>JAVJIF010004571.1:0-318966 GCA_038442645.1 Agave tequilana
GCCCTCTCTCTTTTTGAGTTCTTCATTTTGTTTTTATTAGTTTTAATTTATAATAATGCTTAATTGGCTCAAAAAAAGATTTTACTCTTGTGAGCTCAAATGATTACAAGCTTGTTAATTCATGCATTTACCACTTAAATATGCTCAAAAGGGGAGAAAAATGTAAAGGAATCATGTGTCTTTTTTGTGTGGAGCAATTAACATGAAGTCTGAAAGTTCATCCAAAGCGGATAGGTGAGATGGCCAAGACGTTACTCTCCTAAATAATTGATGTTGAGTTTGTTTCCCACCATATGCAATGAAGGCCTAGAAGGGCTTTTTTCCCCTTAATAATACATTAATAATGCATGTTGAACATCAATGATACATGGTACTCAAAATTGGGCGAAGTGAAGTTTTCTCTCACGGCTCTTCACAAAAGTCGTCACAAAAGTTGTCTGTTTGTCGCCTTCATTTGAGAGAGAGAGAGAGAGAGAGAGAGAGAGAATCCCTTCTTCTTCTTATTCCCCCACCTCCTCCTCTCTCCCCTATAGCCTCCTCCTTCCCGCAGCCGCCTCCTCTCTTCCTCCAGCCGCCTCGTCCTCTTCCTCTCTCGTCGCAATCATCGCCTATTTCGCCGTCGCTACTCGTTTTCTCACCGCAACAGCGATACGCTAGTAATCATCAATAGATAGCCCCCACAAATGATAGCCTCTGAAATCTTTCAAATGTATCTTGTTTTTGAGTAAGAATCTTAAAATTTTTATTAGCTCACAAGTTATTTGTTGAAGAGTTACGCTTTTTGTATTCTTTTTATAATGTACACCTCATAATCTTTTGGGCTAACAAGGATAGAGTATCCCTCTCTACACACTGGACGGATTCTCAAAATTCTATTCCGTTTGTGAAATAAAAATCGGAAGGCCGGTTATCGGTATCGGTCGACACCGACTACGGAGATTTTCCAAAATAATCCAGAAAAATTCCAGAAAATCCTGAAAAGTCTCAAATATTAGAAAATAATTTTTGAAACTGGAATCGGCTCAATCGGACTTCTACGGAGGTCAAATCAATTTTTGTACGTCGTATCGCGTACCGATACGGTGATACGTACAACGGGGATCAGGGTGTTACATTTCTCCCCACCTTACAGAAAATTGCGTCCTCGCAATTTCAATTAGGTGTGAGAACAAAATTTCCAACCCCAAAGCCTAAAGGTGACGTGTCCACGACACTTCCGCTGCGCACTCTGATATCTATAAGGAACTCAAGATGTAGAAGGATGGTAGTGAATGAATCCTAACAGACGGGAAGCAAGACGATGCAAGGAAATCGAGAAGGAAATCGAATGTTCTGGTTGACGACTGGAAAGAAGGAAAGAATCCAAACGAGTCAAGGATTGAATTGTCCAGGTCGTGGTATTCTTGTACTCGTTGCTGGAATCCCCAAATTCAGATACAGATCAATGAATCTGACCCTGATTGTACTGTTGGTAAGAGCCCGAGTAATGACCCAGGTGGTTACCCACACCAGGTGTGAACCTAGGCTCTGATACCACTATGTAACGCCCCGATCCCAAAGAGACGGAGACGTTATGGCGACGTACATACGTGAGGTGAAAACACGCTCACGCGTACGTTAAGCCTCAGTACAGTACATTACCTCTATATAGTCATGAGGTCCAGCATGAAATAAGTACAAGAATACCTGCAGAAAGAGGTCAGCGATCATAACAGATATGAAAAATAGGGACAAATAAGATAACAGAAATAAATTACTAAAATACCTATGAATAGGCCAGATGAGGAATCTCCTATGTGACTCCCAGGCACTCTCGGTACGCGGATCTCCAATCTGGGCACGCAAACCCAGGGTCGTCAGAAAGCGACCTAGTGAGTGGTAAAATAAAGGAGGTAGTAATATATACAATAGTACTACAACCATGATACTAATATATAATACAAGATGTGATAATAGTGATACCATATAATACGCATATACGAAACAGTACAAATATATATAAACATGTTTTATTTTAATACCATCTCTACCTAGCCGGTTATCATCCGGTCATATCTATAGTCGTGTCCAGTTTATATAATAACTAATGTTGTCTAGTGGTGACGTAATAGACATGAACATGATAGTGGTGACGTGATGGAGGTGAACATGCAGATGGGCATATGTCTGCAACAATAAAATATATGCAATGCAGAACATGCATAGTATTCCACTACATACAGTGTAACATATACCAAGTAATGTAACAAAGTATACATGTGCATGAATAGTAGGGCACTACAGATAGTGTAACAGGAAACAGGAACAGTAGCAATGTATACATGTAACATGATAGCAGATAAATGATCAGGAACAGTAACAAGTACAACTAAACATGTAACAGGCAGGTCATGTCAAAGTCGTCATTTATACAATAGTAGCGATCAGTACCACCTGGTATTTTAATTACTCTCTTCCAGTGTCCCATACCACTGGTAGTTCATACTGGAGCCGCACTCCAGTCGAACCCATCCGGACATGGCCTACGGGTACCATTATCCAAACGAGAGTAACCAAATAACAAGTGTTCCTGACGTCACTATTGTGTATACTGTTTTATTATGTTAATTGGAAACCCAATAGTCAAGGAGATCTAGTCAGGTGGGTGTACCCCGTGCATACCCGGGATCACGGCCTTAAACAGCCCCTGGCTGCTGAGACCAGGGCCAGCCCGCTAAGGCTGTAACATGTAACAGGAACTCAATGAGCTAAAACAATAAACAGGAGGTCATGAGCTATAACAGACGGTAGCCAGCACTACCCCGTCCCCTGCAGTGGGACAAACAATGGATCCAGACATCCACCCGACAAGATCTAGTCAACCGTCAAGTCTCTCCCATACCCAAGTTCTCTTTATGATATGATATGTCAAGTATACAATGTAACAAGAACCAATACAATACATGATATAGGTAACATGATAACTGGACCAGAGCTCTATTGATAGCATAGAACAATATCACGGGAATCAGGAACCATATAACATAAGCAAGATAACATGAACAATATACGGGGGAAACGGGAACAATAGATGTGGGATCCCCACATATCGCATATCAACAGCTCTCATGTCCAGTATCGGGAACATCCATATCAGTAACGGGAGCATGTATCCAGTAACGGGATTAACAATATCAGTAACGGGAACCAAGCATATAACATGTATCTGATAACATGGAACAATAATACAGGTAATCGGAATGGGGATCCATATGACAAGAATAAAGAAATCATACATGCATGTGTAACAGTAATATGTACACATGGCGTGCATGTGTAACAGTGCTATGTAGACATGACATGCATGTGTACTAGTGATATGTAAACATGACGTAATTGTGTACCGGAATCCATGTAACGATGATTACAATCATATGACATGCGTAGGTAGTGCATTGGTCTAGCCGTGTACCAGTGGAGCATAAATGTGTAGCCATAATCCGTGTAATATCCTCGTGATAAGACATGTAATAACAGTGTCTGTGTATCCGTGAAGGACAATATATCATGTCCTGTATGGTACCAAAATCTGATTATTTATTAAATACCATTTATTAACCGGTGGTTATAGTGGTTACAGTGAGTACCCGGTTAACACGACGAGTATGCTAAAGCAACCAATCATGATTACTAAACATGATAAAATTTAATTTAAAAAATAAAAACACTCACAAACTGGCTACAGGACTGTAGCTCTCGTTCCCCACGATCGCAACGGATCCAGAATCGTCCAAATCGGAGTCCGGATGCTCTCGATATCGCCCGAATACCCAAAACCGAGAGAAAAGGTTAGTACGTAATAACATAAATTATTTCAGGGGGCTATTTGCAAATTTACAGGGGCCTAAAAGTAATTAATATTTTTACAGGGGCTAAAATAAAGTTGTTACCTTATTGGGTCGGGTTGTGTGTAAGCGGGTCGGGTTTGGACTAAACCAAACCCAAAACCCGAAACCCTAATGGGTTCCCAACAGTGTGTCAGCAGCAGCAGCGTGTGCTGCTGCCGCCGCCTCCCGCGCGCACCCGCCGCCCGGTGCGGCCGCCTCCCACGCGCGCCCGCCGCCGGCGCCGCTGCCCCGCCGGCGCCGGCGCCACCCCGGCGCCGGTCCGGCGCCCATGGCCGCCGGGGGCCCACCCGCAGAGAGAGAGAGGGAGAGAAACAGAGGGTGGGGGTGCCCCACCTGCGCTGCCAGCACACGGCCGGCCTCCCGCCGGCCGCTCGCGCCGCCGGGCCTGGCCGGCCTCCTGTGCTACCGGCGTCGGCCTCCGGCGTGCCGCCGAATCCACCAGAGAGAGAGGGAGCAGGGGAGTGAGGGGAAGAGAGAGAGTGAGAGAAGAGAGAGAGAAAAGGGAGAGAAAGGAGGACGGGGCTAGTGGCGGCCAGCCCGCGGCGCCGCGCCACCGCCGGCGGCTCCGCCCCGCCGGCGGTGCGGATGAGAGAGGGGGGAGAGATCGGAGGAGAGAGAGAAAAATAGTTTTTAAAGGGGTGAAGGTCGGTGGGCTACAGTAGGGCGGTGGAGAGACTTCGGAAGAAGAAAAAGAAAAGAAAAGAAAAGAAAGAGGAAAGAAAAATAATATTTAATTAATATTATATTAGCCTAAAATTCGACCAGCTCCAAACGACGCCCAAAAAATTACAGAAAATAAAGAATAATATCCTGAGACGTAATATGAAAACGGTTTGCCGAAACTCAATCGGATTTTGCAAATTAAAAATCCCGGAATGTTTCGCCGATACGGGCGACACCGGTTTGGCCGGATTTTCCATAAATTTAGAAAAATTCTCAAAAATATCCTAATGTAGAGGATACGATTCTAAACACGGTGAAAGCGGATTCTCAAATTCTACTCCGTTTGTGAAATAAAAATCGTTCACCACCACCAAAATCCAAGCTCAGTAAACTGCCACTCTGAGCCAAGACCAATTTTCTAAATATGTAATAAAAAGAGAAATTATTTCAAAAAGAAAAAAGAAAAAAAAAATAGGAAAGTCTCTTTTTTGAAAACACACACAAAAAGAGAGAAATATATACCATTTTCTTTTCTTTTCTTTTCTATTATTTATTTTTCTGGGTTTCGAAGGGAAGGGAAGAAGGCTTCCTCATCCAAACAAATTAATAATTGTTTTCTCTCATTAAAAACAAATTAAAAGGAGAGAGAGGAGAATCCTACCCATGTCAAGAAAAATGGTTGTTGAATGAGTTTTTAGTTTTTACATATGTGAAGATTTGCATTTCTTTTGTTTGTTTCTAGTGAACATGTCTCATGAAATGAATTTCCTGTTGTGCGCACTGACAACAACCAATAGAGAATCACACAATCTCCACAGCCACAAAACCACCCAAATCACAGAAATCACAAGAGAAGAACACACAATCACAAAACACACGATTTAACGAGGTTCGGCCTGAATGCCTACGTCCTCGGGGCAATCAATGGAGAGATTTATTTGTGGAAGATGATTACAATAACTCTAAGTCTCTTTGAATGCAAGAGTACTCAGAGCAACTACAATTCCCGCAGGTTACAAACCCTAGAATCAACATGAGGCTCAAATACCTCAAAAAACGGATCAGCAGATTTTTACCCAGAACCCGTCTGTCGGTCGACCGGGCCGGTCGACTGACCTCCCAATTCTCCAATACCGGTCGACCGGGCCGGTCGACCCAGAAAACCCGATAGTTGGGTTTTGTCAGTCAAGGGCTTCCGGTCGACCGGGCGGTCGACCCAGAAAACCCGAGAGTTGGGTGTTTGTCAGTCAGAGCCCTGCGGTCGACCGGCCGGTCGACCGCGACCGTTCCTGTGCATGCTGTGCACGTCGGTCGACCGGGCCGGTCGACCGACCATTCTGACTTCTGCTGCTGCTGATTTTTCTGCCACTGTCACTTTGCCTTTCCTGGCGGTCTTCGATGACACTTGGCAAGACACTTGGCATGGCATCACCTTCCTCAATGTAGTCTCTCCTCCAACAATTCTCCACCTCGGTGAAGATTTCCAAATCTGAGCCGAATTCAGACTCGATAGCGACTGCACCAACCTGGTTGCCTACGTACCCCTGCCCAAGGGATCAAGCCGTCAAAGTGACAGTGTCCCGGTCGACCGCGACCGTTCCTGTGCATGCTGTGCACGTCGGTCGACCGGGCCGGTCGACCGACCATTCTGACTTCTGCTGCTGCTGATTTTTCTGCCACTGTCACTTTGCCTTTCCTGGCGGTCTTCGATGACACTTGGCAAGACACTTGGCATGGCATCACCTTCCTCAATGTAGTCTCTCCTCCAACATTTCCTTGTTTCCCTTGTTTGTTTTGAAGTAAGATGCAAATGGAATGATAGTTGGACATGACAAATGGTTGTTTAAATTTTTTTTTTTTTTTGTTAATCAAATGTGTCGTTTTGTTCATGGTGAATTCTCAATTCACTTTTTACTTGAGAAGTTGTGTTTGGGGTTCTAGTAGTGTTTTTTTTTTTAATTCCTGTTTTCTTTGAAACAAACAATAGAAATGTCTTTCCTTGACAAAAACACATGTAGGTTTCGAGATTTCTTCTTTTTTTAATATGAGCGTATGAAAAAATACAGTAGAAAGTTATGAAAAGTACAAGACAATAATAAGCCAATTGGAATGAGCATGGAACCTGAAAAGGTAGAGAGGAAAGAGGTGCTGCTTCTTTTTTCCTTCCAAACTTTGCTTTTGTTCAAAAGAAAGTGAGCTAAATGCTGAGTTGGTGCTTGTATAGCAAATGAAAGCATTAGGGTATTTGATGTTAATATGAAAGAAAATGAAAGAATTTGGAATACTTCGAATGTAAAAGAACTAAGAACAATAAAATAAATAAAAAGAAGAGCATCTCACTTTCTAGTCCATTTCTCATTTAGATGAGAGAGCGAAAGGAGAAAAGAGTCCTACGTCAATTGTGAGTTAGGTTGACACTTTCTACTTATTGCTAGACTTTCAAATAGAAAAAATTGTAGAAAGTGTACCACTTTCCCACTCTCTTCCTCTCTTTCCATTTGCCAAACAGGCGAGGGAGGATGGGTCCATAAATTCACTAATAATATGATTATTTACCCTCATTTATACTAGAACCCTTACCAAGTAGCCAAAGATCAACAAGATTGTCAAATGTAACTTTAATCAATTTTACATTGTGGTCCACACATAAAGTGTTAAATGGAAAATGTTGGTTTGTCATTTGTGGGTTGCATGTATTAAAGTTTCAGCCACTATACCAAAACTCTGAAGTTAATGTGAGGATTGGGATATTCATATTTTAATACACCCTCGCAAGTCGAGCACCCTTTTTATGGGCTGAAACCTGGGCTTCTTTAGCACAACGGTATTTTGTTTTTAAATCTGCTTTAAATGTGTGTCCGGTGGGAATAAAACCCTCGTTGCTTAGATATTAAGAAGGCAGAACTCGAGCCCATGCGACTTGAGGAGGAAGTGAGGTCGGAGATAGCAAAGGAGATTGCTGGTCGAAGATGCACAAAGGGTCGAGTTAGGCAACGCCGAAACTCTAGATGGAGAGAGTGGAGTTGGTCAGGGTCGTTTTTGTTGCGCCTAGAGCTTATTCTTGGCAACAATTAACTTGAGAAACCCAAGTAATGGAGATAGACGCGCTGGAGAAGTTGTTGGCCCAAAGGCCATTAGCCTTAATTTTGATGATAACAAAACATATGTAGTTATATTTTTAATAATTTTGTTTAACAAAGTTTCAGGTTAACTCTTTATTGCATTTCGGCTCCATTATAAGACTCACATGTTTGGAAGCCAAGAAGATGTCGATCCAAAGCCTAAGCACATAGACGAGCTCAAGGATCAAGTTTGCAAGAGAAGACTATACAAGATTTGTATTTTTGCTTTTTAGATAAGATTTATAGTCATTTGTTAAAACCAAAATGATACAGGTTGATAGAACTTTAGGGATTAACACACACACACACACACACACACACACACACACACACATCTTTCTCATTCCTAAAGTGTTTTAAAAAGAGTTCAAACATTTTTCTTTTCTGTTTTCAAGATCGAGTTTCAAAAAATTAAGTTTCGAAAAAATCACTTTTCAATTTAGAAAAGTGCTTTTACAAAATATAATTTTAACTTTGTTTTGTGTTGATTTATGATCACACACTGGTTCTATCAAGTCCCTAGAACTCTATTTTGTGTTTAAAAATCAAAATTTATTTTGTCGGAAAAAGATTGGTTTCAAAAAGATTTCCATAAGAAGCTTTTGGCCCAAGGTCACTCGACCGACCGATCGACCGTAGGCAGAGCAGAATTGCTCTGTCGGTCGACCGAGCGCTCAACCGACATGCACCAAAGTGCATTGTGTGCACTTCGGTTGACCGTGCAATATACCATTGCAAGAGCTTTGCTCTCGGTTGGGCCCGGTCGACCGCGCCGGTCGACCGACAGAGAGCTTTGCTCTCTGGTTATAAACAACGGTTGACCGACCGGTTGACCGCTATCCCCAACTGTCGAAAATTTGACCGTTGGCGGTCGACTGATAGAAGTATTTCTTTTTGATTTTTCCCCAACGGCTATATTCTGTTTGTCTTTTCTGGGTCTTTCTCAACGACTCTTTTGGGTTTTCTCCTTATGTTTTTATCCCCTATAAATAGTGGGACTGTAAAAAAACCCTAAAATAAGTTTTAAGAAGGTTAAAAAAGATTTTACAAGTTTAGAAAAGATTTAGTCAAGTTTTTAGCCTTTTTTAAAAAATCTTCTTTTGAGCCAAAATTCTACATTCTTGTTTTTAGCTTGAGCCTTCCCTCTGCATCTTTACAAGTTTTTTCCACTGTACAATCCCAAAGAGTTTCACCTCCTCATTTTGGTTAAAGGATTGTACTTGTGAGCCATTTGTGATCAAATAAAGATAACCTATTTCTTTCTATTGTGAAGTTGTATACGTTGCGGCCTCAAGTGAGCTAGTGAGCTCCGTGTTGGTGTTGTGGCAACGCAAGTGAGGACTTGTGAGTCCATTGAGTTCTAAGGAGGACTTGTAACGGTTGACGATCTAGTGAGATCGGTCATAGTGAAAATCCTTCATAGTGTTGAAAGCGAGGACGTAGGGTAGTTGCTCAAACTTTAGAACATATCATCGTGTTTGCGATTGCTTACTCTTTCTCTCTACACTCTAATCTCTCTTTACTTACTTGCACGCTTATATTGTTTACTTATTTGCAAGTATTTTTGTGTTGTGATTGATATTTGCTAGGTTGCTAGCAAGTAAGTTTTAATTCCGCATTATTTTCCATTTAGTATAGTCATCACCTATTCACCCCCTTCTAAGTGATTTACAATTGGTATCAGAGCCTAACCCTAGTTTTGGTTTAACCACGTTAGGGACATCCTTTCATTTGGTTATATTCATTTGTTGCATTTGTTATTTGTTTGTGTACTTATATTTGTTTTCATGACATCCCACGACTTCTCTAGCATCAAGTTCCCCCTCAAATTTGATTGGTTGAACTTCCCCATTTGGAAGGTCAAAATGAACCTATTTCTTAAGTCCTTAAGAGTTAGAGTTGACAATGCCATCACCAAAGAATTTGTTGAACCTCACGGTGATGAGGATACATAGTCTGAAGCAACCTCTAAGGACTATGAGGCCAATGCTAAAGCCTAATATGCACTTACACAAGCATTAAATGATGATGATCTTCCTCGTCTAATTAATTGCAAATCCACTTATAAGGTTTGGAATGATCTTATCATTACTCATGAGGGGACGTCGCAAGTTAAGAGATCAAAGTTGACTTACTTCGTTCTCAATATAAGAATTTTTATATGCATGAAAATGAAAAAAATGATGAGATGCTTACTCGATTCACCAAGATTATCAATGGATTATCTTCTTTAGGTGACACTATTGACAATGATGTGTCAATGACCAAAAGATTCGGAAGGTCATTAGAGCTCTCCCTAAGGCTTGGAAAGTCAAGGTGACAACTTTTAAGGAGCTCAACGATAGAGAGGAGATGGACTTCTCCGACTTCATTGGAAATCTCAAAATCCATGAGATGGAAATGAAAGTGAGAGAAGAAAGGGAGACTCCATAGAAGAAAGCGATAGCTTTCAAAGCTACTCCCTCCACTATCGATGAAGAAGATTCATCCGAAGACGGTGATGAGGATTTTGCCATGCTCATTAAAAGAGTGGGTAAGATGTTTTATAAAAAGGAAAGACAAAGTAACTTTCGAAGAGGAAGACATCATGAAAGATTTGAAAAGAAGAAGGAGGAGATGGGTCCTTGTTTTTATTACAAGAAGACATGCCATCTAATTGCGGATTGCTCCTCATTTCAAGCCAATACCTCCAAGAACGTGCATAGGAAGAAGGCGGCAATGGAGGCCACTTGGGATGATTCAAAAACGGATTCCGAAAAGGAGATTGATGCCGCACACATTTGCTTCATGGCAAACAGAGAGGAGACTTTCATGGTAAATCTTAAAACCTCTTAAGAAGATAATGATTTAATTATGAATGAACTTGCACAATTTTTTAAAGAATTATAAAATAGATATGAAATTTCTCTTGCACAAAATAAAAAATTAAGAAAAATGATTTTCCAAAGAATAAGCTAGAAATTATTTTAAAGAGAAAAATGACTTATCTATTTCTTTTGAGAAAACGATAAAAGATTTTGATAAATATAAACTTGTTTGTAAGGGTAAAAGCCCTAATATTCTTTTAATAAAAATAAATTTTTGATATCCAAAAACATATTGATGTTTTGGATACCACTTTGAAAAGTGTGCATTTGAAGTGAACAAATTTCCTTCTATGTTTCCAAAGGAAAAAAACCTAAAGGAAACATATACCTCATTCATCTAGCACACACCATGAAAAAACATGCACAACATGCACATACGCATCAACATCAGCATGCTTTTATGTATGACAAAGTGTACACATGTGCACATTGCGGCCGCAAAGGCATTTAGCAAAATTTTATTATGCTAAGTTAAACGTGTTAAACAAAAATGTTTGGGTTCGAGAAAGTACTAACCCTATAGGACCCAAAAAGATTTGGGTACCAAAAGACATACCCAACTTGATTGATGTAAGTGTGTCATTCTCCTCTAAGACATAGGGGGAGTGGTGTCTTGGTTGTGGATACATCTGTAACACCCCGCTTCCGGAATACGTACTTAGTTACGTATTCAGATTTTTCGATCGTATTTTTCGATTTACCTTCGGAATTTGTTTGTATTACGAACTATTTATATGAACGTTTTGTCTTGGATTGGGATTCGCGGACTCGGAGTCAGCCCTAGTCTGAACCGGGGGCCCGAACCCAGTGCTTTGCTCGATTTGGTCTTTCTACTAATCCGATTTGACCGATTTCAATTTTGAACATCATTTTCCAATATTCTAGATTTTCTATGATTTTCTGGAATTTTCCTCAATTAAGTTGGGAATCTTCAAAACCGGTGTCGATCAGTGCCGCTGACCGATTCCGGATTTTTAATTTACAAACCGATTGGAATTACTAGAAGGGCCTTTAGACATTATTTCTTAAAATCACATTTCCTATCTAAATACCTTTTTCTGAGGATTTTACGAATTTATGAAAATTCCACCGGATTCGGTATCGGCCAGTATCGCTGGTTGATTCCAGGATTTTTAGTTTACAATCGGGATTGAATTTCTAAATTCCGCTTTCACTTTACTTCTTAAAATCATATTTTATTCTTTAATACATTTTCTGAGATTTTTCAGAATTTATCAAAATCCGGCCGACCCGGTGTAGACCGGTATCGGCGGTTGACTTCCGGATTTTTAATTTGAAAACGGGATTTTATTTCTGAAAACCGATTTCATATTATTCCTCAGGATGACGTTTTCTACCTCCGGTATTTTTGGGGATTTTTCCGGAACAGTCGATTTTCGCGACCATATTATAATATTATTATTTTACCTTTTCTTTCTTCCTTTTCCTTTCTTTTCTTTTCTTTCCCGCCAACTCCAGCGCCGGCCCAGCAACCCACTCCCCTCCACGTGGGCCCAGTCAACTCCCCATCACATCCCCATCACCATCACACTCTCTCTCCCTTTATTTTCCTTTTCTTCTCTTTTCCTTTTTCTTTCCTTCATTTTTCTTTCTCTTCTCTACTTCTTCCTCTTCCTCTTCTTTGGTGACCACCGCACCCAACTCCGGCCACCACCACCGCCGACGCCTCCGGCCACCACGGCGCCGGCGTGGGATCAACCCCCATCTTCTCTCTCTTCTTCTTTTCTTTTCTTTTCTTTCCTTTCTTTTCCTCCTCTTGGATCCGGCCAACCACCTCCTCGCCGGACTCCCTCCTCTCCTCCGGCGCTGCCCCGGCGAGGGCAGACCGCCGCCGGCGCCCTGCCGGCGGCCGCGGGCGACCAGGGGGCCCACCTGGGCCCCCTGTGCGTGCTCTGTTGAGGGGGGCAACAGCCCCCCCTCTTTCCTTGCTGGAGGGGGGCAACAGTCCCCCTCCTGTGCCTTGTTGAGCGGGCAGCCACCCCCTCCTCCTCTGCCGGTGGTCGGCGCCGCCCGGCGCCGCCACCTGGCCGGCGGCCAGGCCGAGCGCCCCCAAGGGCGGGGGGCGCTGGGCGCGGGGACCAGAGGGGGGCAGCAGCCCCCTTCCCTGTTCTTTTTCCCTGTGGGTCCCCCTCTCTCTCCCCTGCGTTTTCCCTCTCTCTCCCCTGCGTTTTCCCTCTCTCTCCTTGCGTTTCTCTCTCTCTCTTGGACTCTCTCACTCTCACTCCTGAGTCTCTCTCTCTCTCTCCTTTGGATCTCTCTCTCTCTCTCTCCTGCCTTCATCTCTCTCTCTCTTGGACCTCTCACTCTCTCCTGGGTCTCTCTCTCTTCCTGGTTCCTCTTCCTGTTCGTCTTCTCCATTTGGAAAATGACTCTTATCAGGGCCGGCCCCTCCTTTTGGATTGGGGCCGCGTTCTTCTCCGTTGGCAAGACTTAGGGCCGGTACCCTCCTTTTGGATTGGGGCCGAACTTCCCTTTGTCGGGTGCAGCAAAGGAATCACCTTTCCTCCTCTTTGTTTGTTTCCTAACGCGGATCTCAACCCCGCGTCTGGGCAATCCCTTAACGCGCTCCGCGCGTTTCTGTATTGACACAACGCAGAGTCTATACCCCGCATCTGTGATTCCTGCGTTTGCTGATCCCGCGACGCGACTCCCGCGTCTGTGATTCCCGCGTCTGCTATTCCCGCGACGCGACTCTCGCGTCTGTGATCGCCGCGTCTGCTATTTCCGCGACGCGACTCCCGCGTCTGCGACCCCCGTGTCTCACTTTCCAAACCCGCGTCTCCCTGTGCACTCTCTCCTTCTATGTATTCCTCTCTCTAGGTTTCTCTCTCTAACTCCTTTTTTCTCCTCTTCACTTTCTCTCTCCTCACATTTATATATTATTATATTATATTTATGGCGCGTGCGCGAGTTCCATGGATTCCAGACTTTTCGGCTTTCCGGTGATTTAGGCGAGTGTTCTCGCTCTCGCCTCCATTTGGGTTTCCCCGCTTCGTCGGGTCGACATATATTTATTCCCTGTTTCCATGTATTTTGTATTGGGCTGAGTCCCTGTAATTGTGTATGGCCGAGTGCCTATATCTGGACATGTATTGCTCTGTGACGAATGCTTGTACTAGGGTAGTTTCATTCTTGTACATATACTATGCCTGTGATGTATTCTACTGCTTCATACCATGTGTGGTTGATCCTTCAGCCTCCGGTCACTCACTATCTCGAAAGAGACGTGATTGGGACCGTCAGGTTTCTCTGGACCCTTCAGCCTCCGGTCCCTCACTGTCTCGAAAGAGGCGTGATTGGGATCGTCAGGTTTCTCAGCTCCGCCTGGTGAGCATGCTTAGCGCTCAGTGCTTTATTCACTAAATTCGTTTAGGCGAGTTGCTGCCGGATTTTCTACTCGTATCTTGATCCGAGTGTCCCGGTAACCTCGCAGAGCGCATTAGTGTCTAAACTCTGTTCGCTGCTTGTGCCTCCAGCTTGTTCAGCTTCGCCTGGTTATCATGATCAGCGTTCAGCGCTTTACCACTAGATTCGTCTAGGCGAGTTGCTGCCGGATTTACCGCTCGTACTTCAGTCAAGTCGTCCCGGTAACCTCGCCAGACGCTCCAGTGTTAAATACTGTTTGCTGTCTGTACTTCCAGCTTGCTCAGCTCCGCTTGGTTGTGCTCAGCTACTATTCTACCACCATGCCATTACTTCATACCAGTCCTTTACATGCTACTGTTTAACACATGTATATCACCTGCCAACTGATTTGCTATCACCTAACACCAGGCATGCTATTACTTGGCAAGACCCCCTTGTTATGACATGATTTGCCTCCGGATTGTTATCAATCTCTTGACCTGACTGGTTACCTGTCTAATATCAATCTCTTGTCATGCTATCACTTGACACCCAGCATGATATACTTGACTCTCATGATTATCACGATAACGGGAATGATGACCTGACATCTTGATAGTACAAACTGTACTCCTGATACTCATGTGATACCTTATAGTACGAACCAGTACTCCTAAGATACATGTATTCCTGACTTGCTCTTGCTCATTCCCGAAATCTGATAATCATCTAATAAATCATAAAACTGGACAACTTGCATCGGGTCGGGGGAAACTCGCGGCTATCAATATGTGTTCGTATTTACAGTGGTATTAGGCATGTTGTGCAACTAAAACTTCCGGTCTGACCCGTGGGCCTCCAGGCGACCGAGGGGAGTGCTGGCTCCCTCCTTCCTGGTACCATCATGATAAGGGCATACATAAGTCCCTCCTGTTAGCCTTGCGGCAGGTTCCGTCACCAAGCAACGGAACAATCCTGGGCCGTGGTCCCGGGTATGTACGGGACCCACTGTAAACATAGTTCGTTGATACCCCCGCTGGTTTCCAATAACAACCTTGCTTTACTCGGATATGGATCTATGTGTGCTGGGACGCTAGTTCACATAGCTAGATATCAGGGTAAGACGAGTAATAATAAGTGTCAAGATAATAACCGGCTCTTTAAGTTGTAAGTAGAGGTATGTGGAATGGGACGCATACTGAAGCCTGCAACTTAAACGGCTATGAATCTGTGGTATGCCTTACCATATTTGCTTGTCCTGGATTTTACATCGAATTTTCGGCTTTATGAGTATTATAGTATTAACTGCTCATGCCCTGCTTTATCCCTTGTATCCACCTGCCTCCTGTTCATTTTCTTATCATGCCCTGAGTACAGTCGGGTTGTATGTGCTTAGATTATGGTGACATAAGATAAGGGTATATAGATGAGGGTTTCCTTGTTTGGATTATTCCTTCGACGTACTAGTCTTATGGAGCCGTGATCTGAAACCATACAATCAGATTTGCTCGTCCTCGGCTTTATTTGAATTATCGCTTTACTTATACTTACCCTTGCTCGCCACTTGGCTTTTGCTTCACCACTCGCCTGGGGAGTTTCATCTTACTCCCCTGGATCCTCATGTCCAGGTCATGGAGCTTGGAGCGTGTGGATTCTCCATGTTGCTGATCAGAGTGGCGCAGCGGTAGCGTGGATCTCCAGCAGACCGTTCAGAGCTCTAATCTTCCAGGCCCCCTGTGTGCCTCTCGAGTTTTCCTTTAGTAAACTCGTGAGTGCCCTTTTGTACTATTCATCCATGTACATCTGCTTGTAATCTCGCAATTGCGCATATCAGTGATGTAATATTCATGTAATATTGGATCACCTCTGGTGATAACTTTGTAATTGTACTCATATGTTGGAATGTATAATGCACCACTTGCTTCCGTACTCTGATTCTTGCCTGTACTGATGCTTAGCGTATATACGTGAAGGTACTTCTGACTGCGTATATATGTTACAGTAATGTCTCCGTATCCGCCAGGATCGGGGCGTTACAACATCGGAGCTCAAAGGATCAACCGTCATATTGCATCGCTATCAAAAGCACCTATTTTGGAGATTGCCTATGGTTTGGTAACTTCTTCATTTGAAAATTTGATTTCTAGCTAGATCTATATATGCATAGATTAGCTAGATTTTCTTATGTGTTAATATGCTTCAATTATGAATACTTGATTTTTTTGTGTTATTTTTATGGTTTACTTTTATTTGAGCTAGTCTGTTAACATTGCTTTTACTAGCCCATGAATTGCTTGCCCATGTGTATAGTATTTTCCCATGCTCACTTGGTTGATAGATATCTTTCCAAGTATGTGTATATAGATTTTTGCACATATACATGTATATACATTTTATTTATATATCTATCTCGTGGTTGGGTATTATATTTAAACCATATTTAAGTAATAAATCAAGATAGCAATTATGCGCCTCAACTCTTATCTAGATGAATGACGAGGAGAAGTTCAGAACCCGTTAAGGGTATTCGGCTTCAATATCATGTTTTTTTATTGCTTAATATATGATTTAATTGTTGAAAAACATATTTTTAATATAATAATAATAATAATAATAATAATAATAATGTTTTGATATCAATTTCATGTATTTTCATGCCTATAAGATTTTTTGTGTTATTTCTCTATTATATATGTATAAAAATAACCAAGTAAAAATATTTTTCAAAAACCCTTAATTCCTATTTTTTAAAACTGTTTTTTCAGTAGTCCTGATCGACTGGTCGGTCGACCGAGCTGACTTGATATAGGTCCGATCGACCGGGCGGTCGACCGAGGTAACCTGAAATTAAAAAAATATTTTGGCCTAAGCCGGTCAACCGATTGTAACTGAGAAGCTCTCGGTTAGACCCCGGTCGACCGGGCGGTCGACCATGAGTCAGGTCTGCTGCCATTTTGCCCATTTTATAGACCCTAAAATCTCAAAATTTTCTCTCATTTCTTATCTCCACCGTCTCTCTTCTTCTCCTCCCTATTTCCCTTCCTCCCATCTCTCCCAAACCCCTTCAAATCTCAAATTAAACCCTAAAATTTGTGGAATCTCTTATCAAAACTTCAGATCTGTTTGGTTTCGTGGAGAAAAATTGCGTTCTTCAAGGTATAATCCCTAATCTCTCAAAATCCTCTTTATTTCATAATTTTTTCTAGAAATCTTTCTATAATTCGTACCAAACTCTAGTTTATCATCTTCCTATATTTACCATGTCAAAAAGACTTAGATCTAAGAAGGGTAAACAACCCAAATCATCATCTAACCCCTTTGTTTCTTAGAACGCTTCTCATAGATTTTCTGTGATCCATAATAAGCATGTTATTTCTGGTAGAACTGTTGTGATTGCTGATTTTGAGCATTTGAATCTAGCAAATATTTTGAACATAAACTCTTTTGAATACCTAGTCACCATTAAAGAACTCGTTTACCCTGAGCTTGTGTATTATTTTTACTCTAATATGTCTTTCCAAAACAATCATGTCAGATCTAGGGTTCTGGGTAAGGACATTAACATTTCTTTAGATCGATTTGCCCATCTGTTACATCTCTCCTGTGAGGGTGTAGATATTTATAATGTTGATATCCATGATTTTGAATATCCTGATGGTGAATCTGCCCTAACAGCATCTCTCCTGCTTCACGATGATGATAAGCCTGCTTTAATTAGGAACGAGGAGGTGAAGTATTATACGCTCACCGCCCAAGTTCTAACTAAAATTGTGTTTTATAATCTCTTGCCAAATTGAGAAGAATATAGTCATGCACGGGGTTCTGCTCCCCTCTTTACCTATTACCTTTTGAAAGGCATTAGAGTTAATATTCCCAAACTCATCATCGATTTCATAGTCTCTGAGCACCTCCTGATCCCAAACTGGCACTTACCATTTGGGATGCTCATTACCTGACTCCTTAAACAACTGAAATTTAATTTTTCTGCTGAACCGTCCATCGAACTGTCTGTTGATATCAACAGCACTCTCCTAAAGAGGATGTGTGCTACGGAGCGTGCTCCTGCTCCTCAGCCCCCTCCTATCATTCCTACTGTTGCCCCTGGATCCTCTTCAGCCTCTTCAGCTTCTATCGACCGTACTCAGCTCTCTCTGCTCAGCTTCAAGAGCATGCTCTGAAGATGTCCGAAATTTTAAAAAGATGGAGCACAGAGTTCAGAATGACCTACAATACATCTGATCTTCTATTCGTATCTCCATACATGTGTCGATGATAGCTATAGTAGGAACGCTTGGCCTGTTCTACTTTCGAGAGGCCACCCGCAACCCTCTTCTGCACCGGGTCCTCTGTTCGACACCTGGGTCCCTCCTCCATCTCCTTCCAAGGCACCTACTCCCCTTGAAGATCTTGACTTTAGGAAGATTGACCCCTTTTGTGTTGATGACAAAAAGGAGGAGAGAGATTTTGTGGAGTTATCTGGGAGTTTTTCTGTTTTCATGTCTTTATTTATGTACTTTTTTTTTTTGGAAATGTAGTATTTGGTGTTTGGACATGTATTTTTGTATTATATGGTTTGGAACTTGTTTTAAAGTTGGCATAAAACTTTATATGGACAAATTTTTTTATGATATCACTTTTGTCTTTGGGAAGTTATGTATCTCTTTATATGGTTGATATTTAATAATACCTTTTATATGTAGTATGTGGTGTGTTTGTATTCTTATGTATCCTTTATAAACCAACCATTTACCACATATTTTGGAGGTTAGAGGTTATTGGTTGGTTGGAGAAAATCATTTGTGCATAAACCTTTGTAATTTTGTATTCTTGGTATGCATAGATGGGTTGCATACAGCTTGATTTACATATCTTATTCATATGCTTTTATTGATGCATCTAACTTATATGTCACATTTCGATATATGCATGTGTTTAGGGGGAGCTTCGCATGAAGCCTCTTTCTAAATTATTTGTGATAACTCCATGTGTTTTCTCATCATAAAAAAGGGGGAGATTGTTAGCCCAAAAGCCATTAGCCTTAGTTTTGATGATAACAAAACATATGTAGTTATGCTTTTAACAATTTTGTTTAATAAAGTTTCAGGTCAACTCTTTATTGCATTTTGGCTCCATCACAAGATTCACATATTTGAAAGCCAAGAAGATGCGATCCCAGAGCCTAAGCACATAAATGAGCTCAAGGACCAAGTTTGCAAGAGAAGACTATACAAGATTTGTATTTTTTACTATTTGCTTTTAGATAGGATTTATAGTCATTTGTTAAAACCAAGATGATATAGGTTGATATCTCTTTTGGGATTAACACACACACATCTTTCTCATTCCTAAAGTATTTTAAAAGAGTTCAAAATATTTCTCTTTTCTGTTTTCAAGATCGAGTTTCGGAAAAAACGAGTTTTGAAAAAAACGGTTTTCAATTTAGAAATGTGCTTCTACAAAATATAGTTCTAATTTTGTTTTGTGTTGATCTATGATCACATACTGGTTCTCAAGTCCTTAGAACTCTATTTTGTGTTTAAAAAGATCAAAGTTTATTTTTATCGAAAAAGATTGGTTTCAAAATGATTTCCATAACAAGCTTTTGGCCCAAGGTCGGTCAACCGACCGGTCGACCGTATGCAGAGCAGAATTGCTCTGTCAGTCCGGTCGACTGACATGCACGTGCATTATGTGTACTTCAGTCGACCATTCGGTCAACCGACTACAAGAGCTTTGCTCTCGGTTGGGTTCGGTTGACCGCGCGGTTGATCGATAGAGAGCTTTGCTCTCTGGTTGGAAAAACAGTCGAGCAATCGGTCGACCGCTATCCCTAACAGTCGAAAATCTGACCGTTGGCGGTCGACCGGCCGGTCGACCGACATGAGGATTTCCTTTTGATTTTTTCCAACGGTTATATTCTGCTTTTTCTTTTTCTGGGTCTTTTCCCAACGACTCTTTTGGATTTTTTTTCCTTATATTTTCATCTCCTACAAATAGTGGGACTGTAAAAAAACCCATAAAACAAGTTTAAGAAGGTTGAAAAGATTTTACAAGTTTACAAAAGATTTAGTCAAGTTTTTAGCCTTTTCTTAAAAGATCTTCTCTTAAGCCAAAATTCCACATTCTTATTTTTAGCTTGAGCCTTCGCTCTACATCTTCACAAGCTATTTCCACTACACAATCCCAAAGAGTTTCACCTTCTCATCTTACTTTTAGGATTGTGCTTATGACCCATTTGTGATCAAGTAAAGATCACTTATTTCCTTCTATTGTGAAGTTGTAGAAGTTGCAGCCTCAAGTGAGCTAGTGAGCTCCGTGTTGGTGTTGCGGCACCTTGAAAGAAGACTTGTGAGTCTATTGAGTTTTAGTGAGAACTTGTAACAGTTGACAATCTAGTGAGATCAATCATAGTGAAAATCCTTCATATTGTTGAAGGCGGGTACGTAGAGTGGCTCGAACCTCAGAACATATCATCGTGTTTGTGATTGCTTACTTTTTTCTCTCTTCACTCTACTTTCTCTTTACTTACTTGCACACTTATATTGTTTACTTATTTGCAAGTGTTGTGATTGATATTTTCTAGGTTGCTAGCAAGTAAATTTTATTTCCATATTATTTGTCATTTAGTATAGCAATCACCTATTCACCCCCTCTAGGTGATTTACAGAAGTACCCACACGACAAGAACAGAGAAATAAGGGAGAAAACAAGCCAACACAATATTTAATGAGGTTTGTCAACTTGCCTACGTCCTCGGGGCAAGGGAGAGAGAGATTTTATTGATTCAACAATCAATTACAAGAGGATACCAGAGGGATAACGCTTATTTATAGCCAAAGAATCTCAGGAAGTTAGGAAATCACAATTAGATTCGACCCCAAAACAGAAAAAGAGTTTAAATTCATTTAGGAAAAGCAGTCGCGCTTGTCGGTCGACCGCGACGCTGTCCCCTGGTCGACTAGGCGGTCGACCGGCCAAGGGTGCCAGTCGGTCGACCGTGTCGGTCGACTACTCTCCTTGCTGCGGTCGACCGGGCGATCGGTCGAGCTGTGCCTGTGCACGTCATCCACGCCGGTCGACCGGGCGATCAAACGGACCCTGTCCTGGTCGGCTGTGAGCTCCATTCTCGCTCCTTTTTGCTTTAGATCTCTGTGCTATTTCTTCCAATGAGTTTAAAAAACTCTTCTGATGTCTTTTATTTCCTCCATCTCCTCTCTTCCTACAATTCTCCATCTCGGTAAAGAACTTCCAAATCTGAGCCAAACTCCAGTGAACATTTGGCAAAATCGACACACGATCTCGGTGAAATCGAGACATGATTCGACTTGAGCGCTCCGAACGAAATTGACGCACGATCTCGGCGAAATTGACACATGATCTCGACTTGGCCAATAGATGAAACCAGTTCCTTCAAAAATGAATCGGCAGCATATATACAATTGATTTCCACTGATCACACTAGATCCAAATTGAGTTTGTCGTTGCCACTACCAACTCTCTCCAAACTCCAATATCAATTATATAGATTCCAACTTTAGCTCAACTATCGAAACAGAATGCACCATATATGCCTTCCCAACACTCCACCGAAGAGAAATACCATATGAGCCGACCAACGAACGAGTTTCCTACTCAGCAACTTAATTGAACATTATTCCAAATGACCTCACAAAAAAACCAACATGAGCCGACACTGACTGGCTCTCTCCAGTTCAAATGTCTTCAAGATGGTCTAACCAAATCTGAGTAGAGCACACCAAACACCATCATCGACTTCAACAAACTTGATGCACACCCCCTTTATGCAAGCTTAGCTATCTTCTCACCAGAAGATAAAATATTTATCAAGATCATAACACTTCACTTCTACGTGAAATCCAACTCTTCACCTCTACGTGAAATCCCATTCAACTTCTGAGAATCCAAATAGCTTCATACGAGCTGCATCGCCAAATGGCCGCGCCTTTAAGGCGGCCTACGTACCTTGCCCAAGGGATCAAGCCAACCATAGTTCTTTGAAATGAGCTCCACTGAGCTCAAGCACCTATGACTGAATCTTCAGCAGCGAACCGAACTGGCTGAGTCATATGAACCTTCTTACTACCGTCATGGAGAACAATGACCTTCAACTTGAGCTTATCGCAATCACCAACTTGAGATTCATGCTTCTTCACCCACTTTCGTGGTTTTAACTTGGTTCCTATAGCTGGAAATAATTTGACATTCTCATCAATGTCTTTAACCTGTTCAACATCAGAACTGGCTACATGATCTCCACCTAGTGTCACATCCGGTGAAGTTCTTACTGATACTGGAGTTGGTGGAGTAGCATCAACCTCTACCTACTGTGATACATCCTTGATCTTTATCCTCTCCACTACAGAGAGATGGTAGACTTCAATAATGAAGTCTCATCAAATGTGACATGTTGATTCAACACGATCTTCCTGTTTTCAGGGTCCTATAACCTGTAGCCTTTCATATTTCTTTTGACACTCAAAAGTACAAACTTCTTTGCTCGCGAATTTACCGTTCCATCTTTGGCACTAAAGTAGGTCGGACTTCCAAATATCCGTACCAAATCATGATCTTGAGCGGCTTTCTCAGACCAAATTTTCAAAAGATTTTTACCTCCTATCGCAGTCGATGACAATCCATTTATGAGATGACTAGCATATACAATCACCTCAGACCAAAATATTTTTTTTCTAATTGTGCATTAGACAACAAATATCGAACCTTCTCCAGCAAGGAACGGTTGATCTCCTTAGCTAATCCATGTAATCCATTTGTGAAATGAGTACCAATACCAGTGTTCTGGCCGAATTGTATGAATTGGTTCTTGTATCTTTCAACATTATCAATTTGTAGCTCCTTGATCTTCCTATCAGTCTGTTTCTCCATTATATCCTTCCACTTCACCAACATACCTAGGGCTTCAAACCTTTGTCTAATGGGATATATCTAATAATTTCTAGATAAATTATCAAAAAAGAGACAAACTACTTATGACCACCAAGCGATGCATGCTTAGCAGGTCTCCAAATACTTGCGTGAACACAATTAAGTAGACCTTTCGAGTGGTGAGTAGTGGTACTGAATTTCACTTTCTTCTTGTTCAGAATGCCGTGTTCACCCAATTTCAAGTTGCAGGTAGATGCACCTTCCAATGATCCCTTCTTTGCTGGAGCTTGCAAAAACTTTTCTCCGCCGTGTCCGAGCCTCATCTACCAGTCCTGTGTATACACATCATCTGAAGAAATAGAAGTCTCCACCTGACCTGAAACTGTACCACCCTTCAGACAGTAGAGTTTATTTCAACGGATGCCCTTCATAACCACCATTGAGCTTTTAGTCATCTTGAGAACACCATCTAGTATAAATACAAGACCCAATATTTTTAAAGCACCAACTGAGATAAGATTCCCTCTGAGTTAAGATACATACCTCATTTTCTTCACTTATTGTATTATCTCATCGAACATCTTGATGCGTACTGTACCTATCCTTTCCACATTACACAGATGAACATCACCTATGACAGCGAAACTGTTGGCCCAAAGGCCCATCACTCTAGTTTTGATGATGATCAACTCATGTAGTTATAGTACTAATGATCTTGTGTTTAATTAGTCTCAGATTTATGATCAAGATCTTAGTTGGTGTTTAGCTTCAACAAAGGATTTAAAGTCAAATTTTGGAGCTAGCACGGTTTGATTCAAGAGCTTGTGCATCAAGACGACATCAAGTACTCAAGAGAAGTCTAATTCGTTGGATCAAGTTTGGACCAAGTCAAGAGGAGAAGAAGACTTCAAGTGAAGACTTCAAGAAGAAGACTTGTGTCTAGGTTTGTTTTATTAAGATTTTATTTTAGATTAAAATGTAAAGGATAGAATAGTTGGTGGATTTCTCAAGTATACCATATACACACACACACTCTCTTGATTTAGATGTATTTTTATAAAAGAATTTTATTTTGAAAAAATACAAAAGAGTTTTCTTTTTGAAAAAAAATACCGGTTTGGTTTTTAGAATTCAAAGTATACATGTCTTTAACCAAAATCATGTTTAGTGCTTATTATAAAAAATATAGATATTTCACCATGTATGTGAAAAGTCACCTAGAGGGGGGGGGGGTGAATAGGTGACAATGCTAATCAAGGGCAAATTAAAAATTTAAAGCTACAACAATCACAAGATGAATGCTAGCAAGTAAGTATGACAATGAATATGATGAGTAAATAATAAGTGCAAGCAAAATAGAGTAAGAATTGCAAGAATGTAAACCAATCGCAAACACAAGGATATGTTATCGAGGTTCGAGCACCCAGCTCTACTCCCCGCCTTCCCCAGAAGGATTCTAGCTACTTCCACTATCACAAAGATCTCAATTACAATGGAGTACCCAACTCCACAATCTCAGTACAAGAAATTTCCTTGGTAGTCAAAAGACCACAAACTCTCTCTTTCAAAATATCTCTTCCCTTACAAAGGTCCTTAGAGAATATTGAGTAGGAATGAAGCTCTTTTGTGTGTAAGGAAAAGAAATTGAAATCAGAGAAAAACTTTTGAAAACCCTTCAGAAATTGAGAGAATTTAGCTCAAAAACCAAGAACTTTGAAAGCCTTAAACTTTTGAATTTTTGCAAAGATTGTTGTTGTAACCAATCTCTCCCCAAACACCCCTATTTATAGGAGAGGGCTAGGGTTTAGGGATAAAACATATTTACTGATGTTTAGGAGATAATTAGATCAAAATATATCCTTAAACGAATTTTTAAACACAAAAGACAAAAATAAACAGCTCTTAAAAAATCTGCCCGTTACTGTTCAACGGCTACATCGGTCGACCGAGCCGGTCGACCGGTAGTAGTATAAAATTTGACCGTTACAGGCGAGCGGTCGACCGACCCAGTCGACCGATAAAACCTGTGAGCAAAAATAATAGTCCGGTCGACCGCCCCGGTCGACCGACAGACGTGCACACGGATACGTGCATCTGCCAGGACTTCGGTCGACTGGTCCGGTCGACCGGACCAGACTGACACAGACTCGGTCGACCGACCCGGTCGACCGGATCAGGTCAAAAAGTCAATTTTAAAAAGAAAACAAAGAGGATTTTGATTTAACAAAAATACTTTTGAACAGGGATTAGTATAAAATACAAATATATATCTGTAGGCAAAAACTTGTATGCAAAATATTTTTGTATAATTTATAAGAAATTATTTTGGAATGAGCATGTGCGCAAAAACGTGTGTGATAGAGCTTCAAACCTATCCACTATTCTTTATCATACTATAAACTGAAAAACAAATTACATGAAGACTTCTTGTGCTATCTTCAAGTCTTTGAGCCATCCAATGCCTTGCTAGTGCCTTCTCTTCTATGATCCTTCCTTGATGTGTAATTTGCCTTCCTTACTTTGTGGAACTTAGAAGTTCTTGCAATAGCTAAGCGAATGGTCTCTAAACATGGTACAAACCTGAAACTTATCTTAACAAACTTGTTAGTACCAAATAGCTCATATTTGGTTTGTCATCATCAAAACACAAAACAATTGGAGAGTGTAACCTCTTGGGCCAACAATCTCCCCCTTTTTGATGATGACAAAACAAATAGGCTATTAACAAAAATATAGGGTAGGAGAAAACTCCCCCTCAAATTATGCTATACATAAAAACACAAGAATATGCTCTAGATACCAATAATTGAAATGATGCACCAATTATTGAAACCAAATAAAACAAATATATAAACATAAATAAAACAAATATATAAAACACAAAAATTGCTCTTGATACCAATACCAAAAATACCAAAAACAACTAAAACACAAGAATTTATTTAAAACACAAAAACTCATAAAAACAAAACTATAAATTCATATGGAACCAAGACCAAATGAACTTATTTTTGTCCATGTAAACTTATTCTCCCCTTTTTGTCATACATCAAAAAGGGTTATGAAAAACATGTTTATTCAATAATACAAACATTAAGTTCTCCACAAATAAACGAAAATCTAGCAAAATCAAGAGGTTTAGTGAAAATATCGGCTAGTTGTAAATCCGTGGAAACATAATCAATATCTATATCACCTTTCTCAAAATGATCTCTAAGAAAGTGATATCTAATCTCAATGTGCTTGGTCTTACTATGTTGATTTGCATTTTTGGTCATGTGAATAGTACTAGTATTATCACAAAATATTTTATATGATCAAAGTGCAAATCAAAATCAAGGAGAGTATGTTTCATCCAAAGGACTTGTGCACAACAAGCCCCCGCGGCAACATACTCCGCCTCGGCGGTTGAGAGAGCTACGGAATTTTGCTTCCTAGAGGACCATGAAACAAGACAATTACCAAGAAATTGACATGTCCCACTAGTACTCTTTCTATCTACTCTACAACCCGCATAGTCGGCATCCGAATAACTAGTCATTGAAAAATCTATAGTTTTCGGATACCAAAGACCCATTCCAATAGTGCCCTTAATATAACGAATAATGCGTTTTACCGCAATAAGATGAGACTCTTTAGGACACGATTGAAATCTAGCACAAAGACACACACTAAACATGATATCCGGCCTACTTGCCGTCAAATATAAAAGACTTCCTATCATGCTTCTATATAATTTAATATCAACATTTTTACCTTGTTCGTCCTTATCAAGCTTGGTTGTAGTTGCCATTGGAGTGTTGCAAGCCTTTGATCCTTCAAGCCCAAACTTCTTTACTAGCTCCTTTGCGTACTTGGCTTGGTTAATGAAGGTTCCGTCTTGCAATTGCTTGATTTGGAGTCCAAGGAAGAAATTGAGCTCACCCATGGAAGACATTTCAAATTCTAGTTGCATTACCTTCTCAAAATCCTTGCATAAAAGCTCATTAGTAGATCCAAAAATTATATCATCAACATAAATTTGCACAATTAAAATATCATTATCAACATGCTTAGTAAAAAGAGTTGTGTCTACTTTACCTTTAACAAAATCATTTGAAATGAGAAAACTAGAAAGCCTTTCATACCAAGCTCTTGGAGCTTGTTTCAATCCATACAAAGCTTTATCAAGTTTAAAAACAAAATCGGGATGAACATGATCAATAAAACCGGGAGGTTGAGAAACATAAACTTCTTCATTAATAAAACCATTTAAAAATGCACTTTTTACATCCATTTGAAAAAGTTTAAAATTTTTAAAACATGCAAAAGCTAGTGTCATCCGTATGGCTTCAAGCCGTGCTACGGGTGCAAAGGTCTCCTCAAAGTCAATTCCCTCAACTTGAGTGTAACCTTGGGCCACTAACCTAGCTTTATTCCTAATGATATTTCCGGACTCATCCATCTTGTTTCTAAAGATCCACTTAGTACCAATTATTGGTCTATCGTGGGGCTTAGGAACAAGGTGCCAAACTTGGTTGCACTCAAATTGATTGAGTTCCTCTTGCATGGCAAGCAACCAATATGGGTCCGTCTCGGCTTCGAGAATGCCTTTGGGTTCAAAATGAGAAATAAAAGCAAAGTTACCACATATGTCATGGAGTTTGGAGCGCGTTGTGACTCCTTTAGATGCATCACCCAAGATGAGCTCCTTAGGATGATTTGTTGCGTATCTCCAAGCTTTGGGAAGCGGTTGAGTGCTTTCCTCTTTATCCTCTTGAACTTCACCAATTGAATCTAGCTTTTCTTCTTGAGCGGGTGAGTCCTTCAAGGATAGTCTCTCCATGTCTTCACCTAAAGGTTCAATCTCTACAACATTCTCAACAACCACATTAGATTCTTCAAACTTAACATGCATGGATTCTTCAATAGTTTGAGAAGATCTAATGAAAACTCTATATGCTTTGCTAGTAGAGGAATATCCAACAAAGATAGCCTCATAAGCCTTAGCATCAAATTTACCCAAATTATCCTTAGTATTCAAAACAAAACACTTGCATCCAAAAACTTTGAAATATGCAACATTTGGTTTTCTAGAATGATACATTTCAAAAGAGGTTTTGGAAGAATTTTTGCATAAATAAATACGATTCGATATATAGCATGTGGTGTTTACGGCCTCGGCCCATAAATATTGAGGGAGGTCATATTCACTTATCATTGTCCTAGCCATCTCTTGAAGTGTTCTATTTTTCCTTTCTACAACTCCATTTTGTTGTGGAGTTCTAGGACAAGACGTTTCATGCTTAATTCCCTTTTCATCACAATAAGTCATGAAGAGTTGGTTAATAAACTCACCACCTCTATCACTCCTTATTCTCAAAATCGGAAAACCCTTTTCTTTTTCAACTCTTTTTCGAAAAATTTTAAAATGAGAGAAAGTTTGATCTTTATTTTGTAAAAAGAAAACCCAAGTAAAATGGGAGAAATCATCAACCAAAACAAATGCAAATCTACTTCCATTTAAACTTTTAGTTTTAGTTGGTCCAAAAAGATCCATATGAATTAATTCTAAAGGCCTAGTTGACATGATATCCTTGATTGGTTTAAAGGAAGACTTGGTTTGTTTCCCAAGTTGGCACGCACTACAAATGCGGTCTTTCTCAAAATCCAAGCAAGGTATACCCTTCACCAATTCCTTTGAATTAATCCTAGAAATATGGTCAAAAGATGCATGTCCTAATCTTCTATGCCAAAGCCAAGAATTTTCATCAAAAGCATTTAAGCATTTAGTAGAACAATCTAAATTAAGCATGTCAATGATATAAACATTATTATCACGAAAACCGGTAAGAATACAATCATTAGATTTAACATCAAAAATCTTGCATGAGGAATCATCAAAAACAACTTTAAGTCCACGATCGCAAAGTTGACTAATGCTAAGCAAATTATGTTTTAAACCATCTACTAAAACAACATTCTCAATAATAGGAGATGCACCAATTTGAATGTTACCTATACCGATGATAGTTCCTTTGGAGTCATCCCCGAAGGTGACGGTGCCACCTTCCATGTACCTTGATAGGGTTGTGAAGTTGTTGATATCCCACGTCATGTGTCTCGAACAACCACTATCAAGGTACCACCGCTCCCTACGTCTTGGAGCCTTGGTGTGTACCTACATCAAACATTTTAGGACTTGATTTTGGTACCACATTTTCTTGGGTCCATGAGGGTTAGAGCCATTAACCCAAACAAGATTATTTGAACTATGCAATTTATCATAACAAAATTTAGCTAAATGTCCATTTTTGCCACAATATGTGCATCTATACACTCTACCATATCTAAAAGCATAATGAGTGTGTGATTTGTGAGCATGGGCATTGTGAGCATGAAAAGATTTAGCATGAGAAGTATTATTTGAAGTGTGAGCATGTGGAATTTTAGCATGAGAATCTTTAACATGAGAAGTGTGCTTTTTGGAAAACTTTTCTTCAAGTTTCTTAGTATTAAAGGCACAATCTTTTAAAACTTTTTCAAACTCATTCATTTTGGATTTAAAAGAAGAAATTTCTTTATTATCAACAATAGGGGTTTTACCCTTACAAGAAATCTTATAAGCATCAAATTCATTTTGAATAGAAACAAGATTTGAAGAAAGATCATCTTTTTCTTTTGAAACAATGGCAAGTTGATTCTTAAGAAAAGCAACTTCTTTTTGTAATTTTAAGCATTCAAGTTTCTTATTATCATAAGTTTCAGAAAGTTCTACAAATGCATGTACTAGAACTTCCTTACTTAGTTCATCATCTTCATCATCATGGGATTGAGGGGTTACCTTAGGTGTGTTTGCCATGAAACACATATTAGCTTGATCCACCTCCTCTTCGGACTCGCTTTCCGAATCCCATGTTGCTTTGTAGGCTCTCTTCTCCTCCGGTTTCTTTGGCTTGAAGGAGGAAGTCATCTTCTTCTTGAACTCCGGACAATCCGCCATGATATGTCCGGGTTTGCGGCAATTATAGCAAATGATCTTCCGCTCCTCTTTGCCTTCGAATCTTCTCCGGAAGTTGAACTTGTTCTTTCGGTACAACCTCTTGACATTCCGCACAAGTAGAGTTAGCTCCTCATCTTCTTCTTCGTCTTCTTCATTGTCATCATTGGTGGATGAAGTCTTGAAGGCTATGGATTTCTTCTTTGAAGTAGTAGCCTCATCTCTTGCTTTCTTCTCCATCTCATGGGTCTTTAGGTTCCCAATGAGACTAATGATGTCCATCTCGTCCTTGTCATTTAATTCCTTTAAGGTGATGGCCTTGATCTCCCATGAAGAAGGAAGAGCCCGTATCACTTTGCGCACCTTTTGATCGTTGGAGATGACGTCACCTAATGAAGAAAGACCATTTGTAATTTTAGTGAAACGAGTAATCATACAATCAATGGATTCTTCATCAAGCATTTTGAATGATTCATATTGAGACCTCAAGAGATCTATCTTAGCTCTCTTGACTTGTGAAGTCCCTTCATGTGTGACCAATAAGTGTTGCCAAATCTCATAGGCGGATTGGCAATGAATTACCCGTGTAAGGTCATCCTCATTCAAGGCGGTTAATAGGGAGTTTTGGGCTTTGGAGTTAGCCTCATATTCTCTAAAGTTGAAATCGGTCCAAGTGCTCTCATCTTCATTGGGTGCTACATAGGGTTTGGTCAAAGACTTAGCCACTAAACTACCTAGTGATTGCAAAAAGATAGTCATCCTAACCTTCCAAATAGGGAAGTTGAGTCCATCAAATTTAGGTGGGGTTTTAATGTTGTCGGCCATGTTTACTAGTGTATGAATGTATGAATGGAAATGTTGATTAGCAATATTTTAAGGATCTCTCTATGGATGTTAAGCCAAACCTAGAGTCCAAGCTCTGATACCAATTGAAAAGTCACCTAGAGGGGCGGTGAATAGGTGACAATGCTAATCAAGGGCAAATTAAAAATTTAAAGCTACAACAATCACAAGATGAATGCTAGCAAGTAAGTATGACAATGAATATGATGAGTAAATAATAAGTGCAAGCAAAATAGAGTAAGAATTGCAAGAATATAAACCAATCGCAAACACAAGGATATGTTATCGAGGTTCGAGCACCCAGCTCTACTCCCCGCCTTCCCCAGAAGGATTCTAGCTACTTCCACTATCACAAAGATCTCAATTACAATGGAGTACCCAACTCCACAATCTCAGTACAAGAAATTTCCTTGGTAGTCAAAAGACCACAAACTCTCTCTTTCAAAATATCTCTTCCCTTACAAAGGTCCTTAGAGAATATTGAGTAGGAATGAAGCTCTTTTGTGTGTAAGGAAAAGAAATTGAAATCAGAGAAAAACTTTTGAAAACCCTTCAGAAATTGAGAGAATTTAGCTCAAAAACCAAGAACTTTGAAAGCCTTAAACTTTTGAATTTTTGCAAAGATTGTTGTTGTAACCAATCTCTCCCCAAACACTCCTATTTATAGGAGAGGGCTAGGGTTTAGGGATAAAACATATTTACTGATGTTTAGGAGATAATTAGATCAAAATATATCCTTAAACGAATTTTTAAACACAAAAGACAAAAATAAACAGCTCTTAAAAAATCTGCCGTTACTGTTCAACGGCTACATCGGTCGACCGAGCCGGTCGACCGGTAGTATAAAAATTTGACCGTTACAGGCGAGCGGTCGACTGACCCAGTCGACCGATAAAACCTGTGAGCAAAAATAATAGTCCGGTCGACCGCCCCGGTCGACCGACAGACGTGCACACGGATACGTGCATCTGCCAGGACTTCGGTCGACTGGTCCGGTCGACCGGACCAGACTGACACAGACTCGGTCGACCGACCCGGTCGACCGGATCAGGTCAAAAGTCAATTTTAAAAAGAAAAAAAAGAGGATTTTGATTTTAACAAAAATACTTTTGAACAGGGATTAGTATAAAATACAAATATATATCTGTAGGCAAAAACTTGTATGCAAAATATTTTTGTATAATTTATAAGAAATTATTTTGGAATGAGCATGTGCGCAAAAACGTGTGTGATAGAGCTTCAAACCTATCCACTATTCTTTATCATACTATAAACTGAAAAACAAATTACATGAAGACTTCTTGTGCTATCTTCAAGTCTTTGAGCCATCCAATGCCTTGCTAGTGCCTTCTCTTCTATGATCCTTCCTTGATGTGCAATTTGCCTTCCTTGCTTTGTGGAACTTAGAAGTTCTTGCAATAGCTAAGCGAATGGTCTCTAAACATGGTACAAACCTGAAACTTATCTTAACAAACTTGTTAGTATCAAATAGCTCATATTTGGTTTGTCATCATCAAAACACAAAACAATTGGAGAGTGTAACCTCTTGGGCCAACAGTATGTGTAGTGGATCATATCCATACACTCTATGCTTTAAAAGTGTTTAAAATATCTTGTTTTTGTGTTTGGAGAAGTTTTGGAAAAACCAATTTGGAAAAATACGGTTTTTGTTTTTAGCAAAAATTTCTAAGTTACAAAAATAGTTCAAATTGTTTATAAAATGTCTTGATTTTACTCAAACATGTTTGATTATCAAAGTATAATACTGAAACTATTTTTGTAGAATTTTAGAGATTTTATGGGATTTTATCAAAGTTAAAATGCCAAGTTTTTCAATCCCTAAAAGTTATTTTCTGGCTTCTGCCAGTCAACCGGGCCGGTCGACCGAGCTAGAAGTCGGTCGACCGAGTCGGTTGACCGATGTGGACAAACGTGCATGCCAGTTTCGTTGGAGGGCCGGTCGACTGACCCGGTCGACCGGAAGAGAGCTTCTGCTCTCTGGAAAGCCCCGGTCGACCGGGCCGGTCGACCGACAGAGAGCTCTGCTTTCTGTTCCAGGCCACGGTTGATCGGGTCGGTCGACCGAGGCTCCAACGGTCAGATTTCTGACCGTTGGCGGTCGACCGACAGCAGTCAGAACTGCTGACTGGGCTATAACGGCTAGTTTTTGAGAGCCTTATAAATTAGGTCTCTCTTGGGCTGTTTTAGCTAAGATTTTTGGAGAGTTTTAAAGATAGTTTTTCCTACTGTATTAAGAGGTTTTCTCCACTTATTTGAGAGCAAATATTTCCAATTAAAAGGGAAGTTTATCAAGAGTGTTTTCAAAGTGATTTCTTGTGTTTCCTCCACACATTCAATCCTTATTTTTCTCACAAACACTTGAGCTATCCATTGATATATTCATCCTATAGGAGTGTTATTGTGAGATTGATTTTAGGTGATTAAATTGTTGTGATCACCAAAGTTCTACCTTGTACTTTGAGGAGGCGAACGTGTGTGTTCGCATTGTTTCGGGTTCTAGTCGGAACTCAGTGTTTGAGGTGCGGCCTCGGCGAGCTAGTGGGCTTGCGGTGTGTTCTTGCGGAAACAAGAGAGGGACTAGAGAGTCCAAAGAGCCTGTAGGTGTTGCGGCACCAAGTGATCCGGTGGGATCAATTTTAGTAGAAATCCTTCATAGTGTTGAAGGCGGAGACGTAGAGCAAGTGTGCTCGAACCTCGAAACAAATCTCTCGTGTTTGCGATTGCTCTCTCTATCTCTTACTTGTCTTTATATCTTGCATGCTAATAATGTCTTTATCTTTATATGCTTGATATATTGCGTGCTTAATTGTTATATGCTTGGGGATTGTTTACTAACACTTGTATTCAACCAAGAGAGCCAACGCGGCACCTCAACTCTTATTTAGAGGAATCTTGAAGAGTTAGTCCAGAGCCCTTCACGGGGAATCCGGCTACACTCTTGTGTTATACGTGATGTTTTAGTTCAAGAAGTTTTAGTTTGCATTAAATAAGTTTTAATTCCGCATTAATTGACCTTTAGATTAGCTAGTCACCTATTCACCCCCCTCTAGGTGATTACAGTTGGTATCAGAGCCAAGTTCTCTTGATTTGGGTCTTATAACCTAGAGTTAAAGATCCTCATTTTATAGCTAATCACAATATTTGTTCACACACTATGAATTTCTTTTCACCTCCCACTTTTGACATTCTTAACATCTAAACTTGGAAGGTTAAGATGTCTATGTACCTCAAAGGCCTAGGCATTCATGTTTATCTTGCTACCACTAAAGATTCATATGTTAATAATAGCAAGTATATTGAGACTAACTCAAAAGCCATTCATGTATTGAAGAGTATCCTAAACAATGATTATTTAAGTAGGGTTGCTAATCTTGACTCGGCTTTTATAGTTTGGAACACAATACTCTCCGTGGACGAAAAAGAACAATATTATGTGGGGAGCGACTCGGATGTTGGAAGTGACAACGTGTGCTACATGGCCCAAGGGGATAACCCCCTTGAGGTAAATACCAAATCCGAGGTAGAAGAAGATGTTGACATGTCTTATGATGAGCTTACTTCATTTTGTCAACAACTACTTGAAAAATATGACATGCTTAAAAAGTATAACAAGAAAATGAAAAATAAAATTGATTGCATGTTAAAAGAAAAGGATTCTTTTCAAATTAGCTTTGAAAATGTTTTAAAAGAAAATGAGTCTTTTAAAAATAAAATTGCAAGCTTTGAAAAAGATAATGAAAGTTTGAAAAATGAGAATGTTTCCTTACTTTCTAAATTGAATGATCTTTGTGAAGGAAACACCACTTTGAAAAATAAAATTGTTTTAGTGGAAAAATAAAAGGAAGTTGCTTTGCATGAAAACACTTCCTTGAAAAGAAAAATTGTAGAAAAAGAAAAAGAAAATGTTTCTAAAAAGAATAAGAAAAATGATTCTCATTCTCACTATGCTTTACATGCCACTATTAATCAAAATGAGATTAAATTTTTGAAAAATAGAATTGATCGTTTAAGCTCAACTTTGAGCAATCGTGTATTTAACCATAAAAAAATTGGAATCCTTGTTTCAAAAGAAACAAGTTCCCTTACTTATGCACAACACCCACAACATGCATATGCACACTTTGCATGTCATGATCACACTCATACACATATGCATCCTAAAGTGTATAAGTGTACACATTGTGGCCGCAAAGGCCATTTAGCAAAATTTTGTTATGATAAGATAAATGCTTTAAATTTTGCTAACAAGAATGTTTGGGTTTCTTACAAAGCTAACCCTCCAGGACCCAAAAGAAAATGGGTACCAAAATCCCCACCTTTTGTATTTGATGTAGGTGCGGGCTCTCACAAAACGTGAGAGGGATGGTGTCTTGATGGTGGATGCACATGGACATGATGGACACACATTTGATGCACCGCTATCAAGGAAGTTTGGTCGAACAGCCACCATTGTTTTGGAGAATTAGAACATAGTTCTTTGGTTTGGTAACTATCTCTAAAACTCCTATTTTATTTACATGCTTTTTCTTATATGATATTTTTAGCATGTTAATGTTTTATTTGTTTTGTGCTTCATGTGGTAAATACTAGTTTAGATGCAGTTTTTGTCAAAACTTCGATATATACTTTTACAAGTAGTGAGCAACATTTGATTCATATACGTTTGCACTTCATTATTCATTTGTACTCACTATATGCACATGTATAGCCTAATTTTGATGATTTCCTCATTTACACTTGTTTTTCCTATTTATATGCTTCACTTCATGTATATGTAGTTTGTATTCAAATCTAATGAATATACATGTATGTCTTTTGAGTCTCTTGCCTTCATGCAAATCATATCATAGACTCTTTTTATGTTTGGGATATGTATGCATATTATTAGTTTTGGATAAAAAACATACATATACCTAGAAGTTTGTTTTTAAGATGAAAAATGAATTTTTATGATTTTCATCTTTATATGAAAAATGAATTTTTCATGATTTGTTTATTCATGTTTTTTTTGAGCTTTAGTGACTAATTTTCATGAATATGCTATTCAGATGTTGTTTGTACACTCATATTTAATTTGTTTTCTCATGACTATGTTTTCATGAGTCTTTATGAGCTTTATAGATCTTGAGTGACAACTCCTATGTATTTAGTATCTTTCATGATATACATATAATTTGGTTTCATGTTTTGAAGGATCTTTAACTAGTTTTTCAAAAATTACTTTAACTAGTTATTTATTCTTCATTTGGTAGTATATTTCACAATAAAAATATTTTCAAACACTTATTTTTTAAAATCCCTACTAACCCCTTAATGGGCGGACGGATGGGCGAGTATGCCTTGCAAGCCTTATTGAAAATATTTTATCTTGTGCATAAAAAGGGTGGATTTTATGAATTATACACTAATTTCACTTCATAATCTCAATTGGTATCATAATTTCGTTTGGTATCACAATTGATATATTTTGTATACTCATAATCTTGTTTATATATATGTATGCTTTAAATTTCAACTTATATCAATTTCTATTGGTATTATCATTTTTCATACATATATATAATTTGTTTGTGCTTGATTTAAAATCGGTTTACATGTTTAAAGTACAAAGTTTGTTTATACTAAGCTTGATTCAAATCTTTATTTTCAATTGGTATCTCAATTGATATTTTAATAAGCTTATGCATTATTTTTAAAATTGGTATTTTTATTGATTTCATAATGTGCAATAATCTTCAATTGGTATCAATATGATTCTATTTTTGGTTTAAAATTCAAAATTTGTAATGTTTATTTACAATGGTATCTTAAAATTGGTATCTTAAAATTTGATTTACTAAGATATCTCAAAATTTGTTTTATTGAGAAAATTAAAAATGTTTTGATGTGTATTGCCTATATGCAAGGTGAGCTTAACATCTCTTCTACATATAGATTCATGTTGAGTGTATCTTATATTGATGAGCTTGATAACTCTTCGTTATGTGATACACGTGTGTAGGGGGGGCTTCACATCTCCTCTTATGCATTGCATATTATGCGTCATGAGAGTTAGGGCGTGTCATCCCTTCTTCATGTAATGCATATATGTAGGAAAGTTAACTTAGCGTCTTCCTCTTCATGAATGTATATCGCATATATCTTTTATTGATTGATTTGATTTCACCTCTTTCTTGATTTTTGTTTCGGATAAAAAGGGGGAGAACATTGTTTTGTTTTTACTTTAACCCCTTTGTTGATGCTTGACAAAAAGGGGGAGAAGTATTTTAGTATATATGCATGTTTTTCTTACTTTATACGTAAAGAGGGAGAAAGAATTTCTTGTTTATGTATATTGTTTTGTTTTGCAAATAGGAGAAAAAGAATTTGATGAGTTTTATGCTTGATTGGCATGTTTATCTCCTTATATTTGCATACATGTTTAGTTAGTTGATGTGCTTTATTGCCATATCTATTTATTTCTTGTGATGCATGAGTTAAGGGGAGCTTCTTTGAAGCTTTACTTTAATCCATGCATATATAACTCTATGAGTTTTGTCATCATCAAAAGGGGGAGATTGTTGGCCAAAGGCCCATCACTTAGTTTTGATGATGATCAACTCATGTAGTTATAGTACTAATGATCATGTGTTTAATTAGTCTCAAATTTATGATCAAGATCTTAGTTGGTATTTAGCTTCAACAAAGGATTTAAAGTCAAGTTTTAGAGCTAGCACGGTTTGATTCAAGAGCTTGTGCATCAAGACCACATCAAGTACTCAAGAGGAGTCTAGCTCGTTGGATCAAGTTTGGACCAAGTCAAGAGGAGAAGAAGACTTCAAGTGAAGACTTCAAGAAGAAGACTTGTGTCTAGATTTATTTTATTAAGATTTTTATTTTAGATTAAAATGTAAAGGATAGAATAGTTGGTGGATTACTCAAATATACCATATACACACACACTCTTTATTTAGATGTATTTTTATAAAAGAATTTTTATTTTGGAAAAATACAAAAGAGTTTTCTTTTTGAAAATACCGGTTTGGTTTTTGGAATTCAAAGTATATATGTCTTTAATCAAAACTATGTTTAGTGCTTATTGTCATAAACATAGATATTTCATCATGTATGTGTAGTGGATCATATCCATACACTCTATGCTTTAAAAGTGTTTAAAATATCTTATTTTTGTGTTTGGAGAAGTTTTGGAAAAATAAGTTTTGGAAAAATCAATTTGGAAAAATACGGTTTTTGTTTTTAGCAAAAATTTCTAAGTTACAAAAATAGTTCAAATTGTTTGTAACATGTCTTGATTTTACTCAGACATGTTTGATTATCAAAGTATAATACTGAAACTATTTTTGTAGAATTTTAGAGATTTTATGAGATTTTATCAAAGTCAAAATGCCAAGTTTTTCAATTCCTAAAAGTTGTTTTCTGGCTTCTGCCGGTCGACCGAGGTAGAAGTCGGTCGACTGAGTCAGTCGATTGACGTGCACAAACGTGCACGCCAGTTTGGCTGGAGGGCCGGTCGACTGACCCGGTCGACCGCCAGAGAGCTTCTGCTCTCTGGAAAGCCCCGGTCGACCGGGCCGGTCGACGACAGAGAACTCTGCTCTCTGTTCTAGGCCACGGTCGACCGGGCCGGTCGACCGAGGCTCCAACGGTCAGATTTCTGACCGTTGGCGGTCGACCGACAGCAGTCAGAACTGCTGACTGGGTTGTAACGGCTAGTTTTTGAGAGCCCTATAAATTGGGTCTCTCTTGGGCTGTTTTAGCTAAGATTTTTGAAGAGTTTTAAAGATAGTTTTTCCTACTCTATTAAGAGGTTTTCTCCACTTATTTGAGAGCAAATATCTCCAATTAAAAGGGAAGTTTATCAAGAGTGTTTTTAAAGTGATTTCTTGTGTTTTCCTCCACACATTTAATCCTTATTTTTCTCACAAACACTTAAGCTATCCATTGATATATTCATCCTATAGGAGTATTATTGTGAGATTGATTTTAGGTGATAAAAGTGTTGTGATCACCAAAGTTCTACCTTATACTTTGAGGAGGCGAACGTGTGTGTTCGCATTGTTTCGGGTTCTAGTGGGAACTCGGTGTTTGAGGTGCGGCCTCGGCGAGCTAGTGGGCTTGCGGTGTGTTCTTGCGGGAACAAGCGAGGGACTAGAGAGTCCAAAGAGCTTCTAGGTGTTGTGGCACCAAGTGATCTGGTGGGATCGATTTTAGTGAAAATCCTTCATAGTGTTGAAGGCGGGGACGTAGAGCAAGTGTGCTCGAACCTCAAAACAAATCTCCCGTTTTTGCGATTGCTCTCTCTATCTCTTACTTGTCTTTATATCTTGCATGCTAATATTGTCTTTATCTTTATATGCTTGATATATTGTGTGCTTAATTGTTATATGCTTCGGGATTGTTTGCTAACACTTGTATTCAACCAAGAGAGCCAACGCGACACCTCAACTCTTATTTAGAAGAATCTTGAGGAGTTAGTCTAGAGCCCTTCATGGGGAATCCGACTACACTCTTGTGTTATACGTGGTGTTTAGTTCAAGAAGTTTTAGTTTGCATTAAATAAGTTTTAATTCCGCATTAATTGACCTTTAGATTAGCTAGTCACCTATTCACCCTCCCTCTAGGTGATTACAGTTGGTATCAGAGTCAAGTGCTCTTGATTTGGGTCTTATAACCTAGAGTTAAAGATCCTCATTTTATAGCTAATCACAATATTTGTTCACACACTATGAATTTCATGTCACCTCCCACTTTTGACATTCTTAACATCTAAACTTGGAAGGTTAAGATGTCTATGTACCTCAAAGGCCTAGGCATTCATGTTTATCTTGCTACCACTAAAGATTAATATGTTAATAATAGCAAGTATATTGAGGCAAACTCAAAAGCCATTCATGTATTGAAGAGTACCCTAAACAATGATTATTTATGTAGGGTGCTAATCTTGACTCGACTTTTGTAGTTTGGAACACAATACTCTCCCTGGGCGAAAAAGAACAATATTATGCGGGGAGCGACTCAGATGTTGGAAGTGACGCTTCCAACATGTGCTATATGGTCCTGAAAAACACCTAGAGGGGGAGTGAATAGGTGTTAAAGCTAATCTAATGATCTTTTTAAACAAGTATGAAAATATGATGCAACGATTGCCCAAAACTAGACTAGAAGCCGAATACCCGGTGAAGGGCTCTGAACTCCTTCCTCGTGATTCCTCTAGATAAGAGTTTGAGGTGCGTATTGCAATCTTGTTCTATGAGTATTGATCGAAAATTTAGTAAGGAATGAAATGAATGCAATGATGAAGTGCACACAAGATATATCACAAGTTAGAAATAAAGTGCAATATCACAAGCTAGAAATGAAGAGCAATAAAGGATAGCAAAGAATAGAAATCAATCGCAAACACAAAGGGTTTGTTTCGAGGTTCGAGCCACCGCTCTACGTTCCAGTCTTCACCACCGTGAAGGGTTTCCACTATATCCACCGAGGAACGATTACAAAGTCTACCGAAGACCGGAGTACCGAACTCCACCAATTACAATCCTCTATCGAAAAGGGATCTCACACAAGAAGAACAAGTAACCAAGTGATCAACAAGGGATCACAAAACTTCTCTTTACAACTTCCTTATAGAATGAGGAGGATATTTTGGCTCAAGAAGTGTAGTAAGAAAACAAGATCAGTTGTAATGAAAAATTGCTTTGAAACACAACTGAAAACAGTAGCCAAGAATGCACAAAAAGGAATTGAGAGCTTTTGAAACTTTTCTTTCTTTTGAAAACTTGAAAAACTAGGTATATTTCTTGTAATTTGCAAGAGACCAATCCCCACTATTTATAGGGATTAGAGGTGATCAAAATATGATTAGCACTAGCTTGATAGGTCAGAAAATAGCTGCCAAAATTTCAGAATTAGTTGACACAAAAATCTCCAACGAATCCCAATACAAAATCTCAGAAAACTAGCCGTTGGCGGCTGGAGACGGCTGTCGGTCGACCGGCCCGGTCGACCGGCAGTCCAATTGCCAACAAGCCGTTGGACACGGTCGACCGGTCGGTCGACCGGACGCCAAAAGGAAATTTTTGTTATGAACTGTCGGTCGACCGATCGGTCGACAGAGAGCAAAGTGGTGCCAGTCGGTCGACCGGTCGGTCGACCGACAGACGTGCACAAAACTTGCACGCCCTAGTCTCAAGGCTCGGTCGACCGGCCCGGTCGACCGGCCAGGCCTGGAATAGACCGGTCGACTGGCCCGGTCGACCGTCAGGTCTGAAACAGATAAAATTATAGGATTTTTTCTGAACTTTGGAAATTTTTCAAATTAATTTTGTAGGGATATATGACTAAGTATCATGCTTAAAAGGTAGGTATACATGATATAAACAAGATATAAAATTTATAAAAATTTGAGTCATGTATAGAAATCAAAGCATGAACTTAAAACAAAAGCCAAAAATAAAAACCGTATTTTGAAAAAGTGTGTGTGTGTGTGTTCTTGAGCCAACTTACCACAACCTCAACTTTAACAAACTAACTCTTACATAAGTTCCAGGTGACTACAAAGTCTTCAAGTGGGCTCCTCCATAAGTGATCTTGAAAATCTTGTATCTTGAACCCGAAATGAACCAACTTGAGTCAAAATGATCTTCTTTTAGGGAAGAGCATACCATGAATCCTTAAAACCCTGAAACACACTTAAACACTAAAAAATGATTAGTACAAATAACTATATATGTTTTGTAATCATCAAAACTCAAAAACCGGTTGATTGTAACCTTGGGCCAACAATCTCCCCCTTTTTGATGATGACAAAACATACTAGTTATTTTAAAAAATATGGGAGAAAGAGCTTGGAAGCTCCCCCTCAAATCATGCTATGTATAAAAGAATGGCTATATGTATAAATGAATGGCTATATACATAATAGATAGAAACAAAGAATTTTGGCATAAAAGAAGAGATATAGGAATACAAAGCACATTGCTCAAAATTCTTAACTCAAAAACCAAAACTCAAAAACTAACTTGTTATTACTCAAAAGTCAAAACTCAAAAGTCTAAACTAACTTGTTATTACTTAAAATCAAAATGCATAACTCCACAGTTATTAAAACTCAAAATGCATAACTCCAAAGTTATTAAAACTCAAAATGCATAACAACTCAAAATGCTTAACTCCAAAGTTATTAAAACTCAAAATGCATAACTCCAAACTCAAAAATAACTAACTTTTTCTCCCCCTTTTTTGTCATACATCAAAAAGGGTAAACATAGTTAAAAAAAAATGTTTTTCATGAATCCATAACACAAACATTCAATTCTCCACAAATAAAGGAAAATCTAGCATAGTCTAGTGGTTTTGTAAAAATATCGGCAAGTTGAAAATCGGTAGAAACATAATCAATATCAATATCACCTTTCTCATAATGATCTCTAAGAAAATGATACCGAATGTCAATGTGCTTAGTTTTACTACGTTGATTTGCATTTTTAGTCATATGAATAGTACTAGTATTATCACAAAATATTTTAATATGATCAAAATGCAAATCATAGTCAAGGAGAGTATGTTTCATCCAAAGAACTTGTGCACAATAAGCTTCGGCCGCAACATACTCCGCCTCGGCGGTTGAGAGGGCTACCGAATTTTGCTTTTTGGAAGACCAAGAAACAAGACAATTACCAAGAAATTTACATGTTCCACTTGTACTCTTCCTATCTACCCTACAACCCGCATAGTCGACATCCGAAAAACTCGTCATTGAAAATTGTCCGATTTTCGGATACCACAAACCCATTTCAATTGTGCCCTAAAGGTATCTAATAATGCGTTTTACCGCAATCAAATGTGACTCTTTAGGACACGATTGAAATCGAGCACAAAGATAAACACAAAATATAATATCTGGCCTACTAGCCGTCAAATACAACAAGCTACCAATCATGCTACGGTAAAGCTTAATGTCTACACTTGTACCTTGTTCATCCTTGTCCAGCTTTGTGGTAGTTGCCATGGGAGTTTTGCTTGTTTTAGCCCCTTCAAGCCCAAATCTCTTGATTAGTTCTTTCGTGTACTTGACTTGATTGATGAAGATCCCATCTTTCCTTTGCTTGATTTGAAGTCCAAGGAAGTAGTTAAGCTCACCCATCATAGACATCTCGAATTCTTCCTTCATGCATGATTCAAAAGTTTGGCAAAGAGTTTCATTAGTAGAACCAAATATGATATCATCCACATAAATTTGAACTATAAGTATATCATTTTCAACATGTTTTATAAACAAAGTAGTATCTATTTTTTCTTTCTTAAAACCATTAGAAATTAGAAAAGAGGAAAGTCTTTCATACCAAGCCCTAAGGGCTTGTTTTAAACCATAAAGAGTTTTGTCAAGTTTGAAAACAAAATCCGGATGTGTAGGATCAACAAACCCGGGGGGTTGTTCAATATACACCTCCTCTTCAATAAATCCATTTAAGAAGGCACTTTTAACATCCATTTGAAAAAGCTTAAAATCTTTATAAGATGCAAATGCAAGTGTCATCCGTATGGCTTCAAGCCGTGCTACGGGTGCAAAAGTTTCCTCAAAATCGATACCTTCGACTTGAGTGTAACCTTGGGCAACTAACCTAACTTTATTCCTAATAACATTTCTCGACTCATCCAACTTGTTCTTAAAGATCCACTTAGTACCAATTGTTGGTCTATCGTGGGGCCTAGGAACAAGGTGCCAAACTTGGTTGCGCTCGAATTGATTGAGCTCCTCTTGCATGGCTAGCAACCAATATGAGTCGGCCTCGGCTTCGAGGATGTTCTTGGGTTCAAAGTGAGAAATAAAAGCATAGTGTCCACAAAAGTCATGAAGTTTAGAACGAGTAGTTACCCCTTTAGATACTTCACCTATAATAAGATCCTTGGGATGATGTGGAATGTATCTCCAATCTTTTGGAAGAGATTGAGTAGGCTCCACTTCAACTTCTAGATTTTCATGTCCTTGAGCCTCATTTTCTTGAACTTCATTTCCTCCATCATCTTTTGGCATGTCTTCAATAGTAGGTGAGTCCTTCAAAGTAGCTCTCTCCATGTCTTCATTTAGGGAATCTATTTCTACAACATTCTTAATAAACACATTAGATTCCTCAAACTTTACATGAATAGATTCTTCAATAGTTAAAGTTGACTTATTGAAAACTCTATAAGCTTTACTAGTATTAGAATATCCAACAAAAACTGCTTCATAAGACTTTGCATCAAATTTTCCTAAATTGTCTTTTGTATTCAAAACAAAGCATTTACATCCAAAAACCTTGAAGTATGAAACATTTGGCTTTCTAGAAAAATAGATCTCAAAAGATGTTTTTGAAGTATTTTTGTATAAGAAAACTCGATTTGATATATAGCAAGATGTGTTAACGGCCTCGGCCCATAGATAATGAGGGAGATCATATTCATTAATCATTGTCCAGCCATGTCTTGTAATGTCCGATTTTTCCTCTCAACGACTCCATTTTGTTGTGGAGTTCTAGGACAAGATAGTCCATGCTTAATTTCATGTTCTTCACAAAAAGTGGTAAAGGGTAGGTTATTGAATTCACCACCTCTATCACTTCTTATTCTTAAAATAGAAGAATCTTTTTCCTTTTCAACTCTTTTCTTAAAGGCTTGAAAATATGAAAAGGCTTGATTTTTGTGCTCTAAAAAGAAAACCCATGTAAAACGTGAGTAATCATCAACTAAAACAAAAGCAAACCGATTCCCACTTAGACTTTTGGTTTGAGTAGGACCAAACAAATCCATATGGATCAACTCCAAGGGACGTGATGTCATGATATCCTTGATTGACTTGAAAGAGGACTTGGTTTGTTTCCCAAGTTGGCACGCGTCGCAAACGCGGTCCTTTTCAAAGTTCAAGCAAGGAATACCTTTCACCATTTCCTTGTTGTTTAATCTAGATAGATGGTCAAAAGAAATGTGGCCTAATCTTCTATGCCACAACCAAGAGTCATCATCAAGGGCTTTCAAACATGTAGCATTGCAAAACATATTAGACATGTCAATCATGTATACATTGCTTTCACGAAAATCGGAAAATATACATGTGTTAGATTGTCTATCAATAACTCTACAAGCTAAATTATCAAAAATAACATCAAAACCTTTGTCACAAAGTTGACTAACACTCAAGAGGTTATGCTTGAGGCCATCAACCAAAACAACATTTTCTATTAAAGGGGATGTACCAAGTTTAACATTACCAATACCGATGATTTTTCCGTTGGCATTATCTCCGAAGGTGACGGTGCCATCTTCATGATATCTTGATAGGGTTGCAAAGTTGTTGATATCCCAAGTCATGTGCCTTGAGCAACCACTATCAAGATACCACAATCCTTTACGTCGTTGGGCCTTGGAAGGTACCTACATCATTTAACAAATTCGTTGACTTTGGTACCCAAATTTTCTTGGGTCCTTGAAAGTTAGTATTCCGAACCCAAATATTATTATACGATGCATTAAGTCTATCATAGCAAAACTTAACTAAATGACCTTTACGGCCACAGTATGTGCATGAAAATACTTTACCATACATGTATGCATGATGTGTGTATGGAGTGTGGACATGTTTAGGGTGTTTGGCATGATGTAAAGGTTGTGATCTATGAGCATGAGCATGAATAGCATGTGAATGTTTCTTAGGGACTTGTTTCTTAGGAAACATAGCCTCTAATCTATTCTTATCAAATTCACATTTTTTCAAAACTATTCCTAATGAATCAATTTTCTCTTTTAGCATGAAAATTTCATTTTCATTAACTTATGGAAACTTACCTTTGCAAGAAATCTTATAGTTCTCAAAATCCTTTTGTGTAGAAACAAGAGTAGAAAGCAATTCATCCTTTTCTTTAGTAAGATTGAAAACTTGGTGATTTAGAGATTCATTTTCCTTTTTCATTTTCAAATATTTCTTTTTAAGAAAATCATAGTTATGTGAGAGTTCTTCAAATGCTTCTCCTAGTTCATCTATGGAAAGCTCACAATCAAAAGGAGTATTGGGAGTTACCTTGCTTGTGCTTTCATTTGCCATGAAGCACATATTCGCGGTGTCGACTTCCTCCTCGGATTCACTCTCGGAATCCCAAGTGGCCTTTAATACTTTCTTTTTATATGGCTTCTTGGAGGTGGAGGGCTTGACTTTATCCGGGCATTCCGCAACAATATGAACCGGCTTTTGGCAATTGAAGCAAATAATTTTCTTCTCTTCTTTACCTTGCCATCTCCTTCTATTTTGGAACTTTGCCTTGTTATACATTCTCCGAACATTCTTTACAAGAAGTGAAAGCTCATCATCATCTTCTTCTTCATCGTCCTCGTCGGAGTATGTGGAATGACTCTTGAAGGCAATAGTTTTCTTCTTAGAGGGAGCCATTCCTTCTCTTGCTTTTCTTTCCATCTCATGGGTCTGAGGTTCCCAATGAGACCTATTAGCTCCATCTCTTCCTTGTCATTAAGTTCCTTCAAGGTAGTGGCTTTGACTTCCCAAGATGGAGGGAGAGCACGAATGGTCTTCCTCACCTTTTGATCGTTATCAATAGCATCACCAAAAGAAGAAAGTCCATTAGTAATCTTTGTAAATTTAGTAACCATATCATCTATGGTTTCATTCTCTTGCATAGAAAAATTTTCATATTGGGAACGAAGAAGGTCTATTTTAGCCCTCTTAACTTGTGAGGTTCCCTTATGAGTGACAAGCAAGTGAGTCCAAATCTCATGTGCGGATTTGTAATGAATAACTCTAGAGATATCATCATCATTAAGTGCTTGAAGCAATGCATAGTGTGCCCTGGCATTAGCATCAAATTCTTTAGTCTCAATATCGGACCAAGTGTCCTCATCACCGGTGGGTACACTAAATAGTTTGGTCACCGCCTTTGCAACCCGGCTTCCTAAGGATTGCAAAAATACGATCATCTTAACCTTCCATATGGGAAAGTTAAGGCCATCAAACTTTGGTGGGGTCTTAATTCCTTCGGCCATGCTTACTAAGTGAATAAGTATGAAAAATGATTAGCAATAAGGATCTCTCTAAGGTTGTTAAGCCAAGAGCCTAGAGACCAAAGCTCTGATACCAATTGAAAAATACCTAGAGGGGGGTGAATAGGTATTAAAGCTAATCTAATGATCTTTTTAAACAAGTATGAAAATATGATGCAACGACCGCCCAAAACAAGACTAGAAGCCGAATACCCGGTGAAGGGCTCTGAACTCCTTCCTCATGATTCCTCTAGATAAGAGTTTGAGGTGCGTATTGCAATCTTGTTGTATGAGTATTGATCGACAATTTAGCAAGGAATGAAATGAATGCAATGATGAAGTGCACACAAGATATATCGCAAGTTAGAAATAAAAGGCAATATCACAAGCTAGAAATGAAGAGCAATAAAGGATAGCAAAGAATAGAAATCAATCGCAAACACAAAGGGTTTGTTTCGAGGTTCGAGCCACCGCTCTACGTCCCCGCCTTCACCACCGTGAAGGGTTTCCACTATATCCACCGAGGAATGATTACAAGGTCTACCGAAGACCGGAGTACCGAACTTCACCAATTACAATCCTCTACCGAAGAGGGATCTCACACAAGAAGAACAAGTAACCAAGTGATCAATAAGGGATCACAAAACTTCTCTTTACAACTTCCTTATAGAATGAGGAGGATATTTTGGCTCAAGAAGTGTAGTGAGAAAACAAAATCAGTTATAATGAAAAATTGCTTTGAAACACAACTGAAAACAGTAGCCAAGAATGCACAAAAGGAATTGAGAGCTTTTGAAACTTTTCTTTCTTTTGAAAACTTGAAAAACTAGGTATATTTCTTGTAATTTGCAAGAGACCAATCCCCACTATTTATAGGGATTAAAGGTGATCAAAATATGATTAGAACTAGCTTGATAGGTCAGAAAATAGCTACCAAAATTTCAGAATTAGCTGACACACAAATCTCCAACGAATCCCAATACAAAATCTCATAAAACTAGCCGTTGGCGGCTGGAGACGGCTGTCGGTCGACCGGCAGTCCAATTGACAACTAGCCGTTGGACACGGTCGACTGGTCAGTCGACCGGACGCCAAAATGAAATTTTTGTTATGAACTGTCGGTCGACCGATCGGTCGACAGAGAGCAAAGTGGTGCCAGTCGGTCGACCGACAGATGTGCACAAAACATGCACGCCCTGGTCTCAAGGCTTGGTCGACCGGCCCGGTCGACCGGCCAGGCCTGGAATAGACCGGTCGACCGTCAGGCCTGAAACAGATAAAATTATAAGATTTTTTCTAAACTTTGAAAATTTTTCAAATTAATTTTGTAGGGATATATGGCTAAGTATCATGCTAAAAGGTAGGTATACATGATATAAACAAGATATAAAATTTATAAAAATTTGAGTCATGTATAGAAATCAAAGCATGAACTTAAAACAAAAGCCAAAAATAAAAATCGTATTTTGAAAAAGTGTGTGTGTGTTCTTGAGCCAACTTACCACAACCTCAACTTTAACAAACTAACTCTTACATAAGTTCTAGGTGACTACAAAGTCTTCAAGTGGGCTCCTCCATAAGTGATCTTGAAAATCTTGTATCTTGAACCCGAAATGAACCAACTTGAGTCAAAACGATTTTCTTTTAGGGAAGAGCACACCATGAATCCTTAGAACCCTGAAACACACTTAAACACTAAAAAATGATTAGTACAAATAACTATATATGTTTTGTAATCATCAAAACTCAAAACCAGTTGATTGTAACCTTGGGCCAACAGGTCCAAAGGGATAATCCCCTTGAGGTAAATACCAAATCCGAAGTAGAAGAAGATGTTGACATGTCTTGATGAGCTTACTTCATTTTGTCAACAACTACTTGAAAAATATGACATGCTTAAAAAGGATAATAAGAAAATGAAAATAAAATTGATTGCATGTTAAAAGAAAAGAATTCTTTTCAAACTAGATTTAAAAATGTTTTAAAAGAAAATGAGTCTTTTAAAAATAAAATTGCAAGCTTTGAAAAAGATAATGAAAGTTTGAAAAATGAAAATGTTTTCTTGCTTTCTAAATTGAATGATCTTTATGAAGGAAACACCACTTTGAAAAATAAAATTATTTTGGTGGAAAAACAAAAGGAATTTGCTTTGCATGAAAACACTTCCTTGAAAAGAAAAATTGTAGAAAAAGAAAAAGAAAATGTTTTCTAAAAAGAATAAAAAAAATGATTCTCATTCTCACCATACTTTACATGCCACTATTAATCAAAATGAGATTAAATTTTTGAAAAATAGAATTGATTGTTTAAGCTCAACTTTGAGCAATTGTGTATTTAACCATAAAAAATTGGAATCCTTGTTTCAAAAGAAACAAGTTCCCCTTGCTCATGCACAACACCAACAATATGCATATGCACACTTTGCACGTCATGATCACACTCAAACACATATGCATTTTAGAGTGTACAAGTGTACACATTGTGGCCGCAAAGGCCATTTAGCAAAATTTTGTTATGATAAGATAAATGCTTTAAATTTTGCTAACAAGAATATTTGGGTTCCTTATAAAGCTAACCCTCAAGGACCCAAAAGAAAATGGGTACCAAAATTCCCACCTTTTATATTTGATGTAGGTGCGGGCTCTCACAAAACGTGAGAGGGATGGTGCCTTGATGGTGGATGCACATGGACATGATGGACACACATTTGATGCACCGCTATCAAAGAAGTTTGGTTGGACAACCAACATGTTTTGGAGAATTAGAGCATAGTTCTTTGGTTTAATAACTATCTCTAAAACTCCTATTTTATTTACATCCTTTTTCTTATATGATATTTTTAGCATGTTCATGTTTTATTTGTTTTGTGCTTCATGTGGTAAATACTAGTTTAGATGTAGTTTTTGTTAAAACTTGGATATATACTTGTACAAGTAGTGAGCAACATTTGATTCATATACGTTTGCACTTCATTATTCATTTGTACTCATTATATGCACATGCATAGCCTAGTTTTGATAATTTCCTCATTTACACTTGTTTTGCCTATTTATATGCTTCACTTCATGTATATGTAGTTTGTATTCAAATCTAATGAATATACATGTATGTCTCTTGAGTCTCTTGCTTTCATGCAAATCATATCATAGACTCTTTTTATGTTTGGATATGTATGCATATTATTAGTTTTGGATAAAAAAACATACATATACCTAAAAGTTTGTTTTTAAGATGAAAAATGAATTTTTATGATTTTCATCTTTATATGAAAAATGAATTTTTCATGATTTGTTTATTCATGTTTGTTTTGAGCTTTAGTGACTAATTTTCATGAATATGCTATTCATATGTTGTTTGTACACTCATATTTAATTTGTTTTCTCATGACTATAATTTCATGAGTCTTTATGAGCTTTATAGACTTTGAGTGACAACTCCTATGTATTTAGTATCTTTCATGATATACATATAATTTGGTTTCATATTTTGAAGGATCTTTAACTAGTTTTTCAAAAATTACTTTAACTAGTTATTTATTCTTCATTTGGTAGTATTTTTCACAATAAAAATATTTTCAAACACTTATTTTTGAAAACCCTACCAACCCCTTAATGGGCGGACGGATGGGCGAGTATGCCTTGCAAGCCTTATTGAAACTATTTTATCTTGTGCATAAAAAGGGTGAATTTTTATGAATTATATACTAATTTCACTTCATAATCTCAATTGGTATCATAATTTCGTTTGTTATCACAATTGATATATTTTTATACTCATAATCTTGTTTATATATATGTATGCTTTAAATTTCAAGTTATATCAATTTCTATTGGTATTATCATTTTTCATACATATATATAATTTGTTTGTGCTTGATTTAAAATCGGTTTACATGTTTAAAGCACAAAGTTTGTTTATGCTAAGCTTGATTCAAATCTTTATTTTCAATTGGTATCTCAATTGATATTTTAATAAGCTTATGCATTATTTTTAAAATTGGTATTTTTATTGATATCATAATGTGCAATAATCTTCAATTGGTATCAATATGATTCTATTTTTGATTTAAAATTCAAAATTTGTAATGTTTATTTACAATTGGTATCTTAAAATTTGATTTACTATGATATCTCAAAATTGTTTTATTGAGACATGCAAGGTGAGCTTAACATCTCTTCTACATATAGATTCATATTGAGTGTATCTTATATTGATGAGCTTGACAACTCTTCGTTATGTGATACACGTGTGTATGTAGGCTGTCTAAAATCATTAAAGACAAGTCGTCAAAAGCAGAGTCCCAAACTCCAGACGCAAGGCTAGTCTCTGCCGCATCAAGGCGCGAGGCTCGACACCCGCGTCTCAGCAGCACCAAGGCGCGTGGGTCGAAACCCGCGTCTCAGCCGCACCAAGGCGCGTGGGTCGAAACCCGCGTCTCAGCAGCTCCAAGGCGCGTGGGTTGGAACCCGCGTCTCAGTTGTAACCGTCCCGGTTTCGGGGCCAATCACGGCCCACATAATGGGGAAAGTTAGCCCCCATTATGGAGTGTTTTTAGGAGGCACGTACGCCCCTGAAACCCCTATAAATAGCCCCATCGCTATGAAGAATGGACAGTCGAATTGACAGTCGAATTGACGATCGGATTTTTCAGTCAGAGAATTTTTGGAAGAAAAGAGCCCTGAGAGAGAGTTAAACCCTTCAGAGAACTTGCTGTGTTCAAGTTGATCTTTACCTATCTTCTCTTTGAGAGTTTTGGTAGACAGAGCTGAGTTACTCCATCTACCACCCGAAGAGGAGATCCCCGGAAGATCTCGACGGTCACCCCGTCAACGGAGAACAAGATTCACTCTCCAGCGCCACTTGAAGAACCCAGCCTTAAACAAAGGGAGGATTCAAGACTCAACATTCTCCCTCTCTTGTAATCGGAAGACTGATCTGTTGTAATTTTCTATCCAATCAAAAGAATTTTACAATCGAATCCTCCTTTTTTCTGACGCATACAAGAGATGGCGACTCCGCTGGGGGCTACATTTGTCACTGACGAACAAATCGTGGCGCAAGCTGACGTCCTCTATAAGGGAAAGATGGTCGAATCGCTTGTCGTCGAGTTCGACCAGGCAAAGTATGAAGAGTTTCTCTCTTCCGGCTCCAAGAGCCTAAGGACCCGCGTCTGCCGCAGGGTCTCGACTGGGAATGGCCCCGAAGTCCGATCTGAGGCTCTCTCGGGCGCTACTGCTGCAAAGGGTGTCGCAGCCAACTGTGTGAAGTAGGATACACGCGCCAACATCTCTCAGGAGGCCCGCGTGGTCTCAGGCACAACCGCCGTTGCGACCAACTGCGCCATGCGGAATACACGCGTCAGCGTCTCTCAGGAGACCCGCGTGATCAAAATCTCTGGTGTCCAGCCAGTCCACCCTCTCCCTCAGCACCAAGTCGTTGTTGGTTTCTCTCCACCTCCACGACGCAACCGAAACGCTGAGCGTCGACAGAGGAGGCGTGCGCGTCAACTGCAAGTTGAAACTTCTGATTGTCCAACTGAGGCAGGACGCAAAGTTCAATCCGGCGCCTTGGCCGCGCCACGTCCTGCACGCGAAGTCCACGTTTGGCGGCCCAAACGCGAGACTCCCCAAATTAAGTCCTCTGAAGTCTAGCTCACCAAACGCCAAGGCGAAGCCTGCGCGCTTCGTCAAGTGCAAGAAGCACACCCCCTTAGGCGCAGGGCCCAGCAGCCCACTCACTCTCAAACGTCCCTGCCCCGACGCACCAAGCAGCAACGCGACAGCCACGTCTCTTCTCAATAGAGACGCCAAGCACGCATCCTAAAGCTGCGACGCGAGAGCCGCGTCTCTGAATCCTGCGTCCAAGCTGTACAGCGCAAGGACGCCTCCCGCCCTCGAAGCTGCGAGGCTAATCTCTTCGATCCTCTTCCCATGGATCTAAGGATTACTTGACAAAGAAAAGAAGTGCTAATCAAACCACTTCATCATGTTGTTGCCAACGGCTCATCTCCATGCTCTCTGAGTGTCGTTGCGGTTCAGGCGCGAACCAGCAGTCCTTAGTTCGATAGCTGACCCTGATTCCCCCATAAGCCAAAAGAAGACGCTCTTACAGGCGGAGGATCTTCTCTGACACTGAGTATCCAGAGCTCACTGCTACCATGGCGAGCAAGAGCAGGGGAAAATAGCCTGTAGTCAGCTTCGACGAGTCTGACTCTGAACCGGAAGGAGTGTACCGACACACTCGCACCCGGACCGGGGCCATTCCCCCGATCAACTACAATACCCTAGCCCGGGGCATCGAGATTAATGACTCGCACTCTGCTATTGCAGAGTCGCAGGCCTCAAACTCCTCTATCGAGAAAAAGGCCTTCACATACATGACGAGCACTCCTGAGGAGACCGCTAAGCGCTTGGAGCTGCAAGCCCAGGTCCAGAAGGAACAACTCGAGATGATTCGTGCCCAGCAAGAATCCATCGACTCTCTCAAGCAGATGCTCGCACAGTTGCTCGAAAACAGGAGGAAATCTCCCCCTAGAAAGTTTAAGGGCAAACGAAAAGAGGGAGAAAGCTCATCTTCCGAACACTCCGAGAAGAAAGAGCAACCCACCTCTGGTTTGTCTAAATCCTCGTCGCAAGAAAAGAACGATCAAGACCAGGGAAAGGTTCATTCTAAAAGAATGAATCAGTTGGAGCAGCGCCTTGAATCCCTTACCAATCGGAAAGGTCTTCAAGAAGCAGGAGTGGTCCGCCCATATCCAGCCGAATGGGACCTGGTTCCATACCCGCCCAAGTTCAAGGCTCCAACCCTCCAAGCATTTGATGGGAAAGGTTCACCGAACCAACACATTTACTATTTCAAGTCCCAAACAGGGAATGTGGTAGATAACGACGCCATCCTGGCGCGTTTATTCATCGGCACCCTAAAAGGGCTGGCCTTTGAATGGTTCATGAAGCTCCCAGAAGGTTCCATCAAGAACTGGGGTGATTTGGAGAAGCTTTTCTTAACACGCTTCTTTGAAGATGACTCGGAGGTCAACATGCCTACCCTTTTAGCCACCAAGCAGCGAAAGGGAGAGTCCGTTAAGTCTTTCGTTGAAAGATTTCGGAACGTGGCACTCCGATGTCCGAGCGGTATGACCCAGGTTACCCTGGTGGAAACATGCCGCCACAATCTCCAAACCTCACTCCTTACTCAAATAGGAGTTGCTGAAAGCCGCACCTGGAAGCAATTAGTCCAACAAGGTGAACATGCTGAGGAGATTGTCGCCCGCGTCAGAGCGAAAGAAAACAAACCCAGGCCTGAGAGGTCATCAAGGCGTGCGCCAGACACATCCTTCCAAGCCAAAAGGAAGGATAACTTGGTAGCAGAGACCAAGTCCCCTGTCAAACCTCAACCGGTCAAGGGAAGTGGCTCTTCAAGCCAACCACGGGCCAACAAGCAGTATTCCTTCAAGGATGAACATGTCGACTCGCTCTTCAAATTACTCAACAAGAGCAATCGACTGAAGCTTCCTGAAGCTAGGCGCCCCGAAGAAGTCGGTAAAACCGACAATCCCAGCTACTGCATGTACCACAGGATGTTGGGATACCCTACCAAGAGCTGTTATGTCTTCAAGGACATCCTTCAGGCTCTGATTGACGTGGAGGTATTAAAACTCCGTCCAGAGCAGAAGAAGGTGGCGGCCAATATGACGTCAGTTCTCCAGTTTGAGAGACAACCCCCAACACCCTCTGGAGTAGTCCCTATCCCAAGAGGAGAGCTGAGAATGGTCAACACAGACCCTCACCAGCAGCAAGAAAAGGGCTTGGTACCTGTTCTCACACCTCGGGGAGAAGTCATGTGGGTTCATCCCGACCTTGTGGATGGCCAACAATGGACTACTGTAACCAGCAGGAAGTCCAAAGGCAAAGCAAAGGCTTCATCCTGCAACGTGGTGTGTACCTCTTCTCGAGAAGCGGAAACTGATATTCCCTCACTAACCGACTCAGAAGAGGAGACAATAGTTCTGGCCGCAGAACCCAGTCAGCTGGTGGCTGAAACCTGTTCGGGGCAGCCATATTTGAAAAAGTATGGCGAAGTGGTGGTAACTCCTCTAAGACTCGCTGCAGAGCCAGCCAAGCCCTCCACGAAGCAACCCGGGGAGAAACAGAAAGAACTTCGGTTTTGTCGAGTTCTTTCAAAGGACGTAGCGGAAGGATCCACAGCACCTTACCGCTTTAATGTCCTGGCCCAACTAGCCAACATCCCGGCGCGAATTACGCTTTATGAGATTCTTAGACTATCAAAGTCGACCAGAGAAGCTCTACAAGAAGCTCTGGCCAATGCTGAGGTCTTCATGACCTAGCTACCAAAGGAGGAAGATGTAGAGAATTGCTTCCACGCCTCCCAAAATATTCCCCGCATCACCTTCACGGCAGATGATATGCAAGTCAAAGGGAAGCATGATCGACCCCTTTACTTCGCAGGGTATATTGGATCATCTGAAGTGAACCGCATTCAGGTGGATCCAGGGTCCGCGTTAAGCATCATGCCTCGCTGGGTCATGCAACATATGGGCATTCCTACTCATCGTTTGAGCCCTACCCAGATAATCATTTATGGGTTCAACACCAATAGTACCCGTCCAATGGGGAAGGTCAAGCTCAAATGTCAGATCGGAGATCTGAAGTCGGAAGTGACATGCTATTTCATCGACGCCGACACTTCCTACAATCTACTGCTGGGAAGACCTTGGATTCATCGCAATTCTATCGTTCCCTCTACCCTCCACCAGGTCATGAAATACATTGACGGGAGTGGAAAGGTGCGAACGTTGATTGCCGAAAGGCATCTGTTCGAGGGAGTCGAGAATTATTTCACAGATTCTCTCCTGTACCAAGACTCTGTGGAAGCAGATGAATCCCGCAACCAGAGGAACCAGACTCTAGCAATGAAGCCGACACCGAGCTGGAGGAAGATGAGTGTGTGTGGGAGCTAGATCCACCTGTAACGGGCATTAATAGGTCCAATGTTGATAATACCTCCGCCGATGATGTAGGCGGATGGTATATTAATGAAGATTTAGATCTGGCATATTTTTCTGTGTTTGCTTCTGATTCAATACCGTCAGACACTAGTACCGACGTAGATGACGATCTCTGGTCGGCAATGGATACTTTGACATCATTGCATGTACCAGTGAAATCGTCCTTCGGAACATGCCGAAATGTCGGCGATGCGCAACAATCAATATTCATGGTTCCAGCGAAAAGGAAAGGCCAAAGACCAATTCTTTTCGGACGAATTAAATCCGAACCAATGACTCATGAAGAATCAGAAAGCGAGCAGGAATCCCCTCAGTTTGGTCATTATGAGCCAAAGGCACTCAGAATGATGAAAAACATAGGGTATGACCTAACCGGCAGACTCGGGTTGAACTTCGGCAAAGGAAAGAGAACGCTACTTCGCTCTTTTGTGCCGAAAGGGAAAGCCCCCGATTATTATCATCGGACGCGCAGGGGGTTAGGCTATGTATCAACTCCGGTCCCATCAGCCTCTGATTCTGGAGGGTCATCAGGCCATAAAAACTCTTCAGGCACGTCATCATGGGAGTCAGATGTCAGTGTCGGCAACATCTTCGGAGAACTTTCAGTGAATATGGTTTCAACAAGCCACCTGGAAAACGAAGATGAAGAAATGATCCAGTCCGATACGGATCCTTGGATCAAATATTTAAATACTCTCTGGGACACCCGCTTTGAACAGCGAGAGCCACCCACAGAAGACAAGGTTGTTCAGATCAATCTAGGAGATGAGGCTAACCCTAAGCCCATCTTCATAAGCGACGGCCTGTCACCGTCAGAGAAAAAGGATCTAATATCTCTTGTTCAAGAGTATAAGGATGTCTTCGCTTGGAATTACGAAGACATGCCTGGACTTGATCCTCAAGTAGCTATGCACCGCCTCAACATCAATCCGGATGTAAAGCCTGTCAAACAACAACAGCGACGGTTTCGTCCAGAAATAATGGAGGCAATTCAATCAGAAGTCAGAAAGCTCATAGATTCTGGCTTCATCAGGGAAGAGCAACATCCCGATTGGGTAGCCAACATCGTCCCTGTTGCTAAGAAAAACGGAAAGATCTGGATTTGCATTGACTTCCGTGATCTAAACGAGGCTTGTCCCAAAGACGAATTCCCATTGCCAATCACAGACGTCATGATTGACAATACTTGTGGATTCGAACGAATGTCCTTCATGGACGGGTTCTCAGGATACAATCAAATCAAAATGTATCCTGACGACGAAAAGCACACCTCCTTCAGGACACCATTGGGGGTCTACTGCTATACCGTCATGCCCTTCGGACTGAAGAATGCGGGGGCAACATATCAAAGGGCCATGAACGCCATTTTCTAGCGGCAAATGCGCAAAACGGTGAAATGTTATGTTGATGATATTGCGGTGAAAAGTCGCGCTAAGGGTGATCACATACCTGACCTGAAGGTGGTCTTTGACATCATGCGAACTCATCAATTAAAGATGAATCCCACCAAGTCCTTCCTGGGGTGGCCAGTGGTAAATTCTTAGGATTCATTGTAACCTCCACCGGAATCCATTTGGACCCGGAAAAGGTTCGCGCTATCCAGGAGATGCAACCTCCGAGAAATCTCAAGGAATTCAGGGGATTGCAAGGACGATTGGCGTACATCCGCAGGTTCATCTCAAACCTCTCCGGAAGATGCCAACCCTTCGCTAAGTTAATGAAGAAGGGTGTCTCGTTCATTTGGGATGACGCTTGCCAACAAGCATTTGAGGAAATCAAGCAATACCTCACCCAACCACCAGTCCTTGCAGCTCCGATATCCGGAAAACCTTTCCTGGTATACGTCCGAGCAATGGATCATTCTTTAGGAGCTCTACTAGCTCAGAATGATGATCAAGGACGAGAAAAAGCGATCTACTATCTGAGTAAAATAATGATCGGAGCCGAACATCGGTATAATCCGATCAAGAAGGAATGTTTGGCATTAGTGTTCGCCATTCAGAAAATGCGACACTATCTGGTAGGCCAAACTATAAACGTCATATCAAAAGTCAACCCCCTGAGGTTACTTATGACTAAGCCTTCATCATTGAACGGCCGGCTGGCAAAATGGGCCATATTGCTATCCCAATATGAGATGCACTTTTTATCACAAAAGGCTATTAAGGGACAAGCGGTGGCGGATTTCCTAGCTGAGCACCCAGATCCGAGGGCAACCAAACTCTACGAGGATCTCCCAGATGAAGTGGCCGAAGTCTGTTTGACTCAGACATTATTTGAAAGTCAAGTGTGGCAACTCTTGTTTGATGGTGCATCCAGAACAAGCCCAAAAGGACACCTAGTAGCAGGGGTAGGAGTAGTACTCGTCTCCCCACAGAATTATGTGATTCCCCGAGCCATTTCGCTTACCGAATCTTGCTCCAACAATGTAGCGGAGTACAACGCTCTTTTGATTGGGATGCAGTTCGCCGATGAGATTGGCGTTAAAAATCTCGAGGCATACGGCGACTCTAAACTCATCGTCAGCCAAGTTCGCGGGGAGTACGAAGTCAGACATGAGGACCTAGTACCCTACTACAACGCAACTATCCACATGGCCGAGAGGTTCACAAACTTCTACATCGATTATGTACCGCGCAGGCAAAATGCGCATGCAGATGCACTCGCATCCCTCGCAGCCTCCTTAGCTCTTCCAGCTGGAGCAATGGAGAAGATATTCATCTACAACCACGACCTGTATTGCCCGAGAATTGCTCTCAAGGACTATCAGGAGTCAAAGGGAGATTCTCAAAGCAAAGAAGCGCTGGAATTGTCAACCGGTCCAGAGCCTAGAGACTGGCGATTCCCCTACATTGATTATGTCTTGTACGGCATCCTGCCTGAGGACACCAAGGAAGCGGCTGCCATTCGAAGGAAAGCCCCCAAATACTACTATAATGCGATTACGCGAACACTCTATCGTCGATCGCATGACGGGTCTTGCTTCGCTGCCTTTCACAAAAGGAGGCACAGGAGGTATTGAAAGAAGCCCATGACAGCATGTGTGGAGCCTATCAACCTGGCCCAAAACTTGCATACCGACTCCAAAGATTGGGATATTATTGGCCCAAGATGATCACTGACGCCATCACCTATGCCAAAAGATGTCACGCCTGCCAAGTACATGGCGATTTCATCCATCAAGCACCAGGCTACCTTCACTCCACGGCTTCTACTTGGCCATTTGAAATATGGGGGATGGATGTAGTTGGCCCTATCAGCCCGCCGTCATCAAAAGGACATCGGTTTATTTTGACAATAACCGATTACTTCTCCAAATGGGCTGAGGCCGTTCCTTTGAAGGAGGTGAAGTCATCTGATGTGATCAAGTTCGTGAAGCATCACGTCATTTACCGTTTTGGGCTACCTCGGCGAATTGTCCACGACAACGGACCCCAGTTCATCAGCCAGGCTTTCCAGAGATTTTGCGCTAAGTTCAGAATCCAGAGTGTGTCCTCAACGGCATACTATCCTGCCGCTAATGGCCTCGCAGAAGCTTTCAACAAGACCATTGGCAAACTCCTCAAAAAATTCGTCTCGAAAAGTCAACGTGACTGGGACGACAAGCTAGGTGAATGCTTATGGGCTTACCGCACAACTGTGCGAACCCCGACTAAAGCTACGCCATTTTCTTTGGTATATGGGTGTGAAGCCGTCCTTCCACTCGAAATCCAAATTCCATCTCTACGCGTCGCCCTGACAGCGGAGATGACAACAGAGGAGAAGCATCGACAGCGACTCCAAGAATTGGAAGCCTTAGATGACAAATGTCTGCAGGCCCAGCAACAAATCGAGCTTTACCAAGCTCGAATTACCAGAGCCTTCAACAAGAAAGTTAAAGTGCAAACTTTCAAGAAAGGCGACCTTGTCTTAGCCGTCAGAAGACCCATGGTGATGACGCACAAGACAAAAGGAAAATTCCACCCAAATGGGAAGGGCCATTTGTAGTAGAGTCAGTCTACTCAAATGGGTCATATCGTCTCATAACGTCAAATGGCGATACACTCATGATCCGATCAATGGCAGATTCTTGAAGAAGTACTATCCTTAATAGTACTCCTCCTCCGATCAAGTTAAAAGTACACCTCTGATCAAAATAAGAAGAGCTTCTTCATTAACATCCGACGCCTCCGACGGTTAAGGATAGAGGAAAATGTTGGCTTTTAAGCCCAACATAAGCCTTCGACAACTCACTATGCTGAGGGGAATAGCATGGCTAGCCCAACTCAAACGGTAGTTGGTAAAGGCATATCAAACCCGTTGACAGCTGAGGATTTGCTAAAAATCCTAAGAGACATGTTCCCCTTTGATCCGACGCCTCCAACGGCTAAGGATAGAGGAAAATGTTGGCTTCTAAGCCCAACATAAGTCTTCGACAACTCATCATGCTGAGGGGAATAGCATGGCTAGCCCAACTCAAACGGTAGTTGGTAAAGGTACCTCAAATCCGTTGGTAGCTGAGGGTTTGCTAAAAATCCTAAGTGGACTTGACTCCACTCTCCCTTCCAAAATCCCTTACCAATTCTCATCCACAGAATGGTAGATCTACAAAATACAGTCGTTGCCAAGTTAACACTATACCTCTGGCACTTCAAACTCCACTTGCCAATTCTCATTAATAGAATGGCAAGTCTTCAAAATTGCTCATATCGCAAATCCAAATTTGTCAAGTTAACACTATACCTCTGACATTTTTTAAACTCCACTTGTCCATTCTCATCAATAGGATGACAGGTCCTCAAATTGCTCATATCGCAAATCAATTTCTGTCAAGTTAATACCACACCTCTAACAAATTATTGTTAAGTTAACATTATACTTCTAAATAGTACATCGAGTTTCTGTCAGGTTAACATCACACCTCTGACAGTCACCTTTCTTCAGACTTCCATATCGAAGCTGAAATGAACGATGCTAAGTTTAACACTACACCTCTAGCATCCAGGTCATCCCCAAGTTCAACAATACACTTACGGCCATGACTTTCCCTCGGACTTCCTTGTCAAAGTCGAGATGACCAATGCCAAGTTCAAAATTACACCTCTAGCATTACCCTCACTGTCAAGTTAAACATCACACCTATGACAGTGACACTTTCAGTTTTTCCAAATGAAAGCTGAAATGCTTCTGAGTCAAGTTAATATCACACCTCTGATTCACATTCTTGTCAAGTTAATATCATACTTCTGGCAAGACAACTTTCAACCCGTTAAGTTAATATCACACCTCTAACGGTAAAAACTTTCCTAGATCCCCCGCGAATCAGCCTCACTTGTTATTCTCCTCAACAGAACAAGTCTACCCAAAAACATTGTTAGGTTAACATTACACCATTAACAGTGTTTTCATTAACTCCCCAGCTGATCTTAATCAAGTTAATCCCAAACCTCTGATAAAAGTTCATCTTCCCTGGGGGTACCAATTCAACCTGTCACTTTCTTTTTATAAAATGGCAGGCCCACCAAAATTATCTTATCTCTGTCAAGTTAATATCACACCTCTGACAGCATTGTGGGTTCCTGAGATAGGATCTTTTCTCCACAAAATTTGACTTGTTAAAATTTTCATCATAATTTTGACAAGCCAAAGATTCTTTGCTTCTATGCGTCTGACCAAAAAGAGACAAAAGAGTTCAAGACAATAGAAGAGACAAAAAGAAAAGTGTCACTTTTATTTATATCCAGGCATATGAAAGTGATACAAAACACTCTCTTATACAATGAGATTGAGTGTTACAGTTAAGGAGTACACAAAGAAGTCCCTCACTCTCTCAGAGGTTGCACTCACTCCTCAAATCTGCATACAATTCCAAGTACAAGATGTTTGGAAGGGCGCCAAAGTAGGATCGGACGTTGTGGCAACGATCAGAAGCTGGTTGCACCACGATGCATGATGTAAACATCGAAGAAGTCCCTGGTTCATCGAGAACAATGGTGTTTCTTGAGGTCAAAAGGCAGCAGAGTCTTCTGATTCCACCTGACCATCCGAAGTGGCGGATACGACTCCCTCGTTGATGAACATCTCTTCCACCAAAAGGTCATCCAATGAGCATAGAGCTTTCCTCGATGTCACTTCTGGGGTAAAGAGGAGGTTTTGAGACCTCACAGGGGATGCTACCCACCTCTATATCCACCGCTACCCCCGCCGCCATCCTCACTCTGACCATGCCATGCCAAGAAGCATGACTGGTGCATTGAACCAAAGAGATCTTGGCGAGGGTCCGGTCCCCATCTCCTGAAGACAGGAGTCATGACTTCTTCTCCTGTGGTCGACCATCGACCAAGTTCGCTGGCCGATATATTCTCCCAAGGGCCCAGCGAACATGAAAAAGGATGATCAAGCCTACCTGCAAGAAGCAACAAAATTAGAAGATCTGAAGCTTAGTATACTTCAACAGAAAAACTAAGTGACAGACACAGTTATTGCTGAAATCGCCAGGCGCAGGAATGACTCGCGCAGCGAACATCTGCGGCGGCAGAAACAGACGCGATCAAAGCTGTGATCAAAAGACCACAAACCCTCTTTTGAAAAAACTTTTTCCCTTACAAAAACCCTATAGAATAATGTGTAGGATTGAAGCCCAAGTTTTGTAAGTGAAAAAGAAAATGAAATTGAAGAGAGTTTTGAACCAAAAACTTCAGTAAAGAGAGAAAATTTTGAGCACAAAAACAGAGAACAAAACTTCTTTTGAAAGCCTTAAACTTGAATTCTTTTGCAAAATAATTGTTGTGAATACCTCAATCCTAATCATCCCTATTTATAAGATAAGGGTAGGGATTAAAGAGTAAACTAATATAATAGGTAATTAGGAAATATTTGACCCAAAAACCAGCCCCTAAACTCGTTTAGAGACAAAACACACGTTTTAAAACGTGTTAAATAAACTAGCCGTTAAGGCTGAAATCCAGCTCTCGGTCGACCGGCCGGTCGATCGGGTTTTCAAAAAATTTAGCCGTTGCCGGCCCACGGTCGACTGAAACAAACAGAGACTAGAGGACTTCCAGTCGGCCGAAGGTCGGTCGACCGAAATAGGGTCCGGTCGACCGCCCGGTCGACCGGGAGACGTGCACAAATGCACACACCAAGACGGTCAGAAGTCCGGTCGACCGGTCGGTCGACCGTTCTGACCTGAAACAGAGCCGGTCGACTGCCCGGTCGACCGCAACAGGCCAAAAATCAGTCTTTTGAAAAAGGTTTTGAAAATCTTGATAGTTTTTCCAAAGTAGTTTTCATCAAGACTTGATATAATAAATAAAATGGAGTTTGTAGGTAATATATTTAAAAACTATTTGTATATAGGAGAAATTTCTTTTAGAAAAATCATGTGCACAAAAACTTGTGTGTAGGGAATTTTGAGTTTCAAACCTATTCACTATTCTTTAACAAACTATAAATATAAAACTTAAACAAATGAAGTCTCTGAGCCACAATGAAGTCTCTGAGCCACGCTATACCAAGCTAGAGCCTTCTCTTCTATGAAAACTTCCTCTTGCGCCATTAAACTTATTAGCATCATAAACCTTGCAATAGCTAAGAAAGGCCATCTTGAATGGTACTAACCTGAAACTCATCTTAAACAACTTATTAGTACCATATAGCTTCTATGTATTTTGTTATCATCAAAACTTAAACAAATAGAGAGTGTAACCTTTTGGGCCAACAAGCACATATTGATTCAAGAGCTCACGCATCAAGATTGCATCAAATACTCAAGAGGAATCTATCTCATTGATCAAGGTTTGGACCAAGTCAAGATATGTTTGTAAGTGTCAAGATTTTGTTTTTAGATAAAATGTAAAGGATAGATTAGTTGGTGGATTTCTTAAGTTCATATACACTCACACACAAGATTTTTACGTGTTTTCATAAAAGAGTTTTTGTTTTGGAAAATACCAGTTTGGTTTTTAAGCTTCAAAATATACATGTGTTTTATCAAAACTTATTGTAGAGCTTTATGTCAAAAACATAAATATTTCATCATATATATGTAGTGGATCATATCCATACACACTAAGTTTCAAAAGTGTTTAAAATATCTTATTTTTGTATTTGGAGAAGTTTTAGAAAAATCATTTTCAATTTGGAGATAGTTTTTGGAAAATACAGATTTCTATTTAAGCCAAAATTTCTATATCATAAAAATAGTTTAAAATATTTGTAACATATTTTGATTTTTACTCAAATATATTTGTATATTAAAGTATATCAATGAACTTATTTTTGTAAAATTTATGAGAATTTATGGGATTTTATTGAAGGTAAAAAGACCAAGTTTTAATCCCTGAAAAATTGCTGACCAGGCCTTCTGCCGGTCGACCGGGCGGTAGACCGATGTGCACGAACGTGCACAGCCAAGGGCCGGTCGACCGCCAGAGAGCGTCTGCTCTCTATAAATGGACGGTCGACCGGCCGGTCGACCACTTTTCCCAACGGTCGGAAATCCGACCGTTGGCGGTCGACCGACAGCATGGTTTCCTGTTGAGTTAGACCCCAACGGCTATATTTTTTAGGCCTATAATTGGGGTTATTTTCAACAAGATTTGAAGTGAGTTTTCAAGCTAGTTTTTCTTACCTTTCAAAGTGTTTATCTTTACTTGTTTAAGAACCAAATACTTCCATATCAAAAGGAGAGTTTTTCAAGAGTGTTTTGAAAAGGAGATTTCTTGAGTTTTTCACCACAAATTTTATCCAAGTTTTTCTCACACATACTTGACCTATCCATTGCTATATCAATCCTATAGAGATCTTTGTTGTGAGAGAGTTTTAGTTGATAAAGTGTTGAGATCACCAAAATGTTTCATCTTGTATTTGAGGAGGCAAACTTGCGGGTTCGTATTGTTTCAAGTTCTTGTGGGAGCTCGGTATAGAGGTGCGGCCTCAGCAAGCTAGTGTGCTTGCATGTGTTTGTTCTTGCGGGAACAAGTAAGGGGTCTAGTGAGTCCAAGAGTTCTAGTGTGAACTCCTTGTAGGTGTTGCAGCACCGAGTGATCCGGTGGGATCGATTCTAGTGAAAATCTTTCATAGTGTTGAAGGGGGGGACGTAGAGCAAGGGTGCTCGAACCTCGAAACAAATCTCCCGCGTTTGCAATTGCTCTCTATCTCTCTCTCTCTCTTGTATTTATATCTTGCATTCTTATTGTTCATATTTATTACTTGCTTGATATACTTGTGCATATACTGATATATGCTTGGGGATTGTTTGCTCACACTCTTATTCAACCAAGAGAGCCATAGCAGCACCTTAACTCTTATCTAGAGGAATTTTGAGGAGATAGTCCAGAGCCCTTCACCGGAATTCGGCTACACTCTTGTGTTATACTTGATGTGTTTAGCTTATTAGTTTTTTGTTTGCATAAATAGTTTTAATTCCGCATTAATTCATCATTAGATTAGCTAGTCACCTATTCACCCCCCTCTAGGTGATTTCAAAGACTTTAGTGGCTATAGAACGGAAACCAGCCTTAACTGGGCATGCAACTGGGCGAACCTCGTCCCACCTTCTCTCAGCCTTAACCGAGGCTAAAAGTGCCTCACGTGAGGTTACACAGGTTCTCTGCGAACATAAAACTTCGCTTTCCAAGCAGGAGTAGAGGACGAAGCATAAAGCACCGTGTGAAGTTCCAGCACAACTTTGCCTATTACGCGAAGGCAAAGACAAAATGCCTATCCAGTTTGGCAGCTTGGCCAAGGCTGTTAGCCGCGAGCTAAGCTGGCGTCTCTGCCTTCGCCTAATCTGGGAGCGGTGGCCCCTAGAGTCAACCTCGCTCTCATAGGCGAAGTTACTGATGGCGTAGCTAATACAACGTCAGTACCTAAAGGTACTAGCAAAGTTCTCAGCTGCAAGGCTATAACTGAAGCACTCCACCAGTGCTAGCCACCTTCGCTACAAGGCGAGAATAAAGCAGAATAAAGCACCACAGCATGCTAAAAGCGAAGTCACTATCACTTCGCTCCCAAAATCTTCCAGTGCTAAGTTCACGCCTCGCGGCGGAGCTACACATCTAACTTTACCAAGAGAAGTTAATACAACTGATGAAGTGATTTCCAAATCACCTAAAAGCAGAAGCCTCAAGGCTAGAGGTCTCCGGCCTGAACAACCTCGTGTAAGCTTGGTTAACACTGATCTATGAGAGTTTCTAACTAACAAGCGAAAGTTAGAGCTACTCCATACTTCTCCCTCTTATTGTGAACAAGTGGGATGTCAGTTGGTGACAATCTATTCAGTCCATTGCCGACTAGGAGCAGTGCCCACCACTCTCCAGTCTGACAGTTGGTTTTTAATCGACTATCAGTGCGAGCTCCTGTCAAGCATTACAAAAAGTGTGAATCGCGAAATCTACCAGATCTACTTTCTACATCCGTCAACACGATAGGAAGGGAACGTGAACCTCTTAGGGGCAGACAAGGGTCTCGTGGTGCTAATTCCCCTTCATACAGTTCTCTGGACCAGATTATTGCCCTAGCTTAGGCCACGTCTTGACAAGAGAGGAAGGTGTGTTCTAAAGCACCAGATCTAGGGTGGCAATACCCTGCAACTATGAGCAGCTATCCTCTTCGACTAGAGTAATATCACCAGAACTATTGAAAAGTTTATTCCAATGGTCAGATGATGAAGGAGAAGCTAGTGGGTATGCCTCTTCGGCAATATCAGCTCGGTTCGAACGGGCAGAGTGTCGGTGCATATGGCCGATAATGACAATGATGACCTCCGCCGATGAATGGAAGCTCATGAGCAAACCTCCAAGGCCCAGCAAGAAGCCTTGGACAATATTCAACAAATGCTCGCCCAGCTCCTCACGAACCAAAATAATAATGATGCCGGGAGCAATCATAATGAGGAAGAGCATAATGATGATGAGCAGCCTAAGGATGAGAAGTCAAAGGAAAGCTCTTCCATCAATGCTGAAGTTCTTAAAGGCATTCAAGCTCAGATCGCATCCCTAACTCAGAGGGTTGAATTGAAGAAGGCAGGCATGACTCGTCCTTATCCACTCGAGTGGGACTCAATGTCATATTCTCTAAAGTTTAAACCACCTACGTTACATACGTATAATGATAAAAGTTCGCCAAACCAGCATATTTATTACTTCTGGTCTCAGACCGGTAACGTTATAGATAATGATGCTATTATGGCTAGACTGTTTATTGGTACTCTCAAAGGAGTGGCCTTCGACTGGTTCAGAAGCCTTCCACCAGGCTCTATCAATTCTTGAATCGACTTAAAAACTCTGTTCCTTTCTTGTTTTTATAAGGAAGACACCAAGGTGACCATGGATAAACTCCCCTCCACTGTGCAGAGGAAATAAGAATCCGTCCGTGATTCCATTGAGCGGTTCAGAAGCTTATCTCTGATGTGTCCAATAGGGATGCCATTACCTATGCTCTTACAGACATATAGGCATAACTTCTTGGACCATATAGAGATTCATATGGGAGCTGTTAAAAACCCATACCTGGAAGGGATTAGTTGAACAAGCTGAAATAGCCGAAAAGTCGGCTAAAAAGTTTGAACCATCTACCCCTAAGGCAAATGGGGTATGAATAATAAAGGACGCGGCGACATGGCACAGTCTTCCCAAGCCAAAGGGAAAGAGACTATGTCCGTTAAGCTGTCAGGAGATGTTCCTCTGAGGACCAAGAAGAGTGCCGTTAATAATTGCGAGTTTTAAGTTTTCTCCGAAACAGTGCTCCTTTAAAGATGAGCAGGTAGTCACAATATTCCAACTACTCTAGAAAGGAAACAAATGAAGCTGCCAGAGGCTTGACGCCCTAACGAAGTGGGACATACAAACGATCCAATTACTATTTTTTTCATAGGATGGTTCATTATCCTACTAACAAGTGTTTTGTCCTTAAGGACAAACTTTAGGCTTGATCGATGCCGGGGTTCTGACTTTGAAATCAGAACAGAAGAAAGTCACTGCAAACATGGGGACTCTCGAATTCGGCACTATACCAAAGATCACAGTCCCTGATGGATCTTTCCTGATCCCTAAAGCACGGCTGGAGATAAATCATCTTTCAGCTAAACAGCAAGAGACTAAAGATCTTGTTCCCTTGACATTAAAAATAGGGGAAATCATATGGGTGCACCCAGACCTTTCCCAAGATGAACAGTGGGATTCAAAGGAATCCAAGTCAAAGGGGAGATCCTGCAACATTGTTTCTATCTTGCCGGATGATGACAATGTGGCAATAGCTTCTCAAAGAGATTCTGAAAGTGAGAGGAATGCTTTCACAGCGTAGGCTAATGTACCCCAGCCAATAGGTACTCGGTCAGGAAATTCGTACCTGAAACAGTATGATAAAACTTCTGACGAGATACACAGCAAACGACGTCAGTGGAAGTACCCGTTCCAGCTACAGTCCTGACTTCAGGGAAAGAGAATCAGAAAGAAGTCCGATTTGACCGTGTTTTGAAGAAACCTTCAGGCCTAGGACTTAGCGTTCCTTTCCGCTTTGACATATTGACCCAACTGGCTAATATCCCAGCTCGTATCACCATACACGAGCTGCTTCGCCTCTCGAAAGAGACAAGAGAAGCACTAAAAGATGCACTGGCTAATTCAGAATCATTTCTAACACATATGCCAGAAATCCCTAATGATGACATTCAACCCTTGTGTTCTGAATGTCATCATGTACAGTCGAAGGTGCCCGCTATCACTTTCACAGCTGAGGACATGCTCCTTAAGGATAATAAACACATCAGCCTTTGTACTATACTAGATACATTGGCTCGATGTGCATTAAAAGGATACAGGTTGATCCAGGGTCCGCACTCAGTATTATTCCCAAAAGGCTCCTCTACTTCCTTAGAATACCGCTTTATCGGCTGTCTGCAATGACTAGTACGATATACAGTTTTAATGCGGGGAGTTGTCACCCACTCGGAAAGATTCGACTTCGTTGTTGAATCGAAGACCTAAAATCAGAAGTGACATGTTATGTCATTGACGCTGACACATCATATAACTTATTGCTAGGACGACCTTGGATCCATGCTAACTGGATCGTTCTTTCTACTCTGCACCAATACTTCAAGTATGTAGAAGATGATGCAACGGTACGAACAGTGTTCGCTGAAAAATAACCGTTCAAAGGGATGAAAAATTACTTTACTGATGCTCTCTTATTCCAGGAAGATAGTAAAGCATCAAAACAATCGTTGCCTGATGACGACGACAGCGACAACAAGGCAGATTCAGAGACTGAAAGAGACACGCCAGCTACTTTGACCTGTGAACCAATTGTAGCATGTTTCAATGATCCTCAATGTAATAATCCCTCTAAGGATGATGATGAATGGTGATTAATGAGAATGTTATCTTTGATTATCCTGCGAGTATCGAATTGCTTGAATCTGTCGTCAATAGCTCTCTACACCTCCCTTTGCACAAACCAAGCATGACAAGTACATCTATGGAGTGTGTGGAAGGGTCCGTCTTTGTGGTCCCTCCATCCAAAAGGAGTCAATCACCTATAGTATTCGGTAGGGCCTGATGCGAAGGTCTGCGGTCATATATTCGAGTTCAGACTCGGAACCCCCGCAATTTTTCCATTATGCATGATCAACACAGCATATGATGAGAAAAATGGGATACAAACTTGCAGCGTGGGAGCGGCCTGAATTTCAGTAAAGGACAACATGGTTTCTACATAATTTCATGCCAAAAAGAAAACCGGCAAATTACTATGATAAAACACACAGGGGTTGGGATATGTTACACTTCCATCTCCTACATCATTTCAATCCAAAGACAACAAACTAATCCCGTCACGCTCTGTCTCTTCCTCTGAGTGGGAGTCAGATGTTAGTACCAGAATGCTTTTCAAGAATCTCTCCGTTAATATGACTTCGATTAGTCAATTGGAGCATGAGGAGACTATTGAAACATTTGTTGCTGAACTATGGGCTCAGAAACTGGATTGCCAGTGGGAAAAGCGATTCGAACAATGCGAACCGCTTACTGAAGACAAAGTGATTCAGGTTAATTTGGGTAGTCAAGATCACCCTAAACCCATCTTTATAAGTGAGAGTCTATCACTTATAGAGAGAGAAGAATTGATAACACTTGTACGAGAGTATATCAATGTCTTTGCATGAAATTACGAAGATATGCCTGGACTTGATCCACAAGTAACCATGCATCGACTGAACATTAAGCCCGACATCAAGCCAGTGAAACAACAATAATGACGATTTCGCCCGGATTTTATGGGAGCCATTGAAGCTAAAGTCCATAAACTCATCGCATGTGGCTTTATATGGGAAGAACAACACCTGGATTGGATGCCAACATTGTCCCCATTCTTTAAAAAAATGAAAAATACGGGTCTGTATTGATTACCGTGATCTCAATGCAGCTTGTTCTAAAGATGACTTCCCATTGCCCATTAGTGACGTCATGATTAACAATACCTGTAGCTTTGAGAGAATGTCTTTCATGGATAGTTTCTCAGGTTACAATCAAATCAAGATGTACCCAGAGGATGAGAAGTATACTTCATTTCGGACAATTTTAGGGGTGTACTGCTATACTGTGATGCCCTTCGGATTAAAGAACGCGGGAGCAACTTATCAACGTGTAATGAGTACGATTTTCTGCGATCACCTCCGAAAGACAGTAGAATGCTATGTCGACAACATTGCTGTCAAAAGTCGCGGTAAGAATGATCACATTCGTGACCTAAGAACAATGTTCGATATAATGCGAGCCCATCAGCTGAAAATGAATCCAACAAAATCCTTCTTGGGGGTTTCAAGTGGAAAGTTCCTGGGATTCATTGCTACATCAAAAGGAATTCATCTTGACCCAGACAAGGTCAAAGCTATTCAGAGCATGCATCCACCTAAGAATCTCAAAGAGCTTAGGGGTCTGCCAGGTAGGTTGGCCTATATCAGAAGATTCATCGGAAATCTCTTAGGCCACTTTCAACCATTTACTCAGCTTATGAAAAAGGTGTTTCTTTTGCATAGGATAAAGCTTGTCAAGAAGCTTTCGAGGATATCAAAAAATACCTCACAAAACCTCCAGTCTTAGTGGCTCCTACCTCAGGAAAACTATTCCTGCTTTATGTGAAAGCTATGAATCATTCTCTTGGTGCTCTGCTTGCTCAAAAGAACGATGACGGTCACGAACAGGCCATTTACTATCTGAGGACTCTGATAGGGGCTGAATCTCGCTATAACCCTATTGAGAAGGAATGTTTAGCTCTTGTCTTTGCTATTTAAAAGACGCGGTATTACTTGGGTTGCAAACCATACATGTCATTTCCAGATTTAATCCTCTGCGTCTCCTCATGACGAAACTAGGATCACTAAATTCAAGATTAGCTAAGTATGTCATCCTCTTGTCCTAATATGACATGCTCTTTGTCTCTCAAAAGGCAGTCAAAGGCCAAGCGCTTGCAGACTTCCTAGCTGCCCACCCGGTTAAGGAAAGTTCAAAGCTTCATGAAGATATTTCAGATGAGATTTTCGAATCTAATATGATTTTAGAGGACAAAGTATGGCAAATGTCCTTTGATGGAGCATCAAGAACAGGCCTTAAAGGCAAGACTATTACTGATATGGGGGTTGTATTTATCTCACCACAAAACCATATTTTCCTAGGGCGTTTTAAGACAGAGCCATGTTCCAACAATATGGTAGAATATAATGCTCTACTTATCGACCTTCAGCTCGCTCATAGAATGGGGGTACGCTACCTTGAAGCTTATGGTGATTCAAAACTGATTATTAATCAGGTTAAAGGAGAATACGAGGTTCGCCACAGAGATTTGGTACCCTATTACCATGCAGTCATCAAAATGGCTAATTTATTTGATGGATTTTACATCGGTCATGTGTCCCGATCCCAAAATACTAAGGCCAATGCTCTGGCTGCACTAGCGACAACATTGGCCTTACCGATCGACACAATGTATCATCTTACAGTGGCTACTCAACACCTTATTTGTCCTAAACATGTGTTGGAAGCCAAGGAGGTTCATATAACTTCGACGGGTTTTGACCCGAGAGATTGGCGATTTCCCCTAATTTACTATGTTTTGCATGACATATTGCCGGATGACCCTAAAGAAGCGGCTTCTATTCAACAAAGGTCTCTCCATTTCTACTATGATCCGATAGTAAAGCCACTCTATTGTCGCTTATATAATGGTATCCTGCTCCGTTACCTCTCTAATTTAGAGGCACAAGCTTAAAGAGACAACTTTCAATCGGTTATGTCCATATTACCTCTGAACCGATGGATACCTAGATCTCTCTCTTTTATGATACTCTAGCTGTTATGTCCAGTTCACCACCTCTGAATAGATGAGTCCATAACTTTGTTCTCATTTCCTCTATCAAGGCTGAAAGTTCTTGTTGTCATGTTAACATTAAACCTCTGAACAGCGGATTGTAAGTCTGAGACCCCTTAGTCGGTCATGTCCAGTCAACCACCTCTGAACCAACAGGAGTCCAGATTCAATCTATCTCTGTAGTCCCTTATGGACTAGTTGTCAAGTTAATACGACTACCTCTGGCAGCGGATCTGAAGTTTAGTGTGTCTTAGTCTATCATGTCCAGTTTATCACCTCTGACTAGGCGGGTCCCTAAAATTGGGTTCACCTCTATTTTGTCATCATGTCTAGATCATTACCTCTGAATGGCAAATTTTGACCAATCATGTCTAGTTTGTCACTTTTAACTGGCAAATTCTAGACTTCATTTGTCTTAGTTTAGTAGGAACTATTATTGGTTATGGCGTGTAATTCATCATAACCTATTCATAAATCCAATGATCTTTAATCTATTATGTTAATATTTACCTCTGAATAGTAAAGATCGTCAGGTTTACACTCTCCCATTCTTATCCCAACTGATTTGAGTTGAGTCATTTCTCAAATTTATTGGTGATAATTTATCAAATAACTAATTCTATCATGTCATCGACCTCGAATAGATTAGTTATACTGTTATTTCCTTTCTTTTTAGGGTTGTAAACTCAGAAGATAAAACAAGCAGGGAATACAGCAAGGAATACAGTAAAAGAGTCAAATAAAATTATTTTATTGATTCAATAAAAAAAGAAGAGAATAAATGGATTACAAGCTACGATGGTGCTTCGTAGGACTTAATCCGTTCTTTGAGGGCAATCAGCTTGTTCTTCCTCTCTTCAGCAGCTCTGACAAATGTCTGCGATCTTAAATCAGCTTCATTAAAGTTCACTGTCTGGGACAAACCCCTCAATTTCAGCCAAAGTTGCCATTTGTGCTAGCTCCTGCTGCAGGGGTTCATCATTTTGGACTTTGAGCTGCTCCAGCCAAGCGATCTCCTCAAGATGCACCGGTTCAGCCTTAGACAGAAGAAGATTGGCCCTCTTGATTATCGCCTTGGCCTTCTCAATCTTATCCTCAGCATCAAGAAGAGCGCTATTGGGAGCGTCAATGGCATCTCCAATTTCTACTTTCCTTTTTTTCTAAGGATTTTAGACCTGAAAATAATTGCCTTAGCCGATTCCTGAGTTGCAAGGCGAGCCTCATGCATTTGAGTGATGAGGCGTTCAAGCTTTTCATTAACTGAGGAATCCAAGTCTGAACTGCTAAGGTGAAGCCACTTGCCTACATCCTTTTCAAGCCTCCACCAGAGCTCCAATGCGGCAGCCTGGTCATCCCCTCTGAAGTCTCGAATGCTTTCGATATTTCGAGAGAGGACTACCTTTAGAGCAGAAAATGAGGTGGTTGAGCCCTTCAAGACCAAAGCAACAGACCGCTTTAGGTCTTGTAACTGTCAACCATCTCAGCCACAAATTCTTTCTCAGCTTCAACTACTCCCAGTGAGCGAGTAGTCCCAGAAGACAAAGCTTATACCGGTTTTACTGTCATAATGGTGGAGGAAATGGCAGAAGCACTAGCTAGAGAAAGATGAGGGATCGCCGATGATCGGGGAGCAGTCTTCATTGAAACTAGTACACCGGCCACGATAGAGGTAGGACTGGTAACTACTTCAGGAAGAACCGGCTCGACAATCAGTGTCAGAGAGGTAGGACTGGTGATTATTCTCAGCTTAGTAGTTGCCAAGACTGGGGGCTTCAGACAAACCACTGTCGTTTCATCAACCGGCTCAGCAGGGAGTGCGATTGGTTCTGCAACCATCATCTCCTCGTCCATCGTAGAGTCACCAGTAGGTTCAGACTGGTAAGAGGGCAGGTTGCGATATAAGACGTCCAACTCTGCAACATCCATAGTAGCTGAAGTACTTATCTCTTCCCTAAATTCCTAGGAAGACTCCTGGTTCCCTCAAAGTTGATGTACCCAAGGGCGGAACACCTGTAAAAAGTACTTTATTGAAGCAATATATAATAATATCAAAGAAAGGTTACTTACAAATGGTCAAGGTATTACCAAGAGATGATATCGTCCCAACCGCCTCGGCGATAGCAGCTACACTAATTCCAGCGGGCTCCATGGGAGAAATCTTAGCAGTAGTAGGAGAAGCTCGAGCAGCAACCTCAGGACGGACTTCATCCGTCCTGACTGCTTCCGGTTAGTCCGTCCTGACTGCTTCCATAACCGGAATGTCCATCTGGTCGTCGCTTGCCGAGGGCTCTGTAGTCCATCCTATGGAGCTTGAAGCCATTGTACTCTCTTTCGAGGCCCCAACACCTGAAGGACCGACATCAGCTGCGTCCCCTCAGAATCCTCGAAAATGATGAAGTAGCTAGCCTCGTCGCCCTCCTTATAGGTAAATAGAGGATTGTAGTAACCCCCCTGCTCTCCTGCGGCTTCAGTTTCTGAATCACAAATTGAACAAGTTAACTGCATGAAAGGAGGAAATAAAAAAAGAGAAGAGACATATATGTGCGTATACAATGTGGAAGTGGTCTTACCCAAACCTGGAACAACCTTCTCAGTTGTCTGTTTCTGCACCGCTAGTTTAATAACTAACGGGACAGGAGGAGGAGGGACTTAGCTGATTCACCCTCTGCAATAATAGTGGGAGTATAGTGACGAGGCCTCTTCACCACCCTCTTTCTGCGGGATCCACCTTGTCACTTCCGCTTGAAGTTGACGTCAGGATTCTCTTCTTCCACCTCTTTAACTTTTACTTCTTCCATAGGGGTCGTGCCTACCCCGCCAGGAGCATCTACTGGAACCTCAGTACCTGCAACATCTTCAAAGCGAGAGAGTGCTTTTGGTGTCCGAAACCTCACTGTCGGCAGTGGCAATAAACTCCAGAATGCCTGACGCCCGAATTTTTTTGCCCTCACCCTTCTCAGTGACTTCTGCTTCAGTCGCTGGGAGATCCACTTCAAGCCAAAGGAGTTAATAGAAAATCCATTTGGCGCTGAGCTTGAAGTTCTATACCATTGGCAGAACTCTAAAGTCATCAGTAAGTTTGGGGTCCTCAACGGCATGCACAACCGTGCCTCGGTACAACCAGCAATGAAGTACCGCCAAGCGCGAGCACCATCAATTAGGCTCCCTATAAAGGCCAGGTTAGTGTTTGAATTGCCGACATAGAGTTGGTCATATCCGAACTGACGAGCAAACCGACTGAGGACGTACGGCTCCAAATAGTAGGTATCTCCGCTCCTGTACACCAAGTGAGAAGGCCGGATGCTAACCAGCCATTCGAAGATTCCCCTGCTTAATGATGTCTTACCGTCTGAATTCCTTGCCATATCTCGCATCGCGAATGTGGGAAAAATACTAGAAGAGACTAAACACATCGTGCCAGCACAACAGCTTGCGGACCGCGGCCACATAGATCCGTGACCATGGGGATCCCTCAAATTGACGAAGGTGCGCTACTCGAACACCCTCAGGAGGCTCTTCACCGGCTTGAATAATAGCCGGACAGTGAAGAGTGAACCATGCCATCAAGTAAATATATGGCAATCTGATCCTGGGGTTCGATCCGTCGCAGGGCAAAATCAACCCTTTTCCCATCTTTGTTGCCGGTGGTCTGCAGAATGCCTCCGTCAATACACGAAGACCCCGCTGAATACAGCACACTGTCGCTGCAAGAAGTCTAACAGAGTGACCGTGTACCAGACGAATGGTCGACAATAAGACAGTGGGAGGACGACATCACTATAAGGAGATGACACCACACATCTTTTCAGCCAAACTGATAAAAACCGGCCAAAAGCACTTGTTGGGACATTGGTTGACGGGCCTGATGATGAAAACTCCTGAGAATGCCACCCTTCTCATAGATGCCATCATCTTCTTCCAGAACAATATCTCCCTAGGCATGCTCTTTCATCTTCTGGAAGATATCCTGGTCTGCAACCCCATTGTGAGCCGTTTCAGGAGCATCCTCCAGGTTGGGGAACAGATAATTCCCTCAACTCTTTGAACTGCTCGAAGCTCCCTTATGATTGCCATGCATGCTCGACCAGATATAGAAGTGACACATCAACTCTCGATAAGTCTCAAACAAAGCGGGCTCCTGCTTTTTCAAAAGCGTCAACTTCGCATCACATGGGAAGTATTCTTCATTAGGGAGAGATCCCATTAGCAAAGCAGAGACTTCCCACATCTCATGCAAAGCCATGCCCAATTCACCTACAGGGGTGAAGAAAGTCCCTGTAGCAAGGCAGTATAATTCGAAGATGGCATAGAAGTTCACTACGCTCATCTGGATGCTATAGCAGGTTGCTCTAACAGTGTGAGATCCCTAGTTAGAAATACTGTATTTTTATTTTTAAATTTTTTTCTAAGTATTTATTTTGATTTTCTAATTATTTTATTATGATTATTAATCAACTTAATTTATTACTTCTTCTTGTGATTATTATTATTAAATATGCAAATTATTTTTAAGATAATAAATGGTATTTTAGCTTTAAATATTATTACCAATATTAATTATCAATATTTTTAGTTACTTATTACTATTATTTTATATTTACCATTATTATTATTAATTGTTATTTAATTATATTCCCATTATTTCATTAAGGTTATTATTCATTATTATTATTAGTGGTAGTTATTATTATTAATTATTGTTGTTGTTGTTGTTATTAGTGTTATTATTAATACTATTATTTGTTTTATCATTAGTAGTAGCATTATTTCTTATTCCCTTGTATCCTTGTTCCTACCCATCCATACCCAATAGCATACCTTTATCCTATTACCCATTTACCTATTTGGATCCAACCCAAAACCTGTTAGCCTATACCCATACCCAATAAGCCTATTACTCATTAGCATTAACCCATTACTCTTTACCCATTTGGATCCAGCCCAAAAACCGAAACCCAATACCCATTAACCCAATTTAGACCTTATATATAATTCATTCTTAACCTAAATCCTAATCTAATTAATCTCCATCTCCCCACCTCCACAGCCGCCCCCTCTCTAACAGATCTCCCCACGTACGCTTCGCAGCCTATCCCCGAGCTCCGAGCACCGCCTCCGCGCCTTCGCCCAAGAATGCATGTGGAAGCACGACGACGCCCACCGCACAAGGGAAGAGACTACTGCCAAGATCGCCGACGCGATCAGGGATAAGGACGAAATCTACAAGTTGAAGGACCATCTCAAGGCTGAGATGAATCTGGCCGCGCAGATGATGGCCACGGGGATGGACAAGATCTCCGGCAAGGCCAACCAGCAGCCTTGCGCACAGATCTAGCATTGCATTACCCTCAGACCAGGCCCAACTCACCTGCACCTTTCCATCTTCCACCCCCACTACTTTGCAGCACCTCAGGCCAAGACTCCAGCCCTATTCCAGCACGGCAGCCTGCCCCGCTACCCTGTCACACCCAGGCGCACAGCAGATTCCCCTCGGCAGTAATTCCCCAAGCCCAGGCCGTGTACCACCAGCGAACACCCCAGGCCATCCTGCACAGCACCCTGACCTCCATCACTTCTTATGCGCCACCAAGCTCAGCGCTCCTCCCCTGCAGAGCCTGGCGCACCAACAACCACTGCCCTATAGCAACAACAGCCCTGGCGGCCCCTCGGCCTTGAGTCCTCTCCCCCATCTTGCAAATATTGGGTGTATGTAATTAATCATGTGGTGTTTGTTAATTCATGAATGTTTGCATTATGTTTAGTGTATGCATGAATTATTATGCATAAGGGGGTGTGTGTAATTATGGGTACATTTACAAGCATGTGTTTTATATATATATATATATATATATATATATATATATATATATATATATATATATATATATATATATTATATATATATATATATATATATATATATATATATATATATATATATATATATATATATATATATATATATATATATATATATATATATATATATATAATATGTATGTAAGTGTGGGTATGTATGCATATAGTATGTATGTATGTGTATACTTGTATATGTACGTGTGTAGGTGTACGCGTATGTGTCCGTATGCATGTGTGGGTGTTTAGCGTGTATTTATATTTATTTGTATGTGTTCGGTTGCGTGTTACAGTATTTCAGATTCGTTCGGTGTGATCCGAATCCGCTACAAGAGACCCAGACCCGATCCGGATTCGTGCTCATTGTGGACCCGATACAATGGTGATTCGAAGACTGGCCCATGGGATGATCCATAGATCAGCACCGGTTCGTGCAGTGAAGACCAGAAGGCGATTCGTTCCGAAACTGCGTCATTTCATGTGAGTGTTCGTTCATGTGTATTTACCATTGTCAGTATGCATTTACATGTTACTCTTATCATTTTATGTGACTTTCTGTCATATCTTACCAGTTTGATTACTTATACCACTTCATGAGACATTTATAATTGTTCACTTTAATTACGTAGTTGATATCAGCTTATATCAGTGTTATTTCATGTGTTGGTAGTTTGACGTTGTTGGCTTAGGCCTAGTTTGATGTACCTTAGACAGTGACTCATTTCGATCCACTGGTTAGTTCGCCCAGATCATATTTGAGGACAGATGACTTGTTTCATGTAGAGTACTTCTTAGACTTGTTATTCTATCATTTGGTAATAACTTAGGTGATGATTCATTCGGGTATTGATGACGAACTTGTTATGATGTTACTTTACTAAGAGATTAGATTTCTTGATGCTACTTTACTAAGAGATTAGATTTCTTGATGCTTGGATCAGTATATGGACTCAGTTAGAGTTTGGGTTGAACTGGGATTTATGTTATTTACATTGGATATTGATCAGTATTTAGAAGTGACTGTTTAGATGGATTGTGATTTGGATTGATCTTGAGTTAGAGTTGACCTAGAATTTACATTCTTTATATCGGATCTTGAACTCATTAAGATAGGTTTGACGTAGCTGGATTTATAGTTGTGAGTATTTGGGATTTATTTAGGTGATATTTTGTTGATATTGAGTATCAGGAGTAGATATTCTAGACCATATGTTATTTGAGGATGTTTTCTATTTAGATATAATGACGGTATGTGTTGACTTGTTGATCTCGAGGATATACCATGTGATTTATGTTTAGAAATATAGAGATTGAGTTATTGTGATAGTGATCTAGTCGATATCGGTGATCTTATATTTCAGAGTTATCAGATAGCAGTCATCATTTTATCAGTTATTGGTGAGATTATTTGTTGGTGATGATATGACGTGCTCAGAGTTTATAGGAGTTGGTAGATATCTGTATCAGTTACCAGTTGTTAGTGACACTATTGTGTTAGTGGCTATATCTTCAGTACCTTATTTCGGATGTCAGATATTAGTTGTCAGTTACTCAGTTGTCAGATATCACAGTTGTCAGATTATCGGCTAGTATAGACATCACTAGTTGTTGGAGATATCAGTTACTCTTTAATAATAACTCACATTGATTGCTTATTAATAAAAAATATCATAACCCGGGGGAACAAGGGGTAATTGCCTGATGATGCATGTCGTGTATTTTGGAAGGACTTATTATGGTACCGAGTTGTGGGTTCCAACCATGGGCAACCAAGATAGTACTGGCTACCTATTCAGTTGTCAGTTGTCAGGGCTATGCCCAGATTACGGCGCCACACTAGTTGTCTTTTCGTGTGGAGCTGTGGTCTTCAGTTGTTAGAGCCTTGCGGCTTGTCCTGGTTCAGCGCCAAGGGTGTTAGACCGTGGTACCGGGCATGCACGGTACTCTTCCAAAACACATGCACTACATTGGCAGGCAGTTATAATAACGATAACTTTGTTTGATATGTGGGAAAATGTTTGTGGTATGGGACACAGCTAAGTACTATATTAGTTAGGTTAATAATAACCAAGCTGACTAGTGACATATGCTAGGTTACACATTCAGATATCAGTTGCTTATTTATAGTTGTGATAGTTGACTTTTATCTTCATTCATGTTGTTATGCAGTTATCCTTTAGTTATCTGTTTATCATGTTATATATTTATCTTCCGTCTGTAGTTTATCTTGTTATTATTCTGTGCACATTGTTTATATGCACGAGCTCTCCTCTTTACGCACACACTCACCAGGTCGTTTTCTGACAACCCTAAATTTGCACGTCCAGATATTGGACGCTTTGTTTCTGTTGTTCAGGTGTTCATTGAGACCGCATGCTTCGCGAAGAGTTGGAGCTTCTCCCTATTTGATTCCGGTATTCTTATCTTTCTTGCCTTCATATTATTTCTTAATTCTCGTTATATCAGATTCAGTTGTTATTCCAGTTCTTCATTTATATGATATCATGCGTGGATGCTTATATGAGATATTGCAGTAATCATAATTCATTATAGTTGGGATTTATAGCTTGTTTCGGCTTACTTAAGGCTTAGCGTGCATACGTGAGGTATTATCCTTGCGTATATGCGTCACCGACTCATGTCGCGTCTCCGCTCCAGCGTATTTTGGGAAGCCGGGCGTGATAGGGTTTTTATTGGTATCAGAGCCTAGGTTTTTGACTTGCGATCTTGATCTTTCACTTTTGTTTCGCAAGATGACCTAGTTCTTATCGGTGACTTGAAACAAGCTATAGTTACACTGCAATATACATATACTATCCATTATTATATTCAGTCCATTTGGAATTGCCGTCCTTCCTTTGGAAATCCTTATCTTGATCTTTGATATCCTTGATTTCTTCTTTTCTTTTAGAGTGATCCGGATTTTCATCTCACTTCTCGTCCTCCTTCTCGATTCTATTCCTTAACTTTGTCTCTTGAGATTGGTTACTCCTTACTGAGGTCTGTAGATGAAATCAGAGTAGCGCAGCGGAAGCGTGATGGATTTATGATGTGCAGAGAAGCGACGTGAAGCTTGTTTGTTTTCTCCTTTGATTTTGAATTCTTTTTACCATTCCCTGCCCTATTGAATTTGGGGACGAAATTTTATAAGGTGGGTAGAATGTGAGATCCCTAATTAAAAATACTGTATTTTTATTTTTATATTTTTTCTAAGTATTTATTTTGATTTAATAATTATTTTATTATGATTATAATCAACTTAATTTATTACTTCTTATTGTGATTATTATTAATAAATATGCAAATTATTTTAAGATAATAAATGGTATTTTAGCTTTAAATATTATTACCAATATTAATTATCAATATTTTTAGTTACTTATTACTATTATTTTTATATTTACCATATTATTATTAATTGTTATTTAATTATTATTCCCATTATTTCATTATGGTTATTATTCATTATATTATTAGTGGTAGTTATTATTATTAATTATTATTGTTGTTGTTGTTATTAGTGTTATTATTTATATATTATTTGTTTCATTATTAGTAGTAGCATTATTTCTTATTCCCTTGTATCCTTGTTCCTACCCATCCATACCCAATAGCATACCCTTTAGCCTATTACCCATTTACCTATTTGGATCCAACCCAAAAACCGTTAGCCTATACTCATACCCAATAAGCCTATTACTCATTAGCATTAACCCATTACTCTTTACCCATTTGGATCCAACACAAAAATCGAAACCCAATACCCATTAACCTAATTTAGACCTTATATATAATCCATTCTTAACCTAAATCCTAATCTAATTAATCTCCATCTCCCCACCTCCACAGCCGCCCCCTCTCTAACAGATCTCCCCACGCACGCTTCGCAGCCTATCCCGAGCTCCGAGCACCGCCTCCGCGCCTTCGTCCAGGAATGCATATGGAAGCGCGACGACGCCCACCGCGCAAGGGAAGAGACTACTGTGAGGCTCGCCGACGCGATCAGGGATAAGGACGAGATCTACTGTTGGCCCAAGAGGTTACACTCTCCAATTGTTTGTGTTTTGATGATGACAAACCAAATTAGTGCTATTTGGTACTAACAAGTTTGTTAAGATAAGTTTCAGGTTTGTACCATGTTTAGAGACCATTCGCTTAGCTATTGCAAGAACTTCTAAGTTCCACAAAGCAAGGAAGGCAAATTGCACATCAAGGAAGGATCATAGAAGAGAAGGCACTAGCAAGGCATTGGATGGCTCAAAGACTTGAAGATAGCTCAAGAAGTCTTCATGTAATTTGTTTTTCAGTTTATAGTATGTTAAAGAATAGTGGATAGGTTTGAAGCTCTATCACACACGTTTTTGCGCACATGCTTATTCCAAAATAATTTCTTATAAATTATACAAAAATATTTTGCATACAAGTTTTTGCCTACAGATATATATTTATGTTTTATACTATTCCCTGTTCAAAAGTATTTTTGTTAAAATCAAAATCCTCTTTGTTTTCTTTTCTAAAATCAATTTTTGACCTGATCCGGTCGACCGGGGCAGTCGACCGAGTCTGTGTCAGTCTGGTCCGGTCGACCGGACCAGTCGACCGAAGTTCTGGCAGATGCACGTATCCATGTGCATGTCTGTCGGTCGACCGGGGCGGTCGACCGGACTATTGTTTTTGCTCACAGGTTTTATCGGTCGACCGGGTCGGTCGACCGCTAGCCTATAACGGTCGAATTTTTGTACTACCGGTCGACCGGCCCAGTCAACCGATCTGACCGTTTGAACAGTAACGGGCAGATTTTTAAGAGCTGTTTATTTTTGTCTTTTGTGTTTAAAAATTCGTTTAAGGATATATTTTGATCTGATTACCTCCTAAACATCAGTAATTATGTTTTATCCCTAAACCCTAGCCCTCTCCTATAAATAGGGGTGTTTGGGGAGAGATTGGTTACAACAATTATTGCTAGAAAATTCAAAAGTTTAAGGCTTTCAAAAGAGACTTGTTTCTTGGTTTTTGTGCTGAATTTCTCGCTGATTTTCTGAAGGGTTTTTCAAATACTCTCTGATTTAATTCTCTTTTCTCCTTACACACAAGAGCTTCATTCCTACTCAATATTCTCTAAGGACCTTTGTAAGGGAAGAGATATTTGAAAGAGAGAGTTTGTGGTCTTTTGACTACCAAGATAATTACTTGTTCTTGAGATTGTAGGAGTTGGGTACTCCATTGTATTTGAGATCTTTGTGATAGTGGAAGTGGTCGGAATCCTTCTGGGGAAGGCGGGGAGTAGAGCTGGGTGCTCGAACCTCGATAACATATCCTTGTGTTTGCGATTGGTTTACATTCTTGCAATTCTTACTCTACTTTGCTTGCACTTATTACTTGCTCATCATACTTACTTGCTTGCATTCATCTTGTGATTCTTGATTGTGATTGTTATAGCTTTAAATTTTTAAATTGCCCTTTGATTAGCATTATCACCTATTCACCCCCCCTCTAGGTGATTTTCAATTGGTATCAGAGCTTGGACTCTAGGTTTGGCTTAACATCCATAGAGAGATCCTTAATATTTGCTAATCAACATTCATTCATTCATTCTTTCATCACTAGTAAACATGGCCGATAACATCAAAACCCCTCCTAAATTTGATGGACTTAATTTCCCAATTTGGAAGGTTAGGATGACTATATTTTTGCAATCTTTGGGTAGCTTAGTGGCCAAGTCCTTGACTAAACCCTATGTAGCACCCGATAGTGATGAGAGCACTTGGACCGACTTCAACTTTAGAGAATATGAGGCTAACTCCAAAGCCCAAAACTCCCTATTAACCGCCTTGAATGAGGATGACCTTACACGGGTAATTCATTGCCAATCCGCCTATGAGATTTGGCAACATTTATTGGTCACACACGAAGGGACTTCACAAGTCAAGAGAGCTAAAATAGATCTCTTGAGGTCTCAATATGAATCATTTAAAATGCTTGATGATGAATCCATTGATTGTATGATTACTCGTTTCACTAAAATTACAAATGGTCTTTCTTCATTAGGTGACGTCATCTCCAACGATCAAAAGGTGCGCAAAGTGATACGGGCTCTTCCTTCTTCATGGGAGATCAAGGCTACCACCTTAAAGGAGTTGAACGACAAGGACGAGATGGACATCATTAGTCTCATTGGGAACCTAAAGACCCATGAGATGGAGAAGAAGGCAAGAGAAGAAGCCACTACTTCAAAGAAGAAATCCATAGCCTTCAAGACTTCATCCACCAATGATGACGATGATGAAGACGAAGAAGAAGATGAGGAGCTAACTCTACTTGTGCGGAATGTCAAGAGGTTGTACCGAAAGAACAAGTTCAACTTCCGGAGAAGATTCGAAGGCAAAGAGGAGCGGAAGATCATTTGCTATAATTGCCGCAAACCCGGACAAATCATGGCGGATTGTCTGGAGTTCAAGAAGAAGATGACTTCCTCCTTCAAGCCAAAGAAACCGGAGGAGAAGAAAGCCTACAAAGCAACATGGGATTCGGAAAGCGAGTCCGAAGAGGAGGTGGATCAAGCTAATATGTGTTTCATGGCAAACACACCTAAGGTAACCCCTCAATCCCTTGATGATGAAGATGATGAACTAAGTAAGGAAGTTCTAGTTCATGCCTTTGTAGAACTTTCTGAAACTTATGATAATAAGAAACTTGAATGCTTAAAATTACAAAAAGAAGTTGCTTTTCTTAAGAATCAACTTGCCATTGTTTCTAAAGAAAAAGATGATGTTTCTTCTAATTTCATTTCCATGCAAAAGAATTTTGTGCCTACAAGAGTACTTGTAAGGCAAAATCTCCTATTATTGATGAAAAAGAAATTTCTTCTTTTAAATCCAAAATGAATGATTTCGAAAAAGTTTTAAATGATTGTGCTTTCAATACTAAGAAACTTGAGAACATGTTTTCTAAAAAGCACACTTCACATGCTAACACTTCACAAGCTAAAAATTCTCATGCTAACACCTCTCATGCTCATGCTCACAATGCTCATGCTCACAAATCACACACTCACTATGCTTTTAAATATGGTAGAGTGTATAGATGCACATATTGTGGTAAAAATGGACATTTAGCTAAGTTTTGTTATGATCAACTAAATAGAACAAATAATCTTGTTTGGGTTCATGACACTAACCCTAGAGGACCCAAGAAAATGTGGGTACCAAAATCAAGTCTTAAATTGTTTGATGTAGGTACACACCAAAGCTCCAAGACGTAGGGAGCGGTGGTACCTTGATAGTGGTTGTTCAAGACACATGACATGGGACATCAACAACTTCACAACCCTATCAAGGTACATGGAAGGTGGCACCGTCACCTTCGGGGATGACTCCAAAGGAACTATCATCGGTATAGGTAACATTCAAATTGGTGCATCTCCTATTATTGAGAATGTTGTTTTAGAAGATGGTTTAAAACATAATTTGCTTAGAATTAGTCAACTTTGTGACCGTGGACTTAAAGTTGTTTTTGATGATTCCTCATGCAAGATTTTTGATGTTAAATTCGATGTTTGTATTCTTACCGGTTTTCGTGATAATAATGTTTATATCATTGACATGCTTAATTTAGATTGTTCTACTAAATGCTTGAATGCTTTTGATGAAAATTCTTGGCTTTGGCATAGAAGATTAGGACATGCATCTTTTGACCATATTTCTGTTGGCCCAAAGGCCCTTCACCCTAGTTTTGATGATGATCAACTCATGTAGTTATAGTTACTAATGATCTTGTGTTTAATTAGTGACAGATTCATGATCAAGATCTTAGTAGGTGCATAGCTCAATAAAGGATAAAAGAACAAGATTTGGAGCTTGCATGTGGTGATCCAAGGAAGTTTTTGGATCAAGCTTGGACCAAGTCAAGATGATGTGAAGCTTCAAGTGAAGACTTCAAGAAGTTGAAGACTTGTGTCTAGGTATAAAATTTGTATTTTTGTTTTAGTAAAAATGTAAAGGATAGATAGTTGGTGGATTGCTCAAGTTATATCACACACACACACTCTTGATTAGAACTCTTGATTTAAAGTGCTTTCATAAAAGATTTCTTTTAGAAAAGAATTTTTATTTAGTAAAAGATTTTCTAGAGTAGAAAAGATTTTTCTTTGAGACAAAATATTTGTTGGTTTTTGGTATTTCTATCATGTATATTCTTTAACCAAAACCAAGTTGTATACTAGATTTCAAAAACATAGATATTTCATATTGATTGTGGAGTGGATCATATCCATACACACTATGCTTTTAATGGACTCAAATATCTTGTTTTTGTATTTGATAAAGGTTTGGAAAAACATTTCATGGAAAATTAGGTTTTTATCAAAAGAATTTTTACCAAGTATTTTACCTTGATAGTAGTATGACACATGCTCATACTCTATGATTTTTCAAGACCAAAACATTTTATCCAAGACCCAAAACCAAATCCAAATTGTCCAGGTCCTGGAAGTTCTGATTTTTCAGAATTTCTCAGTGACCGGTCGACCGGCAGTCGACCGGCACTCGACCGACATGCACAGTTTTTGTGCATGTGCGTATCAGTCGACCGGAGTCGACCGATACTCGACCGACCCAAACCTGTTGCTCTCTGGAAATTGCCAGTCGACCGGATCGGTCGCGACCGACAGTTCATTCCAGAAGAGCGGTCGACTCACCAGTCGACCGGTGGCTGCAACGGTCAGAAAAATGACCGTTGGCCGGTCGACCGGAGGTCGACCGCCAGCTCTGACAGAACCCCAACGGCTCTATTTTCTGGCAGCCTATAAATTGGGATTTTGTCATCTGTTTTGAGGTGAACATTTAGGAGACTTCTTGAGCTGTTTTTCAGACACTTTTAGAGGAGTTTCTCTACAAGATTTTAGTGCAAATACTTCCAATCAAAAGGAAGAGTTTTTATCAAGAGAGTGTTTAAGTGATTTCTTGTGTTTTCCAACAAAGCTTTCTTTCCTTCATTTTCTCACCACACACTTGAGCTATCCATTGCTAGATATTCCTATAGGTGTGTTGTAGTGAGAGTGCTCTTTAGGTGATCAAGTGTTGTGATCATCAAAGAGATCTTTTCTTGTATTTGAGGAAACGGGCAAGTGTGCTCGTTGTTGGTGGCTAGAGTTCGGTTGTGAACTCTTGGTGGTTCGAGGTACGGCCTCGGCGAGTCGGTGGACTTGCGTGTGTACGGGACTTGGGAGTCCGAGGGTTTGTAGGTGTACGGCACCGAGGAGAGATCCGGTGGGATCTTACATAGTGGAAATCCTTCGTGTGTCGAAGGCGGGGATGTAGAGCAAGTGTGCTCGAACCTCGAAACAAACCCTTTGTGTTTGCGATTGCTTACTCTATCCCTCTCTCTCTCTTTGTCTCTTTTATATCTTGTATTCAAATTTATTGTGTTCATCTTATATATGCATGATATATTCCCTTGTGCTCATAATTGATATACATACTTGCTTGGGATTGTTGTTAACACTAGTATTCAACCAAGAGAGCCAACGCGGCACCTCAACCCATTCAAGGGGAATCTAGAGGAGCTTGTCCAGAGCCTCGCAAGGGGAATTCGGCAACACTCTTGAGTTATACATAAGTGTTTAATTAAAAGAAATTTTAATTTGGTCAACTTAGTTTTAATTCCGCATTATTTGTCATAAGTGACCATTAGATTAGCCATCACCTATTCACCCCCCCTCTAGGTGATCTTACAATTGGTATCAGAGCTAGTGCTCTTGATAAGGGTCTAACAACCTAAGAGTCAAAGATCCTACATTTGGGCTAATCACAATATTTGTTGTACACACACACCTCACCATGGACTTTATGTCACCACCCACCTTTGACATTCCTAACATCCACATTTGGAAAGTTAAGATGTCATTATTCCTCAAAGCCCTAGGTTATAATGTATATCTTGCCACTACTAATAAGGCTTATTGTATAGATGGTAAGAATCTTGAGGCTAATACAAAAGCCCTAAATGCTTTGAAGAGTACCCTAAATGATGATTACTTATTTAGGGTTGCTAATATTGATATGGCTTTTGTAGTTTGGAACACCCTCATCTCCCTTGGCGAAAATGAACAATACCTTGCGGGGAGTGATTCGGATATTGAAAGCGACACCTCCAACAAGTGCTACATGGTCCAAGGGGATGACCCCCTTGAGGTAAATACCGAATCCGATGATGAGGATGCTAGTATGTCATATGATGAGCTAAATTCTTTATGCCAATTATTGCTTGAAAGATATGACATAATTAAGAAAGAAAATAAAATTTTGAAAAAGGACATTGCTTGCATGCATAATGAACATGATTCATATAGAGATAACATTGCATGCTTAGAAAAGAAATAATAAAGGTTTGAAAAAGAACATTGATTGCATGCATGTAGAAAATGATTCTTTTAGAAATAAACTTGCATGTTTAGAAAAAGAAAATAATGATTTGAAAAATGAGAATGTTTCCCTTTATGTCTAAAATAAATGATTTATGTGAAGGGAACACTATTTTGAAGGAAAAGATTATTTTGGTGGAAACTCAAAAAAAGTTGTTTTTCAAGAAAACAAGACTTTGAAAAGAAAGATTTGTGAAAAAGAAAAAGAAGATGTTTGTAAAAAGAAAAAGAAAATTGATCATATATCTCACCATGCTTTACATGCCTCCACTAGTGAGATTAATAATTTGAAAAATAAGATAGATAATTTGAGCTCTAATTTGAGCACATGTGCATTCAACCATTCTAAGTTGGAATTCTTGTTTCAAAAGAAACAAGTTCCCCATGCTCATGCTCATACACATCATGCTCATGCTTATAGTGCACATCACGATCACAATCACACTCATAAGCATCATGCTAAGGTGTACATTTGTACATATTGTGGCCGCAAAGGCCATCTAGCAAGATATTGTTTTGATAAGAAACCATATTTATATTTTGCTAAGTATAATAAATTTTGGGTTCCTTACAACAATGCTAACCCCAAAGGACCCAAGAAAACATGGGTACCAAAACCCCCACCTTTTGATTTTGATGTAGGTGAGGGCTCTCACAAAACGTGAGAGGATTGGTGCCTTGGTAGTGAATGCAATGGATATGATGGACACTCTTGTAGATGCATTGCTATCAAGGAAATTTTGGTGGAAAAATCCACCATGCTTGGAGCTTTGAAGTTGGTAACAATTTCTTAACTCCTATTTTTATATACATGCTTTTACTTATTTCATACATTCATAGCATGTTCATGATTTTGTTTGATTTGTGCTTCATGTGGTATTTACATGCTTAGATGTAGAATATATCAAACTTGTATGTATACATATACAAATAGTGAATTACAATTGACTCATATATGATTGAACTTCATGCTCACTTGTATCCACTCTATGCATGTGTATAATCTAGTTTTGATGATTCTCTTTTATACATGTTTTGCCAATTTTTGTGATTTACTTCATGTATATGCATGCTTAATTCAAATCTAATAAATATACATGTATACCCGTGAGTCTCTTGCCTTCATGCAAACATTTAATAGACTCTTTTATTTTTGGGATATGTATGCATATTGTTGGATTTGTATAATTCATACATATACCATGTAAATTTTTTTTTTTTTTTTTTGATGATTTGTTTTGATACAAATGATTTTTGTGTGTTGTTAAATAAAAATTTTAGTCATGATTTGATTTGGACTTCTATGACTATTTTCATGTAGATACTATTTACATAACCTTTGAACACTCTATCTTTAAGAAAATATATAATTTGGAGCTTTATGGAATATGAGTGCTTGAACTTTTATGTATTTAGTAGTATTCATGAAAAACATATGATTTTTTTTTATGAAGGATCTTTAACTTGTTTGTCAAAAATTTATTTAAACTAGTTATCTATTCTTCAAGTATTGCACATGATTCTATTTTTATGGATTAATTCTTTGTGATTTCAAAATTTTGATGCTTCATTGTATTGAATATTAGTTTAGATTTTAGTATTTGTCAACACTTGGATTTATACTTGTACACCTTATGGACCACAAATAAATCTATATATGATTGGGTTGAATGCTTATTTGTGCCTATTAGATGTACTAGTATAGCCTTATGTTGATGATCATTATATTCTTAAACTTGTATTCCCATTTGGATTTATGTTATGATCATGTGATTTCATTTCATGTATATGGTTATTTTGCCAAAACATTAAGATATACATGGATACCTCTTGAGTCATTTGCTTTTCATGCAAATCTATTTATAAGGACTCAATTGTATTTTGGGGATATGTATGTATACTTAATGTCTTGTCAAAACATACATATGCTATGAAATAGAATTTTGATGATTTTCATATATTAAAATTTGTGATGATTTTCGTATTTTCAAAATTTATGATTTTAAGGAATATTGAGTTTTATTGCTAATTTTCATGATACCATGTTTCACATAACACTATCACACTCACTTCTTTTTGATATGGACTTTATGGATAGAGTGCTTTTTAGTGCCTTGTGTTTCATTGATCTTTCATGAAAAACTTTTTAACTTATTCCTTGATGGAAGGATCTCGTACTAGTTCTTAAAACAAGTTCATTTAACTAGTTCGAATTCTTCATATGGTAGATTATATGATGTATACACTTATGCTTACTTTTCAATTGGTATCATTGGATATTTTCAATTGGTATCAATTTGACTCTTGTTGTATATACTCATATTTTGTTCTTTCATATATGTATGTATCTACTTCAATTAATATACTCCTTTCATACATATATATGATTTGTACTTGTGCTTTAGCTAAAATTGACTCTTATATTTTTAAGCACAAAGTTGTTAATGCTAAGCTTACTTCAAATCTTATTTATCTTCAAGTTTATGCATTGTATTTCATAATTGGTATCAAAATTCAAAATTTGGTTGTTCTACATTTGGTACCTTAAAAGAAAATATTGTATTTTAAGATATTTCAAAATTTTGTTTTCATAAGAAAAATTCAAAATTTTTGATTTGTATTGTCTATATGCAAGGAGAGCTTAACATCTCTCTTACATATAGATTCATGTTGAGTATATTATAAATTGAGGAGATTGACAACTCTTCTTTATGTGATATACGTGTGTAGGGGGAGCTTCACATCTCCTCGTATGCATGACATATTATACGTTATGTGAATTAGGGCTTGTCATCCCTCCTTCATGTAATGTATATGTGTCGGGAAGCTAACTTAACGTCTTCCTCTTCATGAATTTATATCGCATATAAATTTTATTGATTGATTTGTATTTTACCCTCCTTGATTTCTTTGTTTTTGACAAAAAGGGGAGAAAAATTTGTTTGATGTATTTTTCTTTGAACCCTTTGTTGATGATTGACAAAAAGGGGGAGAAGAATTTGTGATTTTATATGCATGATTTCATGATTTCCTTACTTAAGGGGAGAAGTATTTGGTTCCTTACTTAAGGGGGAGTAAGATTTGTATTTATGCATATATGTTGTCTTGCAATTAGGAGCAAAAGATTTGATTTATGATTTGATTTATATGATTGCATCTCCTACATTGCATACATGTCATGTGCTTTTATTGACATATCTTTTATTTATTTGGTATGCATGAGTTAAGGGGGAGCTTCTTTGAAGCTTTACTTTAATCCATGCATATATAACTCCATGAGTTTTGTCATCATCAAAAAGGGGGAGATTGTTGGCCCAAAGGCCCTTCCCCTAGTTTTGATGATGATCAACTCATGTAGTTATAGTTACTAATGATCTTGTGTTTAATTAGTGACAGATTCATGATCAAGATCTTAGTAGGTGCATAGCTCAATAAAGGATAAAAGAACAAGATTTGGAGCTTGCATGTGGTGATCCAAGGAAGTTTTTGGATCAAGCTTGGACCAAGTCAAGATGATGTGAAGCTTCAAGTGAAGACTTCAAGAAGTTGAAGACTTGTGTCTAGGTATAAAATTTGTATTTTTGTTTTAGTAAAAATGTAAAGGATAGATAGTTGGTGGATTGCTCAAGTTATATCACACACACACACTCTTGATTAGAACTCTTGATTTAAAGTGCTTTCATAAAAGATTTCTTTTTAGAAAAGAATTTTTATTTAGTAAAAGATTTTCTAGAGTAGAAAAAGATTTTTCTTTGAGACAAAATATTTGTTGGTTTTTGGTATTTCTATCATGTATATTCTTTAACCAAAACCAAGTTGTATACTAGATTTCAAAAACATAGATATTTCATATTGATTGTGGTGGATCATATCCATACACACTATGCTTTTAAATGGACTCAAATATCTTGTTTTTGTATTTGATAAAGGTTTGGAAAAACATTTCATGGAAAATTAGGTTTTTATCAAAGAATTTTTACCAAGTATTTTACCTTGATAGTAGTATGACACATGCTCATACTCTATGATTTTTCAAGACCAAAACATTTTATCCAAGACCCAAAACCAAATCCAAATGTCCAGGTCCTGGAAGTTCTGATTTTTCAGAATTTCTCAGTGACCGGTCGACCGGCAGTCGACCGGCACTCGACCGACATGCACAGTTTTTGTGCATGTGCGTATCAGTCGACCGGAGTCGACCGATACTCGACCGACCCAAACCTGTTGCTCTCTGGAAATTGCCAGTCGACCGGATCGGTCGACCGACAGTTCATTCCAGAAGAGCGGTCGACTCACCAGTCGACCGGTGGCTGCAACGGTCAGAAAAATGACCGTTGGCCGGTCGACCGGAGGTCGACCGCCAGCTCTGACAGAACCCCAACGGCTCTATTTTCTGGCAGCCTATAAATTGGGATTTTGTCATCTGTTTTGAGGTGAACATTTAGGAGACTTTTTGAGCTGTTTTTCAGACACTTTTAGAGGAGTTTCTCTACAAGATTTTAGTGCAAATACTTCCAATCAAAGGAAGAGTTTTTATCAAGAGAGTGTTTAAGTGATTTCTTGTGTTTTCCAACAAAGCTTTCTTTCCTTCATTTTCTCACCACACACTTGAGCTATCCATTGCTAGATATTCCTATAGGTGTGTTGTAGTGAGAGTGCTCTTTAGGTGATCAAGTGTTGTGATCATCAAAGAGATCTTTTCTTTGTATTTGAGGAAACGGGCAAGTGTGCTCGTTGTTGGTGGCTAGAGTTCGGTTGTGAACTCTTGGTGGTTCGAGGTACGGCCTCGGCGAGTCGGTGGACTTGCGTGTGTACGGGACTTGGGAGTCCGAGGGTTTGTAGGTGTACGGCACCGAGGAGAGATCCGGTGGGATCTTACATAGTGGAAATCCTTCGTGTGTCGAAGGCGGGGATGTAGAGCAAGTGTGCTCGAACCTCGAAACAAACCCTTTGTGTTTGCGATTGCTTACTCTATCCCTCTCTCTCTCTTTGTCTCTTTTATATCTTGCATTCAAATTTATTGTGTTCATCTTATATATGCATGATATATTCCCTTGTGCTCATAATTGATATACATACTTGCTTGGGATTGTTGTTAACACTAGTATTCAACCAAGAGAGCCAACGCGGCACCTCAACCCATTCAAGGGGAATCTAGAGGAGCTTGTCCAGAGCCTCGCAAGGGAATTCGGCAACACTCTTGAGTTATACATAAGTGTTTAATTAAAAGAAATTTTAATTTGGTCAACTTAGTTTTAATTCCGCATTATTTGTCATAAGTGACCATTAGATTAGCCATCACCTATTCACCCCCCCTCTAGGTGATCTTACAATTTCTAGGATTAATTCAAAGGAATTGGTGAAGGGTATACCTTGCTTGAATTTTGAGAAAGACCGCATTTGTGGTGCGTGCCAACTTGGGAAACAAACCAAGTCTTCCTTTAAACCAATCAAGGATATCATGTCAACTAGGCCTTTAGAATTAATTCATATGGATCTTTTTGGACCAACTAAAACTAAGAGTTTAAATGGAAGTAGATTTGCATTTGTTTTGGTTGATGATTTCTCCCGTTTTACTTGGGTTTTCTTTTTGCAAAATAAAGATCAAACTTTTTCTCATTTTAAAATTTTTCGAAAAAGAGTTGAAAAAGAAAAGGGTTTTCCGATTTTGAGAATAAGAAGTGATAAAGGTGGTGAGTTTGTTAACCAACTCTTCATGACTTATTGTGATGAAAAGGGAATTAAGCATGAAATGTCTTGTCCTAGAACTCCACAACAAAATGGAGTTGTAGAAAGGAAAAATAGAACACTTCAAGAGATGGCTAGGACAATGATAAGTGAATATAACCTCCCTCAATATTTATGGGCCGAGGCCGTAAACACCGCATGCTATATATCGAATCGTATTTATTTATGAAAAAATTCTTCAAAAACTTCTTTTGAAATGTATCATTCTAGAAAACCAAATGTTGCATATTTTAAAGTTTTTGGATGCAAGTGTTTTGTTTTGAATACTAAGGATAATTTGGGTAAATTTGATGCTAAGGCTTATGAGGCTATCTTTGTTGGATATTCCTCTACTAGCAAAGCATATAGAGTTTTCATTAGATCTTCTCAAACCATTGAAGAATCCATGCATGTTAAATTTGAAGAATCTAATGTGGTTGTTGAGAATGTTGTAGAGATTGAACCATTAGGTGAAGACATGGAGAGACTATCCTTGAAGGACTCACCCGCTCAAGAAGAAAAGCTAGACCCTATTGGTGAAGTTCAAGAGGATAAGGAGGAAAGCACTCAACCGCTTCCTAAAGCTTGGAGATACGCTACAATCATCCTAAGGAGCTCATCTTGGGTGATGCATCTAAAGGAGTCACAACGCGCTCCAAACTCCATGACCTATGTGGTAACTTTGCTTTCATTTCTCATTTTGAACCCAAAGGCATTCTCGAAGCCGAGACGGACCCATATTGGTTGCTTGCCATGCAAGAGGAACTCAATCAATTTGAGCGCAACCAAGTTTGGCACCTTGTTCCTAAGCCCCACGATAGACCAATAATTGGTACTAAGTGGATCTTTAGAAACAAGATGGATGAGTCCGGAAATGTCATTAGGAATAAAGCTAGGTTAGTGGCCCAAGGTTACACTCAAGTTGAGGGAATTGACTTTGAGGAGACCTTTGCACCCGTAGCACGGCTTGAAGCCATACGGATGACACTAGCTTTTGCATGTTTTAAAAATTTTAAACTTTTTCAAATGGATGTAAAAAGTGCATTTTTAATGGTTTTATTAATGAAGAAGTTTTATGTTTCTCAACCTCCCTGTTTTATTGATCATGTTCATCCCGATTTTGTTTTTAAACTTGATAAAGCTTTGTATGGATTGAAACAAGCTCCAAGAGCTTGGTATGAAAGGCTTTCTAGTTTTCTCATTTCAAATGATTTTATTAAAGGCAAAGTAGACACAACTCTCTTTACTAAGCATGTTGATAATGATATTTTAATTGTGCAAATTTATGTTGATGATATAATTTTTGGATCTACTAATGAGCTTTTATGCAAGGATTTTGAGAAGGTAATGCAACTAGAATTTGAAATGTCTTCCATGGGTGAGCTAAATTTCTTCCTTGGACTCCAAATCAAGCAATTGCAAGACGGAACCTTCATTAACCAAGCCAAGTACGCAAAGGAGCTAGTAAAGAAGTTTGGGCTTGAAGGATCAAAGGCTTGCAACACTCCAATGGCAACTACAACCAAGCTTGATAAGGACGAACAAGGTAAAAATGTTGATATTAAATTATATAGAAGCATGATAGGAAGTCTTTTATATTTGACGGCAAGTAGGCCGGATATCATGTTTAGTGTGTGTCTTTGTGCTAGATTTCAATCGTGTCCTAAAGAGTCTCATCTTATTGCGGTAAAACGCATTATTCGTTATATTAAGGGCACTATTGGAATGGGTCTTTGGTATCCGAAAACTATAGATTTTTCAATGACTAGTTATTCGGATGCCGACTATGCGGGTTGTAGAGTAGATAGAAAGAGTACTAGTGGGACATGTCAATTTCTTGGTAATTGTCTTGTTTCATGGTCCTCTAGGAAACAAAATTCCGTAGCTCTCTCAACCGCCGAGGCGGAGTATGTTGCCGCGGGGGCTTGTTGTGCACAAGTCCTTTGGATGAAACATACTCTCCTTGATTTTGATTTGCACTTTGATCATATAAAAATATTTTGTGATAATACTAGTACTATACACATGACCAAAAATGCAAATCAACATAGTAAGACCAAGCACATTGAGATTAGATATCACTTTCTTAGAGATCATTTTGAGAAAGGTGATATAGATATTGATTATGTTTCCACGGATTTACAACTAGCCGATATTTTCACTAAAACCCTTGATTTTGCTAGATTTTCGTTTATTTGTGGAGAACTTAATGTTTGTATTATTGAATAGACATGTTTTTCATAACCCTTTTTGATGTATGACAAAAAGGGGGAGAATAAGTTTACATGACAAAAATAAGTTCATTTGGTCTTGGTTCCATATGAATTTATATGGTTCCATATGAATTTATATGCTTTAATTTTAAAGATTTGTTTTATGAGTTTTATGTTTATGTATGTATGAGTTTTTGAATTCATGTATTTTGAGAATTCTTGTTTTGTGTTTTAGTTGTTTTGGTATTTTTGGTATCAAGAGCAATTTTTGTGTTTTATATTAGTTTCAATAATTGGTGCATCATTTCAATTATTGGTATCTAGAGCATATTCTTGTGTTTTTATGTATAGCATAATTTGAGGGGGAGTTTTCTCCTCCCTACATTTTTGTCAATAGCCTATTTGTTTTGTCATCATCAAAAAGGGGGAGATTGTTGGCCCAAGAGGTTACACTCTCCAATTGTTTTGTGTTTTGATGATGACAAACCAAATTAGTGCTATTTGGTACTAACAAGTTTGTTAAGATAAGTTTCAGGTTTGTACCATGTTTAGAGACCATTCGCTTAGCTATTGCAAGAACTTCTAAGTTCCACAAAGTAAGGAAGGCAAATTGCACATCAAGGAAGGATCATAGAAGAGAAGGCACTAGCAAGGCATTGGATGGCTCAAAGACTTGAAGATAGCTCAAGAAGTCTTCATGTAATTTGTTTTTCAGTTTATAGTATGTTAAAGAATAGTGGATAGGTTTGAAGCTCTATCACACACGTTTTTGCGCACATGCTTATTCCAAATAATTTCTTATAAATTATACAAAAAATTTTTGCATACAAGTTTTTGCCTACAGATATATATTTATGTTTTATACTATTCCCTGTTCAAAAGTATTTTTTGTTAAAATCAAAATCCTCTTTGTTTTCTTTTCTAAAATCAATTTTGACCTGATCCGGTCGACCGGGGCAGTCGACCGAGTCTGTGTCAGTCTGGTCCGGTCGACCGGACCAGTCGACCGAAGTTCTGGCAGATGCACGTATCCATGTGCATGTCTGTCGGTCGACCGGGGCGGTCGACCGGACTATTGTTTTTGCTCACAGGTTTTATCGGTCGACCGGGTCGGTCGACCGCTAGCCTATAACGGTCGAATTTTTGTACTACCGGTCGACCGCCCAGTCGACCGATCTGACCGTTTGAACAGTAACGGGCAGATTTTTAAGAGCTGTTTATTTTTGTCTTTTGTGTTTAAAAATTCGTTTAAGGATATATTTTGACCTGATTACCTCCTAAACATCAGTAATTATGTTTTATCCCTAAACCCTAGCCCTCTCCTATAAATAGGGGTGTTGGGGAGAGATTGGTTACAACAATTATTGCTAGAAAATTCAAAAGTTTAAGGCTTTCAAAAGAGACTTGTTTCTTGGTTTTGTGCTGAATTTCTCACTGATTTTCTGAAAGGTTTTTCAAATACTCTCTGATTTAATTCTCTTTTCTCCTTACACACAAGAGCTTCATTCCTACTCAATATTCTCTAAGGACCTTTGTAAGGGAAGAGATATTTGAAAGAGAGAGTTTTGTGGTCTTTTGACTACCAAGATAATTACTTGTTCTTGAGATTGTAGGAGTTGGGTACTCCATTGTATTTGAGATCTTTGTGATAGTGGAAGTGGTCGGAATCCTTCTGGGGAAGGCGGGGAGTAGAGCTGGGTGCTCGAACCTCGATAACATATCCTTGTGTTTGCGATTGGTTTACATTCTTGCAATTCTTACTCTACTTTGCTTGCACTTATTACTTGCTCATCATACTTACTTGCTTGCATTCATCTTGTGATTCTTGATTGTGATTGTTATAGCTTTAAATTTTTAAATTGCCCTTTGATTAGCATTATCACCTATTCACCCCCCTCTAGGTGATTTTCAATTGGTATCAGAGCTTAGACTCTAGGTTTGGCTTAACATCCATAGAGAGATCCTTAAAATTTTGCTAATCAACATTTTCATTCATTCATTCATCACTAGTAAATATGGCCGACAACATTAAATCCCCACCTAAATTTGATGGCCTCAATTTCCCAATTTGGAAGGTTAGGATGACTATATTTTTGCAATCTTTGGGTAGCTTGGTAGCCAAGTCCTTGACTAAACCCTATGTAGCACCCGATAGTGATGAGAGCACTTGGACTGACTTCAACTTTAGAGAATATGAGGCTAACTCTAAAGCCCAAAACTCCCTATTAACCGCCTTGAATGAGGATGACCTTACACGGGTAATTCATTGCCAATCCGCCTATGAGATTTGGCAACACTTATTGGTCACACATGAAGGGACTTCACAAGTCAAGAGAGCTAAGATAGATCTCTTGAGGTCTCAATATGAATCATTTAAAATGCTTGATGATGAATCCATTGATTGTATGATTACTCGTTTCACTAAAATTACAAATGGTCTTTCTTCATTAGGTGACGTCATCTCCAACGATCAAAAGGTGCGCAAAGTGATACGGGCTCTTCCTTCTTCATGGGAGATCAAGGCCACCACCTTAAAGGAGTTGAACGACAAGGACGAGATGGACATCATTAGTCTCATTAGGAACCTAAAGACCCATGAGATGGAGAAGAAGGCAAGAGAAGAAGCCACTACTTCAAAGAAGAAATCCATAGCCTTCAAGACTTCATCCACCAATGATGACGATGATGAAGACGAAGAAGAAGATGAGGAGCTAACTCTACTTGTGCGGAATGTCAAGAGTTGTACCGAAAGAACAAGTTCAACTTCCGGAGAAGATTCGAAGGCAAAGAGGAGCGGAAGATCATTTGCTATAATTGCCGCAAACCCGGACATATCATGGCTGATTGTCCGGAGTTCAAGAAGAAGATGACTTCCTCCTTCAAGCCAAAGAAACCGGAGGAGAAGAAAGCCTACAAAGCAACATGGGATTCGGACAGCGAGTCCGAAGAGGAGGTGGATCAAGCTAATATGTGTTTCATGGCAAACACACCTAAGGTAACCCCTCAATCCCTTGATGATGAAGACGATGAACTAAGTAAGGAAGTTCTAGTTCATGCCTTTGTAGAACTTTCTGAAACTTATGATAATAAGAAACTTGAATGCTTAAAATTACAAAAAGAAGTTGTTTTTCTTAAGAATCAACTTGCCATTGTTTCTAAAGAAAAAGATGATGTTTCTTCTAATTTCATTTCCATGCAAAAAGAATTTTGTGCCTACAAGAGTACTTGTAAGGCAAAAATCTCCTATTATTGATGAAAAAGAAATTTCTTCCTTTAAATCCAAAATGAATGATTTCGAAAAAGTTTTAAATGATTGTGCTTTCAATACTAAGAAACTTGAGAACATGTTTCTAAAAAGCACACTTCACAAGCTAAAAATTCTCATGCTAACACCTCTCATGCTCATGCTCACAATTCTCATGCTCACAAATCACACACTCACTATGCTTTTAAATATGGTAGAGTGTATAGATGCACATATTGTGGTAAAAATGGACATTTAGCTAAGTTTTGTTATGATCAACTAAATAGAACAAATAATCTTATTTGGGTTCATGACACTAACCCTAGAGGACCCAAGAAAATGTGGGTACCAAAATCAAGTCTTAAATTGTTTGATGTAGGTACACACCAAAGCTCCAAGACGTAGGGAGCGGTGGTACCTTGATAGTGGTTGTTCAAGACACATGACATGGGACATCAACAACTCACAACCCTATCAAGGTACATGGAAGGTAGCACCGTCACCTTCGGGGATGACTCCAAAGGAACTATCATCGGTATAGGTAACATTCAAATTGGTGCATCTCCTATTATTGAGAATGTTGTTTTAGTAGATGGTTTAAAACATAATTGCTTAGCATTAGTCAACTCTGTGACCGTGGACTTAAAGTTGTTTTTGATGATTCCTCATGCAAGATTTTGATGTTAAATCCGATATTTGTATTCTTACCGGTTTTCGTGATAATAATGTTTATATCATTGACATGCTTAATTTAGATTGTTCTACTAAATGCTTGAATGCTTTTGATGAAAATTCTTGGCTTTGGCATAGAAGATTAGGACATGCATCTTTTGACCATATTTCTAGGATTAATTCAAAGGAATTGGTGAAGGGTATACCTTGCTTGAATTTTGAGAAAGACCGCATTTGTGGTGCGTGCCAACTTGGGAAACAAACCAAGTCTTCCTTTAAACCAATCAAGGATATCATGTCAACTAGGCCTTTAGAATTAATTCATATGGATCTTTTTGGACCAACTAAAACTAAGAGTTAAATGGAAGTAGATTTGCATTTGTTTTGGTTGATGATTTCTCCCGTTTTACTTGGGTTTTCTTTTTACAAAATAAAGATCAAACTTTTTCTCATTTTAAAATTTTTCGAAAAAGAGTTGAAAAAGAAAAGGGTTTTTCGATTTTGAGAATAAGAAGTGATAGAGGTGGTGAGTTGTTAACCAACTCTTCATGACTTATTGTGATGAAAAGGGAATTAAGTATGAAATGTCTTGTCCTAGAACTCCACAACAAAATGGAGTTGTAGAAAGGAAAATAGAACACTTCAAGAGATGGCTAGGACAATGATAAGTGAATATGACCTCCCTCAATATTTATGGGCCGAGGCCGTAAACACCGCATGCTATATATCGAATCGTATTTATTTATGCAAAAATTCTTCAAAAACTTCTTTTGAAATGTATCATTCTAGAAAACCAAATGTTGCATATTTTAAAGTTTTTGGATGCAAGTGTTTGTTTTGAATACTAAGGATAATTTGGGTAAATTTGATGCTAAGACTTATGAGGCTATCTTGTTGGATATTCCTCTACTAGCAAAGCATATAGAGTTTTCATTAGATCTTCTCAAACCATTGAAGAATCCATGCATGTTAAATTTGAAGAATCTAATGTGGTTGTTGAGAATGTTGTAGAGATTGAACCATTAGGTGAAGACATGAAGAGACTATCCTTGAAGGACTCACCCGCTCAAGAAGAAAAGCTAGATCCTATTGGTGAAGTTCAAGAGGATAAGGAGGAAAGCACTCAACCGCTTCCTAAAGCTTGGAGATACGCTACAAATCATCCTAAGGAGCTCATCTTGGGTGATGCATCTAAAGGAGTCACAACGCGCTCCAAACTCCATGACCTATGTGGTAACTTTGCTTTCATTTCTCATTTTGAACCAAAAAAACATCTCGAAGCCGAGACGGACCCATATTGGTTGCTTGCCATGCAAGAGGAACTCAATCAATTTGAGCGCAACCAAGTTTGGCACCTTATTCCTAAGCCCCACGATAGACCAATAATTGGTACTAAGTGGATCTTTAGAAACAAGATGGATGAGTCCGGAAATGTCATTAGGAATAAAGCTAGGTTAGTGGCCCAAGGTTACACTCAAGTTGAGGGAATTGACTTTGAGGAGACCTTTGCACCCGTAGCACGGCTTGAAGCCATACGGATGACACTAGCTTTTGCATGTTTTAAAAATTTTAAACTTTTTCAAATGGATGTAAAAAGTGCATTTTAAATGGTTTTATTAATGAAGAAGTTTATTTCTCAACCTCCCGTTTTATTGATCATGTTCATCCCGATTTTGTTTTTAAACTTGATAAAGCTTTGTATGGATTGAAACAAGCTCCAAGAGCTTGGTATGAAAGGCTTTCTAGTTTTCTCATTTCAAATGATTTTATTAAAGGCAAAGTAGACACAACTCTTTTTACTAAGCATGTTAATAATGATATTTTAATTGTGCAAATTTATGTTGATGATATAATTTTTGGTTCTACTAATGAGCTTTTATGCAAGGATTTTGAGAAAGGTGATATAGATATTGATTATGTTTCCACGGATTTACAACTAGCCGATATTTTCACTAAACCCCTTGATTTCGCTAGATTTTCGTTTATTGTGGAGAACTTAATGTTTGTATTATTGAATAGGCATGTTTTTCATAACCCTTTTTGATGTATGACAAAAAGGGGGAGAATACGTTTACATGACAAAAATAAGTTCATTTGGTCTTGGTTCCATATGAATTATATATGCTTTAATTTTAAAGATTTGTTTATGAGTTTTATGTTTATGTATGTATGAGTTTTTGAATTCATGTATTTTGAGAATTCTTGTTTGTGTTTTAGTTGTTTTGGTATTTTTTGGTATCAAGAGCAATTTTTGTGTTTTATATTAGTTTCAATAATTGGTGCATCATTTCAATTATTGTATCTAGAGCATATTCTTGTGTTTATGTATAGCATAATTTGAGGGGAGTTTTCTCCTCCCTACATTTTTGTCAATAGCCTATTTGTTTTGTCATCATCAAAAAGGGGGAGATTGTTGGCCCAAGAGGTTACACTCTCCAATTGTTTTGTGTTTTGATGATGACAAACCAAATATGAGCTATTTGGTACTAACAAGTTTGTTAAGATAAGTTTCAGGGTTGTACCATGTTTAGAGACCATTCGCTTAACTATTGCAAGAACTTCTAAGTTTCACAAAGAAAGGAAGGCAAATTGCACATCAAGGAAGGATCATAGAAGAGAAGGCACTAGCAAGGCATTGGATGGCTCAAAGACGTGAAGATAGCTCAAGAAGTCTTCATGTAATTTGTTTTTCAGTTTATAGTATGTTAAAGAATAGTGGATAGGTTTGAAGCTCTATCACACACGTTTTTGCGCACATGCTTATTCCAAAATAATCTCTTATAAATTATACAAAAATATTTTGCATACAAGTTTTTGCCTACAGATATATATTTATGTTTTATATTATTCCCTGTTCAAAAGTATTTTTGTTAAAATCAAAATCCTCTTTGTTTTCTTTTCTAAAATCAATTTTTGACCTGATCCGGTCGACCGGGGCAGTCGACCGAGTCTGTGTCAGTCTGGTCCGGTCGACCAGACCAGTCGACCGAAGTTCTGGCAGATGCACGTCCATGTGCATGTCTGTCGGTCGACCGGGGCGGTCGACCGGACTATTGTTTTTGCTCACAGGTTTATCGGTCGACCGGGTCGGTCAACCGCTAGCCTATAACGGTCGAATTTTTGTACTACCCGGTCGACCGGCCCAGTCGACCGAACTGACCGTTTGAACAGTAACGGGCAGATTTTTTAAGAGCTGTTTATTTTTGTCTTTTGTGTTTAAAAATTCGTTTAAGGATATATTTTGATCTGATTACCTCCTAAACATCAGTAATTATGTTTTATCCCTAAACCCTAGCCCTCTCCTATAAATAGGGGTGTTTGGGGAGAGATTGGTTACAACAATTATTGCTAGAAAATTCAAAAGTTTAAGGCTTTCAAAAGAGACTTGTTTCTTGGTTTTTGTGCTGAATTTCTCACTGATTTTCTGAAGGGTTTTTCAAATACTCTCTGATTTAATTCTCTTTTCTCTTACACACAAGAGCTTCATTCTACTCAATATTCTCTAAGGACCTTTGTAAGGGAAGAGATATTTGAAAGAGAGAGTTTGTGGTCTTTTGACTACCAGATAATTACTTGTTCTTGAGATTGTAGGAGTTGGGTACTCCATTGTATTTGAGATCTTTGTGATAGTGGAAGTGGTCGGAATCCTTCTGGGGAAGGCGGGGAGTAGAGCTGGGTGCTCGAACCTCGATAACATATCCTTGTATTTGCGATTGGTTTACATTCTTGCAATTCTTACTCTACTTTGCTTGCACTTATTACTTGCTCATCATACTTACTTGCTTGCATTCATCTTGTGATTCTTGATTGTGATTGTTATAACTTTAAATTTTTAAATTGCCCTTTGATTAGCATTATCACCTATTCACCCCCCCTCTAGGTGATTTTCATCGTGTAGATTCGCGATTCAGGGTAGCTTCGCGTCTGGGTGGCTTCGCGTTCGAGCTTCCTGGAGTAGATTCGCTTCAAATTAGTCTTGGAATGTCGTCCTTTCCCGAGGCTAACTACTTTCGGCTAGTTACAAGAAGGATTGGCCCTTTTTCGAGGTTAGAATAACCTCTCTTGTATTAACGAGGAAGATCATTGCTTCCGCGTGCATTTCCGCAGGAGATTATTCCCTTTCTCAAGGCCTTAGTAAATGCCTTAAATTTGCTCGCGTTTCTAAGCTTGAAGCAGCAGCGGTGCGATCAGGCCATGAGGCCTATAAATAGGACTCTTGAAGTCCTCTACAGAGAAGCAGTCTGTTCATGACATCTCCTGATTGTTCAAAGAAGTATACTCAGCTCTCTGAAATAGTGGGGGTGCCCACTCTGGTCATTAACCGGCCAAGAACTGGTGAGTTTCGGTCATCCAGAGATTTTACCAATGAACTAATGACTTTAGGGAGTTTATCTCCCTAATTTAGCTTTATTAGATGCCTCAGGGATTAATTTCCCTTGTTCTCCATTTGTATCTGATTGATCTGCAGAGAAGGGTTTTAGCCCTATTTCCCAGCTTCCCGACGAAGCTATCATTTTCGCTTGATCAAAGAAAGATCATTGCATGCTTGCCTGCTAAGTTCGCGACATAGGCAAGGGTGGGACTTAGTCTCTTTAAGGTTGAGCCAATCTTGTCATAAAGTTGGGGTCACGACTGCATCCCTCTGGATCAGTCTGGCTTAGCCGTATAGGCGAGGCTAGGACTTAGCTCCTTTTAACGCTCCTTTAGTATAACTGTCTTAGGCGGAGCTAAGACTTGGTTTACGCTGAGCTAGCGCGTCATTACTGTGCAAGCGAGGCTATCTTCTGCTTAATTGAAATCCATCCTTAAATTGCAACTGAATCGGATATAAATTGCTTCGCCCCAAAGAATTTGCCTTAGCGTGTCATGCTTGCATTTTTTCTTTGTTTTACTGCTAACCTGTTTTCAATTTGCATTTCAGTGAGCTATGCTCGCCAGTCTTTTGTTTTGATGAAAGAGACCAGAAAGTTGCCTTTTGCTTTTCCAGTTGAAACTTTAAATCCTAAATAGGAGGAACAAAACTGGGGCAGCTGATGTGTGTTCCCAGAAGAGGTTGGCAGTCGCTTATCCGAGATGATCCACTTCGAGGCGGGGGTTGGTAGTCGCTTATCCGAGATGATCCACTTGGGGAAAGCGGACGTTACTATAAGGTCTTGGATCCTTCCTTTGCCAATTTAAGGAAGATCCAGCTTTCTGATGGCAACCGGTCCTTTGCCAATTTCATCAAAGAAGATCCAGCTTTTAATGGCAAAATCTGCCATTAAGTAAAGGATTACGGCCTTGTGTAGGAGGAAGGCCTTTCGTGTCCAGTTGGTTTGGCTTGGAAGTAGATAGGACCACTTGTATGCCTTTAGAGCAATGATTTGATTGTATGAAAGACCACTTTGATGTAGCGTCGATGTATCTTCCCTTTTGAATCAATAAAAGTTTATTTTGTGCTGTTTATCTGCTTTATTTCTCCTTCTTTTTGACCCAAGAACACCTGGAGTGGACCGACGGAGCTAAACTTCCTGCGAAGTTAAAGACAGAATCCTATCTGAATTAGGAACGAGCTTCCAGCGAAGCTGACATGATTTTCTGCGAAGTTCGAGCTCTCAGCGGGGTTAAGGTTCATCTTTCGGCGAAGTTACTCAAACGTTGCATGAAGTCGACGCTGAACTCACGGTGGAGTTAGCCCTTAGTTGGGCTGAAGTAACGCTTCTTGGGAAGGCCCTTTAGGCGCCGTTTCAAATTAATTTGAAACGACTGCCTGCGCTCCTTTCGAGGAGGCGGAGCTTTAGACAGTCATCAGCCTATAAAAGCCTGATCGGGCTGAAAGAGAAGGTGCCACTTCTCTTTAAATTTTCAGAGCACTCTGACTCTTTTCTTCTTCTTCCTCCTTTGTTTGGAATTTCAAGAACTTCTTTTTCAGTTCTCCGATGGCTCCCAAAAGATGGGTAGGAAAAGAGGTAGCAACCTCTACGACGGAGGGTCCTTTCCTCCTCCGGTCATCGAACGACCTATTGCGGGTAGGGATCTTTCCCTTTTGATTAGAGATTTTCATCTCTCTTTTAAAGCCAATTTCTGGCTATCTTCCGATGAATTCAGAGCGATCAATCATGATCTCATGATCTTAGGGAATTCCATTCCCTGAATTTCCCTTGATTTCTTGATTGTGAATCTTAGAATTGAAGGGTCTCTTCTTCAAGCTTCCAGGCGAAGCTATCCCTTAGGCGGTTCACATCCTATTAAACGATAGGGCGCGAAGCTAACCTTTGGGGTGTAACTGAAAAGGACCTTAATGCCCTTAAAATAATCTTTAGGCAATAATACCTTTCTGACGAAGTTAGCCCCTGAGGCTTTGTCGCATTCTGTTGTTCGAGTTCAAGCTTCCAGAGCGAAACTAACACTTGGATATTTTTCTACATCCTGCCTTCGTGTGGAATGCGGAGTTACGCTGCAACTGCGAAGCTAAGCTTCGGGGCGAAGCTATCATTAGGTCAGCTTTACTCAGAGAGCGAGGCTATGCCTTAACTTAAATTGTATTCTTATTTTAGCTCTTGTTTGGCTGATGAACTAATCATAGTTTCTCCTTATTCTTGCAGTGCACTATACTCCTGGTCCTCTGAACAGTCTCTTTGGCACAGCCAGGGGGCTAGATGGCAACGTCAGCCTACAGTTTCAAGGGAGGCTTCACTGTTCAGCGAGCGAAGCGCTCCTGCGCGGGATGCACTTATTCATGGTGGGGATCAGCGCACCATGAGGAGCATCTTAACTACCCCTTGAAGATTCTGATTGAAAAATCTATCGAAAGCCCGGCTTCATGTTTGGAGATACAGAGCCAGACAACGATCACCAGCTGCTAGCCGGAGAAGGCAGTGGATTTTTAAATTGGATGGTGAGAAGTACTATCTCCCATTTAGCAGGCGGCATTTTCCCTTGTCCTTCTTTCAATGCGTGACGGGGGCTCGAAAGATACAGTGGCAAGTAACTCGGACTACTGGCTCCGTTCACGTAGGGAAGTTGATAATTCCGTCTCCCGGTTACACAAGGTGGGTCCTCCTCGCTGCATATTGGGTCTCCACCCTGGGAATGTACTTCCAGACATCCCAGTGGGAGAAAACCCCGCGGTGGCTCAGACTTTTGGAAATCAGTTCTTTAAAGTTTATGGCAATTATCCAGCCACTGATTTCAGGACTCCAGGGTGGATTCACTCTCCCAAGGCATGGTGGAGGGACTTGACTCTATATGTCCTTGCTCATTTTGAGGAGGATCTGGAGAGGCTGGGATTTTATGAGGCCATCAGGGCGACCTATTATGGCATTCAAATGAGCGTAGCGAACTTCTACGCCATCTTTGAGTTATACTGCCCGGCTACAGGGACCTTCTTCACCCTGTTGGCGAATTGGGTATGACTCTGTACGAGATGTGGGAAGTCTCTGCTCTGCCTTTGGGGTCTCTCCCATATGAAAAATATTTCCCGTGCGAGGCGGAATTGGCACTTCTAGAAAAGCAGGAGCCCGCTTTGCTTGAGACCTACCGGGAATTGATGTGTCACCTGTGCAATTGCTCCAGCATGCATGGGAACAGTAAGGGAGCTTCATGCAGTTTGAAGAGCTGGGAAAATTATTTGTTCCCCGACTTGGAAGGTATTCCTGAAGCGGCTCATTGTGGAGTTGCAGATGAAGACATCTTTTGCCGAATGTAAGAGCACTCTCAAGGGGATCTGATTCTGAAAGAAGATGACGGACCTTATGAGAAAGGCGATATTCTTTGGAGTTTCCACCACCAGGCTCGTCGACTGACGTCCCGGAAGGCACTTCTAACTGGTTTCTTAACGGTCTGGTGTAGGATGTCTAAAAATCACTAAAGACAAGTCATCAAAGGCAGAGTCCCAAACTCCAGACGCAGGGCTAGTCTCAGCCAACACTACCGCACCAAGGCGCGAGGGTCGAAACCTGCGTCTCAGCCGCACCAAGGCGCGAGGGTCAAAACACGTGTCTCAGCAGCACCAAGGCGCGAGGGTCGGAAACCGCGTCTCAGCAGCAGGCGCGGGGTTGACACCCGCGTCTCAGTTGTAATCGTCCCGGTTATAGGGTCAATCACGGCCCACATAACGGGGAAAGTTAACCCACATTATGGAGTATTTTTAGGAGGCACGTACGCCCCTGAAACCTCTATAAATAGCCCCGTTGCTATTGAGAAGGGGTCGGATTTTTTGAGAGAAGAACTCTGAGAGAAAAGAGCTTGACTTTAGAGCTTCTACAAAGGAGGAAAGAGAGTCCAACCCTTCAGATAACTTGCTGCGTACAAGTTAATCTTTGCCTACAATCTCTTGGTCGACAGAGCTGTGCTACTCCGTCCACCGTCCGAAGAGAAGATCCCCAGAAGTTCTCAACGTTCACCCGGTCAACAGAAAACAAGATTCACTTTTCACCGCCACTTGAAGAACCCAACATTAAACAAAAGGGAGATTCAAGACTCAACATCTTTCCTCCTTGTAGTCGGAGCATTAGTCCGTTGTAATCTTTCAACTGATTCAAGAAAACTTTACATCGAATTCTTCTACTCCGTACCAAACAAGAGATGGCGACTCCGCTGGGGACTAATTTCGTTACTGACGAACAAGTTGTGGCACAAGGTGACGTCCTCTACAAGGGGAAAACGGTCGAATCGCTCGTCGTCGAATTCGACCAGGCAAAAGTATGAAGAGTTCCTCTCTTCCGGCTCCAAGAGCCCAAAGGCCCGCGCCTACCGCCGGGTCTCTACGGAGACTTGCCCCGAAGTCCGCTCTGAGTCTCTCTCAGAGGCAGCTGCTGTGAAGAATGTTGTGGCCAATCACGCCAGGCGTGACACACGCGCCAACGTCTCTCAGGAGACCCGCGTGGTCAAATTCTCTGGCGTCCAGCCGATCCACCCTCTTCCTCAACACCAGGTCGTCGTTTGTTTCTCTCAACTCCCATGACGCAACCGGAACGCTGAGCGCCAACAGAGGAGGAGGTTGTGCGCGTCAACTGCAAGTTGGAACAACTGATCGTCCAACTGAGGCAGGACGCAAGGTTCAACCGGCGTCTCTGCCGCACCACATCTGGCACGTGAAATCCGCGTTTGGCAGCCCAAACGTGAGGTCCACCAAGTTGGCCCCTCTGAAGCCCCACTCCCCAGACGCCAAGGCGAAACTCGCACACCTCGTCGAGTACAAGAGGCATGCTCCTCTAGGCATGAGGCCCAGCTGCCCTACATCTCTCAAGCGTCTCTGCCCCGGTGCAATAATCAGCAACGCGATAGTCGCGTCTCTTCTCAGCAGAGACGCCAGGCGCACGTCCTGAAGACGCGACGCAAGAGCTGCGTTCATGCGCCCCGTGTCGCTGAACCCTGCGTCCCAATAGTGCAGGGCAAAGAAGCTTTCCACCCTCGACATTGCGAGGCTAATCTCTTTGATCCTCCTCCCACGGATCTGAGGGATTATTTGACAAAGAAAAGAAGTGCTAATCAGATCACTTCGTCATGTTGCTGCCAACGGCTTATCACGATGCTTTCTTAGTGCCATTGCAGTTCAGGTGCAAACCAGCAGTCTCTAGTTAGACAGCTGACCCTGATTCTCCGATCAGCTAAGAGAAGTCGCTCCCACAGGAGGAGGATTTTTTCTGACACTGAATATCCAGAGCTCACTGGAAACATAGTGAGCAGGAGCAGAGGAAAACAACCTGCAATTAGTTCCGATGATGAGTCTGACACAGAACCGGAAGGAGTGTACCGACACACTCGCACCCAGACCGGGGCAATTCCCCCGATTGACTACAATGCTCTAGTCCGGGGCGTTGAGGTAAATGACTCGCATTTCGCTATTGCAGAGTCGCAGGCTTCAAATTCCTCCATGGAGAAAGAGGCCTACATATACATGACTAGCACTCATGAGGAGACTGCCAGGCGCTTGGAGCAGCAAGCCCAGGTTCAGAAAGAACAATTCGAGATGATTCGCGCTCAGCAAGAATCGATCGACTCCCTCAAGCAGATGCTCGCACAGTTGCTTGAAGACAAGAGGAAGTCAACTATCAAAGCCTCCTCTAAGAAGTCTAAAGGCAAACGAAAAGAGGGGGAAAGCTCGTCCTCTGTACATATAGAGGAGAAAGAGCGGTCTACTTCTGATTCGTCTAAGTCCTCATCACAGGAGAAGGACGACCAAAACCAGGGAAAGATTCATTCTAAAAGAATGAATCAGTTGGAGCAACGTCTTGAGGCCCTTACCAATCGGAAAGGCCTCCAAGAAGCAGGAGTGGTCAGGCCATATCCGGCCGAGTGGGACCTGGTCCGATACCCGTCCAAGTTCAAGGCTCCAACCCTTCAAGCATTCGATGGGAAAGGTTCACCGAACCAGCATATCTACTACTTTAAATCCCAAACAGGGAATGTGGTAGATAATGATGCCATTTTAGCACGCTTGTTCATCGGCACCCTAAAAGGGCTTACCTTTGAATGGTTCATGAAGCTCCCAGAGGGCTCCATCAAGAATTGGGGTGACTTGGAGAAGCTCTTTCTGACGCGCTTCTTTGAAGATGACTCGGAGGTCAACATGCCTGCCCTTTTAGCCACCAAGCAGCGAAAGGGAGAGTCTATTTAGTCTTTCGTAGAAAGATTTCAGAACGTAGCACTCCGATGTCCAAGCGGTATGACCCAGGTCACCCTGGTGGAAACATGCCGCCATAATCTCCAAACTTCGCTCCTTGCCCAAATAGGAGTTGCCGAAAGCCGCACCTGGAAGCAGTTGATCCAACAAGGTGAACAGGCTGAGGAAATCGTCGCTCGGGTCAGGGCAGAAGAAAACAAACCCCGACCTGAGAGGACAGCAAGGCGTGCGTCATACACATCCCTCCAGGCCAAAAGGAAGGATAACTTGGCAGCAGAGACCAGATCCCCTGTCAAACCTCAACCGGTCAAGGGAAGTGGCTCTTCAAGCCAACCACGTGCTAATAAGCAGTATTCCTTCAAGGATGAACATGTCGACTCGCTCTTCAAACTACTCAACAAGAGCAACCGACTGAAACTTCCTAAAGCTAGGCGCCCTGAAGAAGTCGGTAAAACAGATAATCCCAACTACTGCATGTATCACAGGATGTTAGGGCACCCCACCAAGAGCTGTTATGTCTTCAAGGACATCCTTCAGGCTGTGATTGACGCGGAGGTATTAAAACTCCGTCCAGAGCAGAAGAAGGTGACGGCCAACATGACGTCATTCCTCCAGTTTGGAAGGCAACCTCCAACACCCTCTGGAGTAGTCCCTATCCCAAGAGGAGAGCTGAGAATAGTCAACACAGACCCTCACCAACAGCAAGAGAAGGGCTTGGTACCCGTTTTCACACCTCAGGGAGAAGTCATGTGGGTTCATCCCGACCTTGTGGATGGCCAGCAATTGACCACTGTGACCAGCAGGAAGTCCAAAGGCAAAGCTAAAACTTCGTCTTGTAATGTGGTATGCGCCTCTTCTCGGGAGGCGGAGACTGATGTTCCCTCGCTGACCGATTCAGAAGAGGAGACGATAGTCCTGGCCATAGAACCCAGTCAACTGGTGGCGGAAACCCGTTCAGGGCAGTCATATTTGAAAAAGTATGACGAAATGGCGGTAACTCTTCGAAAACCCGCTGCAGAGCCAGCCACGCCCTCCACGAAGTAACCTGTAGAGAAACAGAAAGAGCTTCGGTTTCCAGAGTTCTTTCGAAAGACATAGCGGAAGGATCCACAGCATCTTACCACTTTGATGTCCTGGCCAACTGGCCAACATCCCGGCCCGGATTACTCTTTATGAGCTTCTTAGGCTATCGAAGTCGACCAGAGAAGCTCTACAAGCGGCCTTGGCTAATGCTGAGGTTTTCATGACCCAGGTGCCGATCAGACCAAAGGAAGAAGATGTAGAGGACTGCCTCCATACCTCCCAAAACGTTCCCTGTATCACCTTCACGGCAGATGATATGCAAGTCAAAGGGAAACATGATCGACCCCTTTACTTCGCGGGGTATATTGGATCATCCGAGGTGAACCGCATCCAGGTAGATCCCGGGTCCGCATTGAGCATTATGCCTCGCCGGTCATGCAACATCTCGGGATTCCCACTCACTATTTGAGCGCCACCCAGACTACTATTTATGGGTTCAATGCCAATAGTACCCGTCCAATGGGAAGGTTAAGCTCAAATGCCAGATTGGAGACCTAAGGTCAGAGGTGACATGCTACGTCATAGATACTGACACCCCTACAACTTGCTGTTGGGACGACCGTGGATTCATCGCAATTCTATCGTTCCCTCTACTCTCCACCAAGTCATGAAATACATTGACGGGAGTGGAAAAGTGCGAACGTTGATTGCCGAAAGGCATCCGTTCAAGGGAGGGGAGAATTATTTCACAGATTCCCTCTTGTATTAGGACTGTTGAAACAGATGAAATCCCGCAACTAGAGGAGCCCGACTCTGGTAATGAAGCCGACACCGAGCTGGAAAAAGAAGAGTGCATATGGGAACTAGACCCACTTGTAACGGGCGATAATAAGCTCGATGTTGATAATACCTCCGACGATATAGGCGGATGGTATATTAATGAAGACTTAGATTTGGCGTATTTCTCTGTGTTTGCTTCTGATTCAGTGCCGTCAGACACTAGTACCGAAGTCGACGACGACCTCTGGTCGGCAATGGATGCTTTGACATCATTGCATGTACCAATGAAATCGTCCTTCGAAACATGTCGAAATGTTGGTAGTCCGCAAGAATCCATATTCATGGTTCCAGTAAGACAGAAAGGTCAAAGACCAATTCTTTTCGGACGAATTGAATCCGAACCGATGACCCATGAAGAATCAGAAGGCGAGTAAGAATCCCCTCAATTCGGTCATTATGAGCCAAAGGCGCTCAGAATGATGAAAAATATGGGATATGATCTGACAAGCGGACCAGGGTTGAACTTCGGCAAAGGGAGGAGAACACTACTCCGATCTTTTGTACCAAAAGGGAAAACCCCTGATTATTATCATCGGACTCGCAGGGGGTTGGGCTATGTGTCAACTCCGACTCCATCAGCTTCTGAGTCTGAAGAGTCATTATGCCATGATTACTCATCGGGCACGTCATCGTGGGAGTCAGATATTAGTGTCAGTAACATCTTCGGAGAACTTTCAGTGAATATGTTTCAACAAGCCACCTGGAAGACGGAGATGAAGAAGAAATGATCCAATCCGATACAGATCCTTGGATCAGACACTTGAACAATCTTTGGGATACTCGCTTTCAACAGTGCGAGCCACCCACAGAAGATAAGGTTGTCCAGATCAATCTAGGAGATGAGGCTAACCCAAAGCCCATCTTCATAAGCGAAGGCCTGTCACCTTCAGAGAAAAAGGGTCTAATATCTCTGGTATAAGAATATATAGACGTCTTCGCCTGGAATTACGAGGATATGCCCGGACTTGATCCTCGAGTGGCTATGCACCGCCTCAACATTAATACGGACAAAAAGCCCGTCAAACAACAACAGCGACGGTTCCGTCCAGAAATGATGGAGGCAATTCAATCAGAAGCAGAAAGGTTATAGACTCTGGCTTCATTAGGAAAGAACAACATCCTGATTGGGTAGCCAACATCGTCCCGTTGCTAAAAGAACGGGAAGATTCGAATTTGCATCGATTTTCGTGATCTAAACGAGGCCTGTCCCAAGGATGAATTCCCACTGTCATCACAGATGTCATGATTGACAACACATGTGGATTCCAGCGAATGTCCTTCATGGATGGATTCTCAGGATACAATCAAATCAAAATGTATCCCGATGGACAGTTGGGTCGGGCTGTTTCGGAAAAGTTGCTGAATTGAAAATCTACTCAACTTGGGAATTTTCTCTTAGGGTTTTTCCTGGTGTATATGAGAGAGAAAGAGCTCTCTTCATAAGTAATGCTGTAATACTTGTATTGATTCACAAAAAATCAATAGAAACTCTCTCTTTCTTGCCCCGAGGACGTAGGCGAAATTGGCCGAACCTCGTTAAATCTGGTTTTGTGTTCTTCTCATTGATTGCTTGTTATTTGTTGTTGGTGGTACTATTATTTTGCATCTGGAATTTAGGGTTTCATCTACGTGGTTGTTGTTCGGCGCACAACAGTTAGCTGATGTTGTTTTACTATTGTTCATGAACCTGGATTCAAATTCTACTATTTCTATTTTATTTTAATTTTTTTTCTATTTCTTTCTTAATTTATCATTGTTTCTTTACTATTGTGTTCAACAAAATGCAACTGAGTTTCAAATTACTTTCAGCCCTAATGCAAGCCTATACAGATTTAGAAGCAAAATAAAAAAAAAAAAAAACTTCAAAAAGTTCAAGCACCCAGCTTTTGTCCCATTACAGTTGCACTCTTCTTACTAAGGAACACGTTCCAGTGAGACCACATTTTAAACACTGAATATGTTCAACATAATGATGTTAGAAATCATGGATATGGGCGTCACAGTGAGATCACACTGTAAGTCACCACACTTTTTATGAGCCCATCACTTTCTACAGTTGTTGCAGCATTCACGGTTTCAAAATTAGGACCCAAGTATTGCAAAATATTATTAAAATTATAAGTATATTACAATTCTATTATGTATGCACTACAAAAAGATCTTCCGCCTAGTGCGTGCTACCGTTTTGCTACTGACTTTTTCGAAAAGGACCACAAAACATTTAGATTGGTGCAGAAAAACGCTCCCGAGTTTAAATTCTCGACTATGCCACTGTCCGAACCTATTAATGAATAGTTTGTGATTCGATTTGATTGAGGTGGTGGGGATGTTTTTGAGTTCGTACCAATCCCTCACATGGGACCTACATGGCTGCACGGGGACAGGAACATGACAAATGATCTTCACTCAGATTAAAAGTTGAGGTTAATTGAAGTAAACCAGTGAAATTAAACCGAAAAGTTTTCTGCGCGTATTGAACTCTACTTATTTGCAATGGAGATCCATAGATGATTTTTCACTGGTTGTGCGGCTCTTTCTCATGGTCTTGTAGTTGGAGTTTTTGTCCTTGAAAAAGAAGTATTATGAGATCAGGAACAAACTTGACAAACTGTTATCAGAACTTTTGATGATCCGTCTCAGTTAGAACTCCCTTTATTAACACTACAATTATAATAGCATTGTTAAGCTTCCAATAATGATCAAGTCATGAGATATGATTGACCTTAATCTAGGCCTGTCAATGGGTCGGGTTCGGGGCGGTACAGGTGGTATCATACCCGGACCCGTTTACCCAAGAGGGTACCATACCCGTCCCATTTACCCGCGGGTCCAGAAGGTGGGTTTCCATACCCGGACCCGCTGTACCCGCGGGTCCAGACCCGTTTACCCAGACCCATAACAAAAAAAAAAAAAACATAAACAAATACAGTAACAAAAACACATGAAGAGGGAAAAAAATTTTTGTAAAGAGAAAGAAAGCATGTTTTAATATCAATAAAAGATGAAATGTAACCAGGTGCAAGAGGTAGAGGAAAAAATTTTCGATGAAAGACTCTAATAAAGAAAAAAAATTTAAAACAAGGCCTCCAAATTTATTTGAAAAAAATAACAATATAATCACTCACTAATCAACCAACAGTCTTCAACATTTAAAGCACAAAGGATCATTTACTGATAGAGTCTTGAGAGGGTTTTAATTCTATTAGTATTATTTATTTTTATGTTTTGAAATGAGTAAATGGGTAATCGGGTCTGGTTCAAGTAAAATCAAACCCATCCCATTTAATACTCGGGTATACGGGTATACGGGTAAACGGGTATGAGTCCAGAGCAACCCTTTTCATACCCGCTTAATCGGGTCGGGTCCGGGTCGGGTCTGGGTCTGGACCCGACCCATTGACAGGCCTACCTTAATCACCACAGGGCATTAATGTGTTGGACTTAATTTGTAGCCTCCATGTCAACAGGAACCCTAGCTAGCTAACCAAAATTGTACATATAGAAAGTAACAGATACACAGTTGGGACTCTCTCTTTCTCACAAGGCGCTACTCTTGCCATGTGCTATTGTTGAATTATTAGTGAGTGTGAAAGTTTTGATGTGGACAAAGGACCCTCCCTCCCCCAGTGTTTTTGTCATTATCAAAGACTCTAAGGGGAAGCAATAGGGGAAGCAATTGAGAAAAGATATGTAGATGCAGCTTTTAGCTTGTATTTTCTACCAGCTAGAGGCCTGAGATATCATCCAGAGGGAAAAAAAATGAGAATATAAAGTTGAAGAGCTATTTGATTTCACAGCTCAATGGCCCCACGTCCAAACAAAAACCATGCATATTCCCATGCACGTTTCAGTCACTCATTGGCTGTGTCTGTACGTGTTGTGCTCGTGTTTTCATTCGGTGCATGTGTGCGATGAATAAAAGTTGCACGATTCATCTTTAGCACATTTTTATGAGTTTGTGCGTGTAGATGTTTTTCATAGAATATGGATTTAAATCTCTTTAAGATGGAAATTAAGTGAACCGTCTACGGTCAAAATGGTAATATAGAAGATTCCTATTATGAAAAAAAAGTTAATTGCAAAAAACAAATAGTATAAAAAAAAAACTCTCTTATTCTTCTACTAATTTGGATTCAAGGAATCCGAGTGAAGTGAGGAAGTGGGGAAGTATAATTGCTCATTTCCCTATCTATCCAAACACCGGAAAAAGGAAAATAAGAAAATCCCCTTTTCCCTTTTTCATCTCTCTTTTACACAACCATTTTCTCACTTCCAGAGTGCTACAGTTAATTTTGTGGTCATGTAAATCTCATTTATAATAAGTTATAGCATAAAACAGTTAATTTTTTGGTCATGTAAATCTCACTTGCATTCTAATTACAATCTATTTTTTATTTTTCTTAATTAATTTTTATTTTAATATTATTTTGCGGTCAACTTTGTGGTCAACTTTTCCATTTCCACTTTTCATTACCATCCAAACACCGGAAACGACAAAACATTTTCCAAACCACACTTCCCAACAACCATCCAAACACCAGAAAACTTACTACTCATTTCCCTTTTTCCTAAAGGAAATAAATCTTACTTCATACTTCCTCACTTCACACCAATTCCTTAAATCCAAACAGACCCTAAATTGAATGGAAACTAAGTAATTTCAATTGAGTGTGAAATTTGCTGTTTCAACTATTCTACTAATGAGATAGAGTTATTATTTTCAGTACTATTCATAAAGCTTTAACATCACATGAGCGCAGTGTTGTTAAGAAATTAAATATCTCTAGTGCAAATTGGTAGAATATGATCTCTGATTCCATCACGTATGGGATCCTAGCAACTTCTATACAACTTAGCATACGAGCATGGGTTTAGGTCATGTAATTTCTATGTGTATCCACAAATTTTTCGTACAATGTTAACTAGCGTGTATTTAGGTATTATTATTATCATATATTTTTTAAATAGAGAAAAAATATTTTTAGTTAATGTTGATAAATGCATAGCACTCATCTAACAATATTTTGAAAAGTTACACATTCTCACTTACCCTTTCGTGTATTTTCTCTCATGATCTTTTGGTTTACTTCAAGATTTTTTTTTGGCAAATACTACGTATTAAACTTCTACAAATTAGTGTCAAAGAAAACAATGAGTTTGATAATAAACTATGGTTCACCAAAATTTTGTAATTTGCAGGCCTCGATTTCCGGCCCAGAAGGCCCAGCAAAGCCGACAATGTCCTAGATGGGTTGGGCTGGCAGGGGAAGACCGGGCCGCCACTCCTTTAGATGTTAGATCCTCATGGCCCATCTCCATTGCATCATTGTTTGAATTTTTTTTTTCCTAACATTATGCTAAGATTTAAGTATTGAGTATTATTATTACCTTTTTCACTGTACATAGAAAATATATTTTTGAGTAAATTGTGTTCCTAAAATTATAGATATTGGTTTTATTTATGGATAATCATGATTTAGGGATACTAATGGTGACAATAAATATAAGATACTAATTTAAATGGTTTCAATCAAAATTCGGAATGATTTATTGTTTTATTTATGGAAATAGTCTGGGAATATTTATAGGAAGTCAGAGGCTTTATTTATCAAGTAGATTATCTCCACTTACTAACAAAAGCAAACGACATAACAACAAATTTCAAATGTGTGGTCACCCGCCAAATTCTCCTCCTCTTTTGCCTCTTCATCCTATATAATTTTCCCTCCCCCCATTCATTTGAACTATTCTCTCCTTTGCTCTCCCTCTTTCTTCTCTCAATTGAACCAACAATGAGAACAATCAATCTCCTCCTCCTCCTCACACTCTTCTCCATTGCCACCTCCCATGAGTTCCCTCATCCGAACCCCGGCCAGTGCGACGATTCCGGCCACGGCGCCCCCGTCGAGCCCATCGTTTCCTCGACGTGCGCCCGTACCAAATTCCCCGACGTCTGCATCTCCGCCGCGCAATCCCACGCCCACCCGGCCCCTACGCCACCGCCAAGTGCGTGTCCTCGGCCCTCGTCCACGCCGCCATTGAGCTCACCACGACCATCCGCGACGGGGCCGGTAAGGCTGCGGGCGGGCTCGCGGGGGCGGCGGCCGAGGCCGTGAGCGCCTGCAGGATGGACTACGACGAGGCGTTGCGCAGGTTGGTGGAGGCGCAGACGGCGTTCGAGAAGAACGACAAGGCCGGGGCCAGCCGCGGATTCAAGGCTGCGATTGAGAAGCTTAGCAGCTGCCAGAGGGGGGTCATGGAGTTTCCCGGCGTCGGTCCGTTTGCTCAGCAAGATGAGTTGCTTCAAAAGATGACCATCAATTGCATTAGTGCCTTGGATTTGGTCTAGTTTGTATTTAATTATTTTCTCAAAGGAGTGCTTCATTCATTTGTAACATTAGTTAAAAAAGTCCACTAATAAATGTTGTTACTAATTGTATGGTTGTGATTTTTTTTCCTTTTACAGATCAGAGGTGGGAGAAACCACCACGCGCGTTAAATAGAGCATATAATGAAGAATTATTAAGAACACGCCAACAAAATCATATTTCAGAATATATCTTTTAACGAGTCAAGGAAAAAAAAATAGAGTGATAAACAATAAATATTATACTACTTCAAATTTAAACAATTTGACATTATAATATGAAATTAAATGATTTCAGAGATGAACAAAGCCGAAGAAAAGTTTGAGGTGTGGATGTGCAAAAAGCACTAACAAAAAAAAGAACTCAAAATTATCACTTTAGAAGCCAAGTTATGTTTCCAACTGTCTAAAATATAACACTAACTTAATCTATTAGCTTTGTTTTTTTTTATATTTTGTCAAAAGCAATCGTAAGGAAGTTTTTTTTTTGTGACTCATATAAAAATTTTATCTGCCCGTCTGTCTTCATTCTCGAGAGAGTCAACCCCCTTCACCCTCTTCCTTTTACCTCATCCTTTTTTTCCTTCCCTCTCTCGTCTTATTCTTAGCTGATCGGTCCATACCTCACCGGCCGACCGAATGGTAAATTAAAAAAATAGATCTCATCAATTTCTTTATTCAATCATTTCATTGTTTCTTTCAAATCTATTTACCTAACTTCCGTACATAAATCTAAACCAACAGGACCGCCATTATCTGTATCTTGGAAGCGGGCCCGCCAACCGCTGCATCAAGAGTTGTGCATGTTGATGCGTCTGAAAGTAACATTGGGAAAAAGGTGGTGTGATGAAGCATCTCCTACTCGAAACTTTTCTTTCTTCTCTGTACCGCGTGGAAATCTTTCTTGCCAACAAAAAAAAAAAACTCTTTTCCAGTAATTTCATACAAAAGTTGCTTGCTTTGTTGGGGCATGGAGGGTTCGGTTAGAATTCAATAGATGAAGAGATGATTATAGTGCTTACTATCTCATCTTTGCAAACCTCTGTTTGGGATAAACGCGGGGATAAGAAACGTATCAAAAGATGAGATACCCGTCATCTTTTTCCTCACTTTAGTTCAAGCAAAACCATCCTTTTTATTTCATGTTTGGTTGATTTCCATATTTTGTAGCCTTGAAAGTGTTTGTGTTTTTGCCCCAGTGAAGATGGGTCCTTGCAGCAGATGCGCATTGGGGTTTTTTTGCTCTCTGTTGGGTCTTGTTCCCATTGTCACACTCATCAGGTGAAACCCATTTCATATTTTCTTGTTTTGTGCCAGGATTTTTGGTTGCAATTTGATTATCTTGCTGTCCAAATGGGACCCATTTCATGCCATCTTGTAATCTTTAGTTGGTTTTGTGTTTTAATCAGTATTGTGGATATGTTTCTTGTACAGTTTATGGGTTTTCGAACGTTAGGGGTGTGAACTTGGGCGGGTGGCTGGTGGTAGAGGGATGGATTAAGCCTTCTCTGTTTGATGAAATTCCGAATGGGGACATGCTCGTAAGTGCTGCCCATGGTTTTGTTGGTTTTGCCAATTTAAGGTTCTTGGTTTCTAAGTGAAAGTCGTTGGCTTGTTCTTGTGGGATTTTTGGGATTAGGATGGTACACAAGTGCAGTTCAAATCGACAACATTACAGAAGTATGTGAGCGCGGAAAATGGGGGAGGGGCAAATGTTACAGTGGACCGGGATGTGCCTTCCACATGGGAAACCTTCAAGGTCTGACACTCTGGTATAAAGCTTTCCTGCATTCTTTAATTAAATTCTATGCATCATTTTCTATTTAAAGTATTTGATAATGCTGATTTGTTTTTATGTTCCATTAATGCCCCTTTTCAATTTTCCGTTCTCTCGCATCTTGCATGTGTTCATGTTGTCTTCACTGATTTGTAGCTTATTTAGGACTGTTGATGCTACCATTTGTAATGTGAATATAATACTTGCATTTGATAATTGCTAAGACAGGGGATGCTGCTAGTTATGCGCTGACAACTTGACTGTACAAATCTTAATGTACATCCAGCATTAACATCTATTATAACTTGCTGCATTCTTTCTCAGACTTTTGCTTATTTTGGAAGGCCAATCTTCTGCGAATGCACCTTGCAATAAGTTCTTGTCGGAAATCTGATAACTATCGACTTTTTCTTTGTTGCTACTCTTGAAGAGTCAAACATCCAGAATTAGAAGTTTTCAACAAAACAAGAAGAGAGAAATGGATGCTGCAACCATGTTAGATAGGTTTGAAAGGTAGAGGACATTTGAATTAGTAAGTGCTTGCAGTAATTTTGGTGCTCAAAAAAAGAACATAGTGCAGATAATAGTTTTATTTGCTTTTTCGGGATTTAGAGTTCAAGAATTTTCTAATTTCAGGGACATGCTAGGCCAAGAGAAAAAGAAAAACAGAGAGAGGTGTTATATGCTATAAAAGAACGATGTTCTGGGTTCCCAGCAAAGAAAGGGAAATATGAGATAAATTTTTTGATGTGAAAGACGTGTGCATGTGAATCAAAAATCAGTAATAGAACAAAACTTTACTACGTTTCACCAATAAAACGATCTTGAGTAGGAAATTAGTTAAAACTAATATGCAAACCGATAGATTTAACAAAATGTGCAAGTGTAGTTGTATAGTTCGTAATCTAAATAAACTAATGCAACTATCAGTTATGATGACAGGAGCTTGTAAAATTAATGTATATGATCAACAAATACAGGGTGAACAGAATCACACTATCTCACTATATAGTGGCGGCATATATAATTGATAAAATAATAGAAATGATTATCGAACCCACAAATAAATAGAACGTGTGAAGAAAAAGTACTTGCTGATGATCACAGAGATCTCAGCGATATGAAATGGAAGCTGGTGTGAAGCTCTCGTCGTCACGATCCTAACGCCTCGAAACATGGCACGGATGTGGAAGTTATAGATCGGAAACGAAATCGATTTGATAACGGGTCTGTTTTGCTGCCTTGACCCATTATTGTAGCGCGGGTTGGGTTCCTGTAGCACGGGGGTAAGGAACTTAAATCGACTTCTTCTTTGAGTTGGGTCTTTGGTTGGGTTCAAATCCAAACCCACTTGACTTTCAATTGAACCCACTCTTTTTCTTCTTCTTTTCTTTGCTCGCAGGCACAGATCCACGGCTAATGGTGGCGGCAATCCAAGGGGAGGCCTAGCGCTGCGCCCGATTGTCGGTGAGGGGAGGAGGCTTGAGCGGTCAAGGAAGAGGGTTTGTGAGGAAGAAGATGAAGACACATAAGATTCCTGTTGGACTGCATGACGCATAGGGAGGGGGAGAGGGGTTTGCGTGGGGGTTTGAGTTCGTTGACGAGAGGGAGGAAGAGAGAAGGGGCTTGGATCTTTGGCTGTGTTCGAAGAAGAGAGAAAGGGAAGAGAAAGGAAAAGCAATTAACTAGGGTTTTGGGAGATTAATTAGGATTTATTCCTAACAAATAGCGATAACACAAATTTCACAAGATAACAACTTTTATAAAAATTCTTTATTATTCAAAATAAAAGTACTTGACCTATTTTATAGGCCTTACAAGTTTTGAGTTCCCAAACCACAACCGGTGTGGTACTAAATACAGTATCCAACTCCTAATAAATCAAAACACAACTAAAAGTTAAAATTACATAAAAAAAATACATAAAGTCTTAAATTGCTCGTGTCAATCTGGACTGGAATTGTTTCGCCTGCTTCAGCACTTGATGTCCGCATCACTTTTGTTAAATGAGGACCGTAAGATCTTCTCAACCAATAAAAATAAAAATAAAATTGAGGACAGTAAGACAATTAGCTAACTGTTCTAGAGTTTAGATACATACATGGTAAAAATCATAACTGAAGGCTTAACCACCAAAGAGTCATTGAAATTGATTCAATCGAGCAACAAGTTTAGCTCATTGGAGGAGGAGAACGAAAAGGACGTACTGAGGCTCAAGAACAGAGGCATAATTTTCTTTAGTATTCCTTATGGATTTTGATTGATCTAGTTCCTATTTTGTTTAATCAACATAGATGAGAATTATTTTCTTGTTAAGAGGAGTTGAAATATATTTTTTGAATTGACTCAGAAATTTCTTGAGGAATTGAGTGATTTTTTTGTTGGGAGTTGACGGGCCTTAAATAGAGACTGAGGACCAACTTGACTCAATAATTTAAGCTATTAAGTTTTGCCCTCAATTTTCTCTTTAAGTCCATCACTTTTTTTCCACTTTCTAATGTGGTAGTATATTTGCACATGAATTCCCAAGATTCTCAATAATCTCCCCTTTCATGTGTGAATATATTTCAATTATCATCCACGAGATTGCTAAGCTAGAACCATCCATGGATCTCGGTCGTTTGTGAGAATCTCATCTTGTGGGTAAATGAGCCTTGGTCTTGATCGGTGGCTAACTATTCACGAATCTCTATCGTCCGTGGAAAATCAGACCTGGATTGACTCTCAGATTAGGCTTCACATCGGATCTTTCAGTGTCTTGTGTGTCACAACCTGGGCTCTAATACCACTTTTGAGAGTAACGGGCCTCTTGGGGGGGGGGGACATGATGGGTCTTAAACAAAGGTTGAGGACCAACTTAACCAAAAGGTTAAAGTATTAGGTTTTGACCTAAACTTTCTTTTTAAGCCCACGACTTTTTTATTCACTTTCAATATGTGACTATATTCACACATGAATATCTTAACATATTTTCCTATATTCTCTTTCTTTTTTTTCCTAACAGTGTCAAAAATTTTAAGGAATCAATATCTCTTGAAATGGAGAAAAATATGAGGTTAACCGGCTATATATGTTTGATTCGTGAGATAATTCAGTTGGAACCTGATTCATGAAGAAAGTTTCATGAAGGGCACTTACCCTAATTGCCCTATATTGTAGAGGACAATAGCTTTTTGCAGAACTACAATTTTCCTCTGTAATCCACCTGTCATGGCCATACTTCTCTCTATTTCTAGGAATAAGGGGCTCCTGAAGAAATATGCAAATGTTAATGGTGGATTATATGGCTAGATCGACATTAATGATGAATCAAAGCTTGATAATGAGGACATCTAGAGCTGAAAAGCACACCACGTGCGTGGCATATGGGAAAAAACGCCTCGTTCTAGTTTTTCAGTAAGAATTGAATTTTATTTTTTTATTTTGCAGTTGTATTTTTATTTTAATTAGGACTTTTTAGTTTTTTTTTATTTTGAAATTGTAGTTCTAATTTGATTAGGAGTTTAAGTTGTATTCAGATTTTGTAAAAACCTATAAAGACCTTATATCAAACAATGAAGACAATGAGGACTTTTGAAAAAATTTATTGTGAGCGAAAACCTTATATCAAATCATTTTAGGATTAATTTCCTAATTACCCCTATTAAACCCTCACCCTACTTTCTATCTCTCTTCCACCTCTCTCTCTGCCTAAGCCAATCCCTCCCTCTATTTGTTCTTTTCTCTCTCTTCTTCTCCCTTTCTTTATCTCTCTCTCCTTTTCACACTAGAGAATCTCATAACTCCAACCCCTTACATCTTTCTTCTTCCTCATCTTGTCGCGTCACGTCGATAATCTCACAGCCGGCCTCCTCCAACAAGCCCCGACCTCCTCTCATACCCAACAAGCCTCGACCTCCTCCCTTGACATCGAGCCTGACGACTGCGAGCTGCCAAGCGACCATCCGATCTCCTTCTTCTGTGGTGCTCCCCCTCGCGACATTCGCAAGCCGGCCTCCTCGTCGTGCCTCTCCACCTGACCCGCAGCACAGCAGCTGCATCTCCACCGAAGACGAGGCCGTTGTGCCCACCTGAGCACAAGACTTTGCCCTTGTCCTCCTCTGCAACGGCCGCACCACCACCACACAAGCCCCCTGCGCTCTTCCTTCGCCTCCTCGACGACGAGCGTCGCCTGCGAGCACCACTGCCTCTAGGGCCTGCAGTAAGAAGCAGGTAGATGAAAACCCAGTCGGGTTTCAAGTTCAGATCCAAGCCCAACCCGACTTGCATTCAAGAAAGGAGAAAGAAAAAAAAAGAGTTTAAGTTACTTTACCCGTGTGCTACAGTAGACCCAATCTGCGTGCTACAGTAACAGGTTCAGTGCAGACAGACCCGTTAGTGCACCCTCATCATTTTCAGTTTATAACTTCACATCTGGATTCTAATTCAGGTGATCTTCGAGTCGTTACAATCATGACGATGAGAGTTTTGCATCAGCATCCACTACAGGTTACTGAGATCACTGTGATTCTCAATAAGTAACTTTTCTTGCACGGTCTATTTATTTGTGGGTTTGATTTTCGTCTCTATTATTTTATTGATTATATCTGCTGCACTAAATTATGAGTTGTGTGCACCTGTCCACATTGAGTTTACTAGTTATCTATATTGATTTTACTAGTTATCTATATTGATTTTACAAGCTTTGTCATCATAGCTAGTATTTGCATCATTTTATTTTAGAATGAGAACGGTGACATTGCACTTGCACATTTTTCTAAATCCATCATCTTACACTATTAGTTTTAATTGTTTTTCTATTCAAGATCGTATAGTTGGTGAAGCGTTGTGAAGTTTTGTTATATCACTGATTTCTGATTCATACACGCATCACATTGCACCGCACTTGAGCTTTAGAAGATAAGCATAGCAAGAGCAATTAAGGTTCCTTGCTTGCATTGAAAAATGTGGAAAATGCCTTGTAATGGACGGGAATGTTGGTGCAAAATTAGCTAGCTCACCAGGTAATTGATTTCAACAATGTCTCCTAAACCAAATTCCAATCTATTTGAGTCTGACTATTGTGCACCACTAGAGGTTCTAGATATAATTGAGAGAGCATATTGAGATTTTTTTTTTTGTTGTGGGGAGGTGGTGAGGAATGAATGTCATTCGTTGGTTGCATGAGAGGGTTGTTGCACGAACACCAATCATGATGATCTTGGCTTTTAGAAGTTTTATGACAGCTCCACATGGCGGTTATATGTAAATCATATGGCTGAGGAATAGTTGATAACAATTCCTTATGGGCTCGGTTTGGAGAAATATAATATCAATGTGAGTTGGTCTAGCTTGGGTGTGGTAGTAAACATGATTTCACTGTGCTTCAAACTAGTTTGGTGGCAGGGGAACATTAAGAGCAAGTTAAGGTGAATAGTTAGGAATGGGCAAATGAATGTCCTTAATATTTGATTGGGGTCGCTATTGTTGTGTTATGATAAATCCTTAGAAAACACAGAATCAATCTAAGCAGAGGAAAAAAAATTATCAAGAAAATAAAACACGAGAACACAAAAGTTATGTGGTTTGGCACAAAATAGCATACCTCCATGGGTGAAGGAGGAAAATAATGTAGTATAATCTGAGAAGTACAAGATGTGAAGAAATCTCTCAAACAAAATCCTAAGGGAAAAATAATTAAATACTCAGTTTATTTATCAAATTTATTTTTATACCTAGTAGTCTCCTAAACTGCCTTTATGCCCAAAATACTCTATCTTTTTTACTTTCAAACCTGTGAAAAGACCTATATATTCTCTGTTCTCATATTAAAAATTATAGAAAATCCAAAATTTCCCTCAAACAATAATGTTGCAAGTGAAATAAGTAGGATTTTAGGATGTAGCCAGAAAAAGAAAATGTTAGTATGAGAATAATTCTCAATTTTGACTTTTCTTTCTTGAGCATTAATGCGAGAGAAGACAACCCATAGTGGTGGGTTATCTTTCCCGCTACATGTTGGCGCCAAACATGAGGGTTATGGTAGGATATAAATGGGAATATCAACGAAGATTTCATTCTCTTCTCTCCCAACTTTAATTTTCATTCCTCTCCCTCAAACCTTTAAACCTAAATTTTGCTAGCTGTTAATGGATACAAGTTGAGAATTCTAACCCAATCACGCGTATTAATGGTGTTAGGACAGTTGGAGGAGCTGAATAGTGTGCAAAAATCTTGAAGCAGGTTCCACGAGTTTGTTGCTTGAAGATTTCTCTGTGTGTCTCTCTCAGGTAAAATATGTATAAATTGAAATAATATGATAATTTTGTCCTTGAAACCATTGTAAATTCTGTGGACCCATGGTATGGTTAAGTGTTTGATGCACCCCAACCATAGTTAGAACACATGTATCTTCTCTGATCCTCATAAAGAAATTGTTCCCCTCAGGTACTTGGTAAGCTATATGAAGCGTAACTCCCCGCCCACCAACTATCTTCTCAACCATCTGGGCTACTTCATAAAGCCCAAAGGTAAGGCTAATGAGACGACATCATGTCCTCCCTTGAAGTCACTGATGGCAGCGTACAAGAGAAGATCCATGACCCATCAACATTTACAATGGTTTCAACAACAAAATATCTAATTATATCATAGTAGTTAATTTCTAGCATATTTTACATGAGAGAGACTCGTGCACAAATCTTAACGCAACCAACTTGAGGAGCCCACTTCTAGATTTATCCACCCTATTCAGCCCCTCTAATAGTCTTAACATCATTACTCCTTATAATTGAGTTAGAATTGTCAACTTGTCTCCATTAAAAGTCAGAGAAATTTGGATTTGATGGGTTGAAAGAGAGGAATGTACATTAGATTGGGGAGAGAGAGGGATGTAAGTTTCCATAGGATCCCATTTATATCCTACCATTAACTTAGGTTTTTGCGCCAACACACTCATTAATGTTGGAGTCAGAAAAACAATTGAGAATTGTATTCATACCCAACTCTTTCTACAATTTTCTTTCATGACCATGGCTTAGAAGCCTCAGTTATTTCACTTGCAACACTGTTCCTTGAGGGCAATTTCAGAGTTTCATAATTTTTAGTATGAGAATTGAAGATACATAGGTTTTCAGGAGTTTGGCTTTGAAAGTAAATAGAGTTGGGGGCATTTTGGATACAAAGGCTATTTGGTAAACTACTGGGTATAAAAATAAACCTAAAATATAAATTGGGTATTTAATTATTTTTTCAACATCCTAAACCCAATACAACCCATACAAAGCTCTCCCAAACCCTAAAACTCCTAAATGGGTAATTAAAAAAGAGATTGAGAAGAGAGAAACTCATGAGGGAGAGAATTGACCCTTATTTATAGATTTTTCTATTAGGCCAAGTCAAAATAGAAATCCTAGACTATTTTTGTTTCTTTTTCTCTGCATACAATAAGATTTCTCCAAATATGTAAGACCTTTCCAAAGCAGAAGTTGTCTTCATCTCAAACGCGGATCGAATTTAGGTTAAACCAAAACGGGTTGGGTTCGGGTTGAGAATATAAGTCACAACCCAACAAATCCCACCTTTTCCAGACATGCCCTGACAGCTTAAATGTCATGTAAATCAAACAAGTTCAACTCTATCTGAACTTGAACGCCTAACAATCCTCTGAATGTGAACTGGATAGGAATATAAAGATGATCTCACAGCTGTTGTGACGGTCCCAGATTTTAATAATCTCAATTGACACGAATATCCATATTAATCAACAGATCATCGAATTAATCTCCAATATTCTTAAAATTTTGACAGCATCTCCTTTGTAAATATTGATATATCCCAAATGTACATTTCACATCACAATAATTTCGGCCAACACCAGCCTACTTATCTCAAATCCAAACATATAAGCCAAGGTCAACAATTGTCCACGCAGTCATAATAATATTTTGGCTCACAACGGCCCGTATCTTCTAAATAACAATTTCGGCTTGACATCGCCTATTTATGGAGAAACATAACAACATAACTCTAAAGTTTCTATCTCGGCATTCATAGGCTTTCAAAATTCATAACTTTCAACTTCACATGGGCATGATATAGATAATACACTTTATATTGCCACAACTCAATAAAAATATCTCAAATGTCAACTTGAAATGAAACTACTACAAGGTTCTCCACATATGTATATACAAGATTAATCATGTTTCCCATGACCCACATATATCTTCCTCAAACACAAATGTCCCAAAATACAAGAGTTGAATTGACTCAGAACGAACCCTACGCAGCATAACCTGACCCCTGCCTCCAAGCAACCTGCAATATATCAGTCTGTGGGAGGGTGAGCTCGACAGCTCAATAAGTGAGGTAGGAATAATCAAGAAAAGATAATATCTCAACAAGAGTATGAATATACACGCAATAAAAGGAATCTGAAACAGTAAGAAGACAAGAATCGGAGGCATCCGATAGTTTAATAAATCAAGGCCTCAGCCTCTACAATTTCTGAGGACGATCAGACTCTTATGATTGTACTCCCCAATTGCTTTCTTGGATTTTCATCTTTACGTGTGATAAGGTCTATGAGTTACATAAATACACTCTCTCGTCTTATGTGAACATAGTGTGTATTACTCACGTGCCTTGTATTCCATGCAATAATACACCAACCCCAAGAGTTATGCCCTAAACTTAGTTTATGCATTCGATAACACTAACGTCACAAGCCATAGTTATATAACATATAATCATATCATATTTCTCATAATACAATAACGCATCCCACTTCAAGTAATGCACGAATTCACATGCACACTGACACCCAATATATGGTATTCATTTCAATCAGCTGAACTTGTATTCTGATAGTTTCATGTCATATACGATGACACAACCCTCATACCCCAGTGTCACATACACACACATACACATTTGTATCAACAATAACCATTCATTTTCAATCATTTGTAAGGATTTAATTACATGTATATCATATCACCATTCAAGTACTGCATGATTAACCCTTGCACTTTCACCCATCATATAATATTTCATTATCTCTTATAATAAAGCAGAGCTTCACAGTCATGCATAAGGACAAGCATAGAACACTGTTCAATTTGAATAAGCACATCTTATTTCATAACACACGACCCATCTCATACCCCGTCTTCACACCTACCAGCTCCCGCTGGCCCCTTCCTACATTTAACACACAATATATCATACCCCGTCTTCACACCTACCAGCTCCCGCTGGCCCCTTCCTACATTTAACACACATAACATCATACCCCGTCTTCACACCTACCAGCTCCCGCTGGCCCCTTCCTACATTTAACATACACAATATCATACAAAATCATATTCACACAATTCTCAAGTTCGGATTCTTAACATGCTTATCAATTATAAGTGATCCAATAGGTCAGCACTTAAGTAATAACATCTATTTCCATTCATGCTCTATCCAACTATTCATATTAGGTATATTATACAAAACAAATCATTCTCATAAAATTCTTAGTTGACTATGACGATATTATAGGGGCATCTACTAACATATCACCCTCTATGTTAAACAACTTTTAAACAATATCAGATGAACTTAGGAAAGTTAATGACTTGAGCAGTCTATACCTTCTTTGCAATGAGAATATAGACAATATCTTATTTAAACTGAAGGTAGGAATGTGAACCTTCTTAACAGTAACAAATCTTTCACTTTTCCTATTATTTCTTCATCTAACTTGAATTATAAGTAAGTTATGAACTAAAGTATTTAGATTTGTGGTCACAAGAATTATTTATAAGAGTATGCATAATTTGATCACTACATGATTTATCACAAGTCCCTCTTTAAGTCACCTCCCACTTCATATTTTAACTTATATCATGAAACTTTCCTTCTTATCTCATTAACATGACCAAGATCAAATATGATTCGATTGCACAGATTATTATGTAAGAATAGCAAGAGGTTCAACCCTCACAAGTGTGAAAAGCTTCAAGATCCTCCATCTATACTAAAGGTTAGGAGAAATCTATAACTTGATCTCCCCCAATCGTAACGACCCACGCATTTATGACACTAATACCATGCTATAGGTTAATCTTGTCTTCTATAATAATACGTTAATCGATACTTGAACTTTTACTCTAATGATATTCAAATTTTCGGCTTAACCTTGCCTATTTAAAAGGTAACCAATACCAACCCTATATTTCACAAGACATAATCATATACATATCACAAGAGAGTATGTTTCTTGATAAACATACGTTAATCACAAGAAAAATTCTACTTTAAAAATAAGAATTAGCAACTACACAATTTCCAACTAGCAAGTTATTCCAAAATCATAAGAAAAGTTCTACTTTAAAATAAGAATTAACAACACCTAGCAAGTTCATCATGCCTTAGTCCGATGATTCTATGAAGCATTTTATTTCAATTTACGGAAGAACATAATCGCCCAAACATTAGTCCACAACTCTCAATGAGAGCTTCATCACCATTAATCTTAACATATAAGGTTAAGAATTCTAGGGTTAAGACTTACACCAAATCTGAAAATGTATAAACCCATTTCTACATTACATATTTTGTCATGCAACCCCTTCACCCACCAATTTTATATAATGGGATTAACTCAATATATCTCAAGATCTAATTTTTATTACTACATACTTTAGGAAACCATAAATTTTCAAGGGATAATAGCATGAATAGCTCAAAGGAAGGATTTTCATTTAACCAATAAATCAAACTTAGGGATTCCAAAAGATGAAATTGAGAAAAGAAGAGGGGAAAAACCCACTCACCACGAATTTCGACCTTCCGGTCGCCCTAGCCGGCTGCCGCCGCCGCCCTGGCCGGCTGCCGCCGCCGCCACGGCCGCCCTGGCCGCGGCCTGGCCGCCCCTGGCCGCGCGCGGCTGGCCGCGCGCGCCTGGCCTTGCCCTGGCCACGCCCGCGCGCGAGAGAGAGAGAGGGGTTTGGGGAAACTGCGTGAGGGAGAGAGAGAGATTTGGGGGAGAAAATAAGTTTATTTCTCTCCCTTTTTACATATAAACCCCTATTTACAAAAGTATTTACTCTTGTATAACTCCTCTATAGCTTAACAATTAGCCACCTCATTCACCCATTTCCCAAGCACTCTCCCACTTTGCCACTTCACTCATCCTACACTTATTTTATTCATGAATTTATAGATAAGTATTAGATATATCAACATTTGCATACATTCACTCATTGTAAATATACATGAATGTATCCAATCATCCACATCCTTGAATCTATACATGTACTTCAAATTTCATTATTATTATTATTATTTTAAATTCATTTCACTTCCAAATTTCCTCTAAGTTTCCCAAAATTTAATTAAAATTCATTACACACACCATTAACATAATAATTCAAGATTTATATTTTTAAATCGGCGTTTAAAATTCGGGGGTGTTACAGCTGTATTGGCGCCACTTAATCCAGATGCTTTGAGTGTCAAACTTGATACTATTTGAATATTTGAGCTGGCTCCTAATGTGCACCAAACTCTGGGAGTGTATAATGAAACCTATGAGACATGACACATTATATCTGGACTCTGCAACACATATGCTTGTTGCGTCACCATTCTGATCCACTAATGAGATATAATTTGCTTGTTATGAGGAGTTTAATAGCTTTTCAATTTCTGTGAGTTGTTCAGCTGTTTTTTGTTGAAAATTTAGTTTTGAGTTTAGTTAGTAATTCAAGGGATCTTATAGTGAATATTTCATGCTCTGGAATTTTCAACTATATTTATTTGGAGGTATTTGGTTAGTTTTTTGCTATGAGATATTGATTAATGGAATTATATGATCATGGTATTTGAGGATTTTTATTTGTTTAAAGCGTAGCAGATAAAGATGAGAATGAAAAAAATTAGTTATGATCCTAGTAAATAAGGATGAGCTAGTAGTTGTTGACATTCTTAGTTATGTTGTTAGATTTTATTAGACAATTATTATTCGATGTTATTTTGTAATTGAGAAGATCTCATTTCTATTTGTAGCTATATATATCAAGCCCTTAAGGTCTCAATAAATTAAGAAAAAAATATTATTCCAATATCAAATTTTATATGGTATTAGAGCGTAAGATCCTAGCCACTGTTACAAAACTAGCCGTGCAATACGTTGCCTAACGTTGGGCAAGCCCACATTGGGGAACGTCTTTTTTTGTTCGCTGGTACCACAACTTATTTCCTCTTTTTTCCCTTCCGCCATAATATTCTTCTCTTCATCTCTAAGTATTTTACTAGCGAGAATGTTGACAACTCATTCTTCATTCATTACTCTAATAGGCGAGGTGCTCTCCTTATTTCCAATCTGCTTACCAACAACTCATGGCGTCAAGCCATAACTATGTAAAAATTTATTGAGATTATTGAGGAGATTGAAAACAAAGAAAACACCTTGCCTATTTATTTGAGAGATGAATAAAGAATGGGTTGTCAACATTTTTGCTAGTAATATACTCACAGATAGAAGAGAAAGACATTGCGGCGAAAGGGAAAAGAAAGATGAAATAAGTTGTGGTCCAGCGAAAAAATGACGTGGGCATTGTCCAACACTAAGCAACATATTGCATGGCTTTTGGAGAGTAGCTAGGAACTTACGCTATGACACCATATAAAATTTGTTTTGGGAATTTGGGATAATATTTTTCATTATTTATTGAAACCTCAAGGCTTTATATATATATATATATATATATATATATATATATATATATATATATATAGACTTGCATCCTTTCAAAAGGATTTGAACCGGATCCTTCCCACTCAAATTCAACCCTCCAACATTCGAATACAAGATTCACTCCGTTGAAGTTGATCTATACTATTTCAAGTATCTATAAACCAAAAATCAAGTGTTTTAAATACTTTTTGCCCATCCATCAAGTAGGGGAAAAACGGACGGCCTAAATAGTGAGTTAGTTAGTTTAACGGTGTAGAACATTTTGAAATCTAACAAAAATTAGTTTATAGGGGTTTTTAAATGTTTAGATAATAATGAAATGGCCGGATCGAGAATTTGTATGTCTAAAGACATAGATCTAACCAACTCACTACTTTCGGCTCTGTCCATTTTGCGTCGCTTGATGGATGGGCAAAAAGTATTTAAAACACTTGATTTTTAGTTTATAGATACTTGAAATAGTATAGATCAACTTCAACGGAGTGGATCTTGTATTCGAATGTTGGAGGGTTGAATTTGAGTGGGAAGGATCCGGGATCAAATCCTTTTGAAAGGATACAAGTCTATCTCTCTCTCTCTCTCTCTCTATATATATATATATATATATATATATATATATATATATATATATATATATATATATATATATGAGAAAAATGTATATCAGCCCGCGGGCTGAGAGTATTCTCTCAGCCTGCGGTGACGTGGCTCAATTTGTCACCTCACTGACTTGCGGCCCGCTTTTATGTAGAAGTTAAATTACTAAATACCCCTTATGATAACTTTTCCTTATTGTTTATTATTATTTTTCCCCCCTTTTATTTTTTGCCGCTATTTATATGATATAAATTACTTTTCAGCCTATTTCCTGACCTCTTTTTGAAAGATCTAGTTTCACCTTTTCAGTCTGCGATAAACTTTTTTCTGAAAATATAAAATCTTTTCAAATCAATTTTTTTCTGCAAAATATTTAATGTCGACGTCTGAGCAGTATACCGGCGATCTTAATATGGAAGATATTGCATCTGGTTCTACTTTCTCTCAGAATATTGAAAATCTTGAAGGGTTGACATCTCTGCATGCCGATCAACAGGTTTTAATTGTTTATATCTATTTTAAAAACAATTTCTTAAATATTTAATGTTTTCTCTTTAGACTGTGAGGTACTGCGACCGTTTTAATATTCGGTCGCAATCTTATTTGAAAATAATCTCCGGCTGTGAATTCTTTTTTTCTAGGGTATGCGTCTTAGGTCGCAGTCTTTAGTAAGGAGTAATATATATTTCTTCACATACGGATAACTGCGACTTAGGTCATAGTCTTTAGTAAGGAGTAATATAGATTTCTTCACATGCGGATAACTGCGACTTAGATCGCAGTCTTTAGTAAGGAATAATATAGATTTATTCACATACTGATTACTGAGACTTAGGTCGCAGTCTTCAATAAGGAGTATTATAGATTTCATGCCGTATGTGAAATCTTATTTTTATTTACTGCGACTTAGGTCGTAGTCTTTAGTAAGAAGTAATATAGATTTTTCTCATACGGATAACTGCGACCTTGGTCGCAACAGCTGATAAGAAGTAAATTGTTTTCATCTCTTATGCGACCTTGGTCGCATTTATATAACTTATATTTTAGAATACAGTGATATCTAAAAAATATTTATATTCATTTAATTCGTGTAAATTCTTTTTGTAGGATATGAATGCACATGCAGAAATGTCTGGAAGCTCAGATAAGTTTATAGGGAAACAGTTCCTGTCGCATATGGAAGCATACAATTTCTACAATTGTTTTGCAAGGAATAGAGGTTTTAGCGTGAGAAGAAAAAGTACAGATAAGTCACGGAAGCCTCCTCATGAGATTATTTGCAGAAGATTTTGCTGCAACAAGGAAGGGCTGAAGAAGTTGTGTGACAAAAGACAAGAGGGGCTTACAGTGCATCGTCGAGTTAACACTAGAGTATCTTGTCCTGCTGAGATGCATATCCGTCTTCGTTTATTGTTGGACTCAACTCGATATTGGGTTATCACAAAATTTGTTGATACTCATTCACATGAATTGTCAAGCCCGGATAAGGTACATCACCATTACTCTCACCAGAATCATCGTTCAAAAATTAGCAGAAGCATTATGACCAATCTGGTTGATGTTGGAATGCGGCCTTCAAATATTTCCCGCGTTGTTAATGCAATGAGCCAGAGAGAAGGCTGTGAAGAAGTGCGCCCTCAACAAGTTATTGATTTCACTCGTCAACGTAGAAATAACTGCGGTCATGAGTTTATTGCTATTATCAAATATTTTCAAGAGAAAGCCGAGACCGATCCAGAATTCTTCTTTTCAAGTGAAGTTGATAACGCCGGCACACTTAGAAGCATTTTTTGGGCTGATGGAAGAGCTATTTCCTCGTATCTGAGCTTCTGTGATGTGATCGTTTTTGACACCACATACAGGACTAATCACTTGAGCTTGCCATTTGCTCCATTCACTGGAGTAAATCATCACCGGCAGTCAATTTTGTTCGGCTGTGCAATGCTTGCTGATGAGCAGAGGGATACTTTTGTTTGGTTATTCCAAAAATGGCTCAAGTGCATGCATGGAGTTGAACTGAAGCTGATTATTACTGATCAGGATGCGCAGATTGGTGAGGCCATCAAGATTGTTTTCCCGACGTCTCGGCACCGTTACTCTGGCATGTACGGAAACATATTGCCGAGCAACAAATCCCAATGGCTAACAAGTATGGAGAAGATATGGTCTCCGATTTCCATGCTTGGTACACCTCCCGCGATATAAGCACTTGTGAGGAACGATGGCGTCTGATGAGTGAAAATATCAGTTAGAAGAAGAAGATGGCAGTTGGTTGATGAAGATGTACAGGCTTCATGGACATTGGGTTAATGCATATCTCAAGGATGTTTTCTGTGCTGGAATGACAACCAGTCAGAGGTCCGAGAGTATTAATTCCTTCTTTGATGGTTTTGTTAACTCAAACACTAAACTAGTGGAATTTGTTCACCAATATGATAAAGCCGTTGCTTCCCGTCGTGCATCTGAATCTCTTCAAGATTTTAGGGATTTGAATTCTGTGCCCAATTGTACATCCAATCCATATGAGATACAGGTTTCGAAGTTGTATACACCGAAGATTTTTCAGTTGTTCCAAAAGGAATGGGCAGTTGTAATGACACTGTTTTCAGAAGAGGTGGAACAGGACAAACCTGGATCAACATATTTGGTTGGTAATTTTTCAGAATCAAAAGACAGTTGGGAAAAGGTCAGTTATGATAAGCGAGAGGAACTTCATGTTTCTTACAGTTGCTCGTTATTTGAAACAGAGGGTATCCTATGTAGACATATTCTGTGTATTTTGTGGCACAATCACGTTACACATATACCGGAATCATATATACTTCTGAGATGGAGGTTGGATGCTCGTTACAAAAACGTTGCAATTGAAAATGGCATGAGGCCTTTTCCCAGTCAAGGCACTCCACGGACGGCTAGATTGTGGTCAGTTCGTTCAAAATTTAATGCAATTCTGGACATGGTCGCTGATTCTGATGAAAATATTTCAAAGTTGGAGGGAGTTTTGGAAAGTTTTGCCCAAAATACCACTAGAGAATACAGAGCAATGTCAGGAAATGATCATTCATCACATCCTAAGACTGCCGTTGGTTCCAGTGGATCCGTTGTTATATTGCGAGATGGTGAAGAATTGAATATACGTGATCCAATTGGTCCTGTACCAACCAAGGGGAGACCTAGAGCTGCATCCAGGCTTAAGTCTGGTTTTGAAGATTCTATATATCAGAAGGAAGTTAAGCATCGAAGATGTGGTAACTGCCAAGAGCTGGGCCATTACAGGACTGGTTGTCCGTTAATGGTATATTACATTAAACCTGTTAATCATTTTTTTTATAACGATTAATCTTTTAAAATTCTTACTATTTTTTTTTTATTGGCAGAAGAAGTAGGTTTGGGTTGCCTCCATCTCGAAGGAACAAAGACTTCAATTTTTATGAAGTGCGACCAGGGTCGCACAGTGTAGAGAGATTAAGTCGCATTCTGACACTGGCGTGTAATTATAATCAGATTTATTATCATTCTTTGATTTCTACTGTATTATTTTTGTATGTACTTGTACTTTAAAGTTTTAATGCTACAAAATTCTACTTTATAGTTTAATTTTTTTGTACATAATGTAGTCAGAGACTTTGGGTCGCAGTGTACATGGTTCATTGCGACCAAGGTCGCAGTGTTCTTATTGATAAAGATGGCCAGCAACTGCAATCTAGGGTCGCACTACATGTACTGCGACTTAGGTCGCAGTATGTTAGGTAGGTGTTTCCTTTATATTAACACGCATAGCGACCAAGGTCGCAGTGTTGTAGTTGATTAAAACATTGCCGCCATCAACTGCGACCAAAGTCGCATTGTATTTTACTAAGGCTGCGGCTATCAACTGCGACCAAAGTCGCAACCTTCTTTTTATAATTTTGAGATGGTGAAGACTTAAGTCGCTGTACGTTAGGTAGGTGTTTCCTTAATATTAACACGCATAGCGACGAAGGTCGCAGTGTTGTTGTGTTGATTAACACAATTACTGAAGGCATGTTTGTTTCTAACATCAGTACGCAATAGTAAAAGCCAAGTTGTAACAAATGAAGACTGTAAATAATCAATGGAACTTATAATATATAAATGTATAGAACTGTGTATAAATTAAATCAATACAACAAAAAAATTATGCAATGAATTGCACTTGAATATTTTTTACATTTATAAAAAAAATTGTGGTATATCAATAATTTGCACGGAGATCAGTCTTCATATGTCGTATGTCGTATAATGTCTGTTTCTTCATCCCAACTCTTCTCTACATCTGCAATTATTATGTATGCAAGCTCACTTCTTAGTTTCTGTACACCATCAACCGTAACAGCATCAGCAGCTGATAGATGATAGCCAGACGCTATGCTTTCCATGTACTTGCATACATATATAGCGCAATCAACACTGAAATTTCCATAGAGCAATCATTAAATGAAATTAGTTTTTGTACTAAAAAAAGTAGAAAAATATGAAATGAAATTACATGTCAAAAATTTATATACCTGTTTGCTTGTTGGGGGCACTTTGCGTATTTTATTTTATTTTTTCTCATTTTTTTTGGAATGAATCTCAAAAATCTCTAATAATCTATCTTTCTGCAATGTCAATAGGAACAAAAATTAGTATTAACCAAATTAATTGCAAGTTTTCAGTAATCAAAATATTAAAATTTAACTCACCATTATTCTTGCATCTGTTTGGTAAAGCTTTGTATACTACTTTTTTTGTCAGCTGGGACCAAAGAGTTGTAAAAAATCCACTCTTCTGTGGAGCAATCGAATACCAGCAAGGTCCAGTGAAATCCCGATTCGTCGGCACTATGTTTGTGATTGATCGGGAAGAACATGTACTGCACGTCAGCTGTCCAGTTTTTCAACAGCTTCTGCTTGATGAAATGACCTTCCAGATCTTCAATTTTATTTACAACACCGTGCTGCGGACAAGAAAAAAATTTAAATCAAATACAAAATGAATTAAAAATATAACAAAAAATTATAAACTGCGACCTTAGTCGCACTATATTATTTAGTCGCACAGCTCCGACCTTGGTCGCAGGTCGCAGCTGTTATATTTTGTCGCAGTACCTGAGTTAGTAGCAGTACATTTTAATTATAAACTGCGACCTTGGTCGCAGCTCCGACCTTTGGTCGCAGGTCGCATCTGTTACATTTTGTCACAGTACCTGAGTTAGTAGCAATACATTTTAATTATAAACTGCGACCTTGGTCGCAGCTCCGACCTTGGTCGCAGATCGCAGGTCGCAGCTGTTACATTTTGTCGCAGTACCTGAGTTAGTAGCAACACATTTTAATTATAAATTGCGACCTTAGTCGCAGTACATGTGTTAGTAGCAGTACATTTTAATTATTCACTGCAACCTTAGTCGCAGTACATGATTTATGCCTACACAGAGATAGAGAATATTAGTAATCTTTTCCAGAGTTGATATTACATTAAACCGTAAAGGAGAAAGTAGATTTTTACCCAAGCTTCGCTTCGGAAGAATATGCTTTTTAATCCTTCTCTTTCTCAAGATGCTGCATGTAGAAATGAATTACATTTGCATCTAAGTCTCTACTGAACATCAGGTCCTCAATGTCATTCCTTAAAATGATGATTGCATTATTGGTATCCTGATACGCAGTAGAACTGCAAGATATTCAAAACAAAGTTAGTAATTTAATTGTTCTTATATAAAGGTATAACAGAAATTTTTTTTGCTATGAATTAACTTACTCAGAGTAGGACTTGTCGAAGAAATGTTTTATAAGAGCTTATTGATGGGGCTGCAGAATTCTGTATGATGTGGTTTCGGTCAATTCTCTCGATTTTGGCTCATTGGAGGAAATCTCTTTGTCGCCGAAACCAGCGGTAGAACTCGCAGCCGCAGGCTGTGGAAGAGGATTTTCATTTTTTTTCTTCTTCTGTTTTGGATAAACAAAGTCGGAGTCATCGCGATCTCTTTCAGCGCGCTTGCGTTCTTTGACTCCCCTTTCTATTGTTCCTTTAGAGGTTTTCAAAACAGCTTCTTTTGAGGATTGCTTCTGAGACGGAGTATGTTCTTGAATTTCTTCTTCAGAAGCTCTATCTCTTTGGATTTCTTGAGTCATTTGACTTATATTCAGAGAAAAACTTGGCACATCTTCTCCAGTAATATTTAAAATAGACTCAGAACCCATGATTTTATCCTCTTCCAGTTTTTTCTTCTTCTCCTCTTCAGCCTGCTTCTCCATCTGCTCCTTCATTCTTTTGTTCTCCATCTGCGCCTTCCTCCTCTTCTTCTCATTCTCTTCCTTCTCCCTCCTCCTCCTCTCCTGCCCCTCCTCTTCCCTCATCTTCTCCTTCTCCTGCTCCTTTTCCCTCCTCTTCTTCTCCTTCTCCTCTTCTTCCCTCATTCTCCTTTCATTCTCCTCCTCTTCCCTTCTTCTATTCTCCTTCTCCTTCTCCTCCACTTCTCTCCTCCTGTTCTCCTTTTCCTTCTCTTCTTCCCTCTTCTTCTCCTTCTCTTTCTCTTCTCTTCCCTCTTCCTCCTTTCATTCTCCTCCTCTTCCCTTCTTCTATTCTCCTTCTCTTTCTCCTCCTGTTCTCCTTTTCCTTCTCTTCTTTCCTCTTCTTCTCCTTCTCCTTCTTCGCAGCAGCGGCTGCTCTCAGCAGCTCTTCTTCTTCCTCTTCTTTAACCTTTAATTTCCTCTGCTGCCTTTTTGTTTTTTCTTCTCTTTTTTTTCTCTCCTTTTAAATTTTAATTCAGCCTTGAGTCTTTTCTCAGTCTCCATATTTTCAATCTTTTTTTCAAGCTGAGAAACATAATCTCTCAAGTGCTGATTTGCAGACCTCAATCGTTTTATTTCTGCTGCTTGAACATCCGGTGGAGGTGGCAAATAACCTTCAAAAATTGGTTCTTGCTCACTCGTTTTTCAGCCGTTTCTGGCTCCTTTTCCGCCGGGATGTCAGCCTCATTACATGTATGGCCTCCTTCATCTCCTTCACTTTCACCTCTTCTTCTTCTTTTTCTTCACCTTCATCTTCTGCTACTTCTTCTTCCTCATCCTCTTCCCCTTCAACAGGAAGGCCAACCATATTCTTTTCATCATTAGAGATGTTGGCCATTCGACTCAAAATCTGAAAATAAACAGAAAAAGTAAGCTAAAAATAAAACAATGAAATAATGATACTGCGACCATGGTCGCAGTTTATTTATGAAATATTTTGGATAAGAATGCGACCATGGTCGCAGTATGTTTGTCGTGCCAAAATTTATCTGCCAAGACATGCAGCTCAACACTGCGACCATGGTCGCAATTTTGTTGAAAAGGGTATTTTCAAGAGAATGCGACCATGGTCGCACAATATTTGTCAGGCGGAAAACGAACTGCGAAAGGTGGCTCAATACTGCGACTATGGTCGCATTTTATTTGTACTACACATAAAAAGAAGTTTAACTTACAATATTGCTGTCAATCTTATTTAGATCAACTTCAAGTAGAGATCTGCTAATATTTTGGAGGTCCCATCTTACTGCGCGTGGGGTTTTTCCTCCAAACCAGACCTCTGCTCAAAAATAGGTGCCCTCTCACACAGCCAATACTGCAAAAATGAAAAATTAAATTAGTTTCCACAAATTTTCTCAATTTATGGGTAAATTTCATACAATGTTGGCCAAATTTGAGATTTCTACTTACAATAATTTGCACGGAGCATCCTTGCAGCTCGTACGTGCTTTGCCTGAAGATGTCCATTGAGTCAATCAGAATTGCCAAACAGCTTTGTGCCCAGCATATTGTCCTCATCAGTTGCATATGGCAATCTGTTCCACAATATACCACGGCACCGTGCATTTACTGCCAGAGAAGAAAAGAGTGGCCGACATGTATAGGATGACTAATGTGGTAAAGTCTTGAGCTGCAAGTCTATTTATGTCTCTTATAATTTCATTTATAGACAATTGCTGCTCAGATTGTTCATCCGGTGTCACATCTAATATATCCCTCTTCCTTCTCTTGACAAGAAGATCATCCAAAGCATCTTCAATAGATACTTTGTGATCTTCTTTATATTGGGGAAAAAATGTTTTATAACACCTCTATCTTTCATCGTACATGTCTTATTCATCACAAAATCTGCCCCATTGACAGGTAGACCAAAAGTTAGGGCAACATCCTCCACTGTTAACTCAATCTCTTTGCCCCAATTGTAAAGGTCTTTGCATTCCTGTCATACTTGTAACGGTCCCAGTTTCTAATGACAAGATTAGGCCTAAAACACCAATTATCTCCAATATTCTTAATATAAGAAAATTTTGGCAGCATCATCCTTAATATTCCATTGGTTCCCACTTACAATAATCAACAATTTCGGCTCTAAGGCCTACTTAATTCCATCAAAGATTTCGGCCCACACGGCCTACTTATCATGCCACATTACACCAAACCTTAACTATATACATATATCATAACTTGCATCCTCCATCGCAAGCATATATCTTTTCAATTGAATACATCACAAGAGTTAACTTTCCCATATATTTCATTCCCACAAATAACCATCTTTCGAAATCATGGACATAACATATCCAAGAAGTTCACGATCCAAACATTACATCAAATAAGAGTCCCTAGTCTCAATATTACAAAGGTAAATATACATCGAGTACATCCCAACATGATCCACAAAAGAAAGAGGACTAAAGTAGAGTCCTTACATACACATTTAATACAACAAGGCCAAGTCAAAATGATACCACAATAAGTCATGCAATCCATAACTTAACTTTTCCAGTTAGAGAGGTCCCTTACCCTTATCCAAACCTGAAAAGATATAAAGAAAATAAAATGAGCTCGACAGCTCAATGAGTAAACCATGTCATAGGGTATTGATATAATAATCTCATAAGATAAACAGTTTAGAAGAGGTAAATTTCGATGAGTCCCATAACGCAACAACTGGTTCAAGCTACCTTACTTGTTCCAAGTTCCATACATATGTGGTCTACATGACTCCACTATCAAAAGTTGCATTTAACTATATCATGACACAAAAGATATAATTGTATGAATATGTATGAAATTCTCGTGGATGAGTCCACTCACATCAACTCGGCTCGTTATACACATAAAGTGACATTTTAGTTTAACACAAGCATTATCAATCATGAAAGCAACTTGACAGTTCACTTTTAGATATCATTCAATCTAAATGAAATTTCCCCGCCTTCCACCTCCTACCGGCTCCCGCACGGCCCCTTCCTCCTTATATATAATTCATATAAAACATATATGTTTCCCCGTCTTCCCCCCTCCTACGGCTCCCGCACGGCCCTTTCCTCTTATATATATATATATATATATATATATATATATATATATATATATATATATATATATATATATATATATATATATTCATAAGTATATGTCAAATCCCCGTCTTCCCCCTCCTACCGGCTCCCGCACGGCCCCTGCCTCCTTTAATACAAATGCATCATGCAAGGTTTAAGTTATCATATTCATAATAAACAATGTAGAACTATTTACACGTCATGCCCGAAAATAATGTGCAACAATAAAGAAACATGCACTTGGGTTTCCCAAAATCATGGTAACGCCATAGTGCGCCACTTCCAACCCCGCATGAACCTATGCATCATCCACATGTACTCACTAGTACACAACATAATGTTATGACATAAGGAGGGATTATTCCCCATGTACTTTTGTGAACATAAAGTAAGCTTCAAGTCAATTAATCGGCATCTATGGGGTGATTTTAATATGAATCGTATGCTTCGCATATGCATCACATTGTTTCTATTTTATAAAGAGCCAAGTTTATACCATATCTATATCGAATCGACTATCATGATATTGATCAAGAAAGATAGCAAAATAACTTGATAAATTGGCTCAATAGGCATACATAATATACTAGAACATGAGTTCTACACACGCATATCATATCGATGTAATGTAGAGACATAACAAGCATATAATACCCTTTGCATTTCAATTAACCTAAAGTTAATCACCAAACAGCGAATTAAGATGCTAAACCCTCTCATTTAAGCATGATTATTAAGCTAGAGCATGTACATTACCCATGTATCTCATCACAACCAAACATAGAAACACCACAACTAGGTGATACTCATAGACTTCATTTAATTGAGGATAACCACAAATAAAACAGCAATATATCAAAAATTAGCACACTTAGGAGTTACCTACACAACATTAAATTCTGATTTTTAAATCTTGATAGAAAAACATAACCCTAATAGTTAGGTTTACTCACATGCTTTATAACTCTGAAACAGAGAATTAGACTTCAGGAGAATTCTGTTTGGCCGTGTAAAATCTCTCCCCCAGTTCACCAGGAAACTTCTCTCCGAAGATCGGGCCTTCCCTCCACTGAAATGCCGCAAAAACCCTCCCTTTGCCGCAGATTTGCGGCAAAGTAGCAGCGCCCCGCGTGCTGCTGCTGCTCTGCTTGCTACGCGCGCGTTTTTCTCCCCTCCTTCTCGTGAAATCTTGATTCAGAGCTGAGAGAGGCTAGGATTTAGGGCTAGAGAGGGTATCCTAGTTTCTTTCCTTCAAATACTAGAGAGGAGATGAAATGGAGGATTTAGGGTTTCAAGTTCTTCACAAATGAGAGGGAAAATTGCAGAATTTGGGAGAGGAAGAGGAAGAGGCAAGCTTGGTAGTCAACCCTTGGGATTGCAAGTAACTAGGTGGGGGTTCTCTCATGTTGCCACTTGGCCAAGACCCCCTCTCAAGATGCCACATGGAAACCCCAATCTCAAAGAGATCTTAGCCCTTTAATCTTCCCCCTTGCATGCATACCTACCACTAAAAAGATATTAGGGTAAGCTTAGTTGATTAAGGGGATGTGAAGGATTAGTTTGAAATTATCTTTTACCATTGCTTAAGTCATAAATTTGCCCAAAATACATGCACATAAGCCTTCATGCCATACATTTTTAGTCACCACAATCAAATAGTTAATAAAAACTTTTAGAAAGGGGAGTGGGTCAACTAATTAAGCTCAAGTTGTTGATATTGAAATATGGGAGGGTGACTACTTCTAGATAATGCCTTAAACAAAAATTCTTAATAATTAAGATGAGGAGAAATTAGATAAATTAAAATTTTGGTTGTTACATTTCTCCCCTCCTAAAAGAGAGCTTCGTCCCCGAAGCCTGACGTACCTTGAAAAGTTGTGGGTAGTTCTGCATCATCTCTTCCTCTGATTCCCAGGTAGTTTCTTCAATCTCTTTACTTCTCCATAAAACCTTCACTAACGGGATTGCTTTGTTTCGCAGTTGCTTCTCTTTTCTATCTAGGATTTGAACCGGCTCCACAGTATATGACAAGTCTTCTTGGAGCTGCAGTGGTGAGTATTTAAGAACATGGCTCGGATCTGGCACATACTTCCTCAATTGGGACACATGAAATACGTCATGTATTTTCTCAATCTCTGGTGGTAAGGCTAACCGATACGCCAGAGGTCCAATTCTTTCCAGTATTTCAAAGGGTCCAATATACCGGGGGTCTAACTTATTCCGTTTGCCACCCCGTACCATTCCTTTTATTGGTGATACCTTCAAGAAAACTTTGTCGCCTTCTGCAAACTCCAAAGGTCTTCGGCGCCGATCCGCATATGTCTTCTGTCTACTCTGGGCCGCTTTCATTCTCTTCCTTATCATCCGGATCTTCTCTGTTGTATCTACCACTATATCGGCTCCGAATAATGTTCGGTCTCCAATTTCTTCCCAACAAATCGGAGATCTACACTTCCTGCCGTACAAGGCTTCGAATGGCGGCATTCCAATAGTAGATTGATAACTATTGTTATATGCAAACTCCACTAATGATAGGTATCTCTCCCAATTTCCCCCGAAATCCAACACGCATGCTCTCAGCATATCTTCCAATATTTGTATAGTTCTTTCTGATTGTCCGTCGGTTTGCGGATGAGCAGCTGTACTTGGGTGTAGCTTGGTGCCCAGAGCTTGGGATAGACTGATCCATAGCCTTGACTGAAAACGAGGGTCACGATCTGACACAATCGTCTCAGGAACTCCATGAATCCTGATTATCTCTCGGAGGTAGATCTGGGCTAATCTATCCATCGAATAATTTATTCGGATGGGCAGGAAGTGAGCGGACTTAGTAAGTCGATCGACTATCACCCATATGGCATCATATCCTTGAGGGGATCTAGGGAGTCCTGTCACAAAATCCATAGTAATGTTGCTTCACTTCCATTCAGGGATTTGTAAGGGCATGAGGAGTCCCGGAGGCTTCTTGTGTTCAGCCTTAACTTGTTGGCATATCAAGCATCTCTGCACAAAATTTGTTATGTCCTTCTTCATTCCTTCCCACCAAAAGTTTGCCTGCAAATCCTGATACATCTTGGTTGTTCCAGGATGTGCGGTGTAAGGGGTGCAATGGGCTTCAGTTAAAATTTGCTCCTTGAGCTTAAAATCTGGAGGTACAACTATTCGGCTTCCCTTCCTTAGCAATTCCTTGGAAATGGTAAATTCTTGGGTTTCACCTCTTTGCACTTTCTCAAAAATTTTAGCCGTCTGGTCATCTTTCCTTTGAGCTTCCTTGATTTCTTCATAGAGATCGAAACCAATACTAATTTGATTTATCTGGTTCACTCCATCCCGGGGCCCTCTTATGTGAATTTCAAGTTGCATTCTTTCCATCTCCCTTAACAACTCCGATTGCTGTGTTAACAATACTGCTAAGGATCCTCCAGACTTCCGGCTCAAAGCATCAGCCACCACATTGGCCTTTCCAGGGTGATAATGAATGTCCAAGTCATAGTCCTTCATCAACTCCAACCATCTTCTTTGGCGCATATTCAATTCCTTTTGGGTGAAAATATATTTCAGACTTTTATGATCTGTATATATATCACATGATACACCATAAAGGTAGTGCCGCCAAATTTTTAAGGCAAAAATGACTGCAGCTAACTCAAGATCATGGGTTGGGTAATTTTTCTCATGGTTCCTTAGTTGTCTAGAAGCATATGCAATAACTCTCCCATGCTGCATCAATACACACCCCAGGCCTGACTTTGACGCATCACTGAAAACAACATAATCTTTGTTTCCAATGGGCATGGCTAAGATTGGAGCCGATGTTAGCTTATCCTTTAGTTCTTGAAAGCTTTTCTCCTGATCATCTCCCCAATGGAATTTGAGGCCTTTCTTAGTTAACTGGGATAAGGGTGCAGCTATCTTAGAAAATCATTCTACAAACCTCCGGTAATATCCAGCCAATCCTAGGAAACTTCGCACCTCTGTGACATTTGTAGGTTGAGGCCACCCCTTAATCGCCTCGATCTTTGCGGGGTCCACTGATATTCCTTCCTCATTAATGATGTGACCCAAGAACCCAACTTCATTTAGCCAGAACTCACACTTCTTAAGCTTTGCATAAAGTTGCTTCTCTCTCAATAATTGTAACACTATCCTCAAGTGTCTTTCATGATCCTCTTTGCTTTTTGAATAGATTAGTATGTCATCAATGAACACCACTACGAACTGATCTAGGTATGGCTGGAAAATTCTATTCATCAAATCCATAAATGCCGCTGGAGCATTGGTCAAGCCAAATGGCATTACTAAAAATTCATAATGGCCATATCTGGTCCGAAAGGCTGTCTTAGAAACATCTTCCGGCTTGATCTTTAATTGATGGTACCCTGATCTTAGATCTATCTTGGAAAATATGCTGGCACCCTGAAGTTGATCAAAGAGGTCATCAATCCTTGGCAATGGATATCGATTCTTATAGTGACCTTGTTCAGCTCTCGATAATCTATACACAGTCTCATGCTCCCATCCTTCTTCTTAACAAATAATACCGGAGCACCCCAGGGTGATACACTTGGCCGAATAAACCCGAGGCTTAGCAACTCTTGCAACTGGTCCTTCAATTCATTCATTTCGGCGGGTGCCATTCTGTAAGGTGCCCTGGATATGGGACTTGTTCCAGGTAGGAGATTAATGGAAAATTCTACTTCTCTATCTGGGGGTAAGCCGGGTAGATCTTCCGGAAAAACATCAGGATAGTCTCTTGCAACTTCTATGTTTTCAATCTTAATTTTCATGTCTTCTTCACCAATAAGGGTTGCCAAAAATCCTTGACACCCTTGCCTCAGTAACTTAGTGGCCTTTAAAGCAGAAATGACCGGAGTGCAAATTTTATTCTTCATCCCTTCATAAACTCTTTCGGGAGTTCCCTCTAACTTAAAAATTATCTTCTTCTGGTAACAGTCTACATGAACCCGGTATGTCGACAACTAATCCATTCCTAGGATGATGTCAAACTCCATTTCTCCCAGTTTAATCAGGTCTGCCTGTGTCTTCATCTCACCTATGATGATTTTACATCCCTTATAATACTCGCTAGTGGTCACTCTGGCGCCTACAGGGGTGGACACCACTAGTTGATAGCTCAAGGGTTCGGATTCCATGTTAATAATTGCAGCAAAAGATGACGAAATAAAAGAGTGGGTAGCACCGGGATCAAACAATACTCGAGCAATATTATCGGATACACAGACGGTACCTTCCACCACGGCATTGGATGCTCGAGCCTCCTGCTGAGTGATTGCATTCATCCTTCCTTGAACTCTGGGTTGCTGTACAGATGCTTGTGTCATGGCCGAGCGAGTTCTGTTGAAAGGTTGTCGATAGGCGGTAGCTGGTCCTCCTGTTGTAGGGGCGATTCCCATGGTTGGTCTTCCCGTTCCTCTGCTAGCTCCTGGGTATCCATGCAAGTTTGGGCAGTCCCTCCTCATGTGCCCCATTCTGCCGCAGACAAAGCATTGCTTACCAGCGGCGCAACTGCCAGTATGACTTCGGTTGCACCTTGGACACCACTGGTTTCCTGTAAAGTTGGAGCGTTGGGAGGACACTGGTGATGCCGAATGGGGTAATCCCCTATTCTTGGGCCATGTGTTCATCTTGTTTCCCTGAGCGGGCATGATGGAAGATCCCGTACCTCTGTCGGGCCTCAAGGACTGAGTTCCAAAACTCGGTGCATTATTATACCGGGGGCGCTTCATATAGGGCAGTTCCCTGGTCCTCATCTCCTGATTCTCCTGCATGTCCCTTTCAATTTCCATTGCCTTCTCCACGGCTTGACTATAAACTTGCAGTTGGAAAGGGATCAGCTTACTTCTGATTTCTGGCCTCAAGCCCCTAACGAATCTTTTTGTCCTGTCTTCCTCATCGGACACCAATTTCTCAGCATACCTGGACAGTTGAGTAAATTTCGCTTCATATTGACTCACTGTCCATTGCTCTTGCTTTAGCTCTTGGAATTCCATCGCAAGTCGGTCCTTCACTACTCCAGGGATGTACTTTTCATTGAACTTTGCAACTAAGAAGTTCCAAGAGATCTCCCTTCCCAAGGTCTTAGCTCCTCCTTTTACCATCTCCCACCAGCGCTCAGCCTCTCCTTGGAACATGAAAGAGGCGAAAGATACCCGCTGGTTTTCAGTACATTCCATTACATCCAGTATCTTTTCAATTTGGCGGAGCCATTCTTCAGCTTGAATAGGGTCAACTCCTCCTCTGAAAGCTGGTGGGTTTAGCTTTTGAAATTGTTCAAGAGCTCTACGGGGGTTGTTTACACTTGCCAGCTGCAACAGCCAATCTGGGATTCTGTCTGGCATTCCCCGATTAGCATTAGATTGCCCACTCAGAAATTCTTGACTTGCCGGGGGATGGACGCTCCCAATTGCGCTGTGCAATGGGACGTTGCCCTCCGAGTTGGCATCGGATGGAGGAAAATTTAAATCCATCTAATACCTAGAAGAATAGTTGAACTTAATCAATGGTAACTCAATGATAACAAGTAGAATAGTTCACAAACAAAACACTGATTTCATTTATGCATAAAGTGTTTTCATGGTAACATATACATTAGCATGACTGCATTCATTCAAAACATACCAATGCAGACATAAAGGGACACATGTTCATATATAGCTATTGACAACCACTTTCTTTACAAAAAAAAATATCACTTATGTGAATCAACATTCCTTTTCTTCAAAAACAAAAACAACAAAAACAAAAATGCCACCCATCTAAACTCCCATCAAGGGGTTACGTTAGATCCCGAGGAGCTTTCCTCCCGGTCGTCCCCTACAGGTTCTTCTTCTGGGTCTTCTTCTGGATCCTCTTCTTCTGGTTCTTCTTCTACTGGTTCTTCTTCTACTTCCTCTAGTACAGCATCAAAATCACATCCCCAATTTTCATTATCATCGTACAGGTCCATATCTTCTACCCAGCTGGAATTCCACCAAATACCCCCAACGAAAATCCTTCCGTCAGGGTTCATCTCCTCATTAGGTAGGACTCCCAAGTCCTCAGCTGCTGGTGCGTTTCTTATGGCGCTTTCTGCCTCACTAATGTCATCTTCCTCATCTTGCCCCATGCGAATCCTTGCATCTAAATTGTCTGGGGAACCTTTCAGAATGACATTTGGATCGGTCTCATCAGATTCAAAATCCCAGTCCATTTGGTCCGCGATCCAACTTAAACTTTCCGACTCCGGACCGTCAGACGATGATCCAGTCATCTCAGAATCTCCCATCTGTAGAAGTAAGACATTTATATTAGCCGATGTGCCTTCCAATTCTCTCCAAAGCAATAATCTGCATGAATATACAATCAAGACATGATAGCAAATCATCACTTATTTAACCATGCCGATCTTTCATAAATTTTTCCTTATGCACAACTGTCCTTCTAATAGGTTTAACCCTGACTTATGTGATATTTTGATTGTTCTCCCTTTCCGGTGTCCCATAACACTGGAATTTCTTACAGAAGGGCCCGCACCCCTTGCAAGATCCATTTGAACTAAGGTATGCGGGTACCCACATTCAAATGTAGAGAACAGTTAAATATCCTACATTTCAGGGTCAAATACTCTAAGACTATACCATCATCCTAATACCCCATATCTAACCTACTCTAGCACACATCTAAATCTCATATGACTTCATAATCAGTCTTACATACTACATCTATCTAGGCTAACCTTGCCTAAACCATGCTCTGATACCAACTGTAACGGTCCCAGTTTCTAATGACAAGATTAGGCCTAAAACACCAATTATCTCCAATATTCTTAATATAAGAAAATTTTGGCAGCATCATCCTTAATATTCCATTGGTTCCCACTTACAATAATCAACAATTTCGGCTCTAAGGCCTACTTAATTCCATCAAAGATTTCGGCCCACACGGCCTACTTATCATGCCACATTACACCAAACCTTAACTATATACATATATCATAACTTGCATCCTCCATCGCAAGCATATATCTTTTCAATTGAATACATCACAAGAGTTAACTTTCCAATATATTTCATTCCCACAAATAACCATCTTTCGAAATCATGGACATAACATATCCAAGAAGTTCACGATCCAAACATTACATCAAATAAGAGTCCCTAGTCTCAATATTACAAAGGTAAATATACATCGAGTACATCCCAACATGATCCACAAAAGAAAGAGGACTAAAGTAGAGTCCTTACATACACATTTAATACAACAAGGCCAAGTCAAAATGATACCACAATAAGTCATGCAATCCATAACTTAACTTTTCCAGTTAGAGAGGTCCCTTACCCTTATCCAAACCTGAAAAGATATAAAGAAAATAAAATGAGCTCGACAGCTCAATGAGTAAACCATGTCATAGGGTATTGATATAATAATCTCATAAGATAAACAGTTTAGAAGAGGTAAATTTCGATGAGTCCCATAACGCAACAACTGGTTCAAGCTACCTTACTTGTTCCAAGTTCCATACATATGTGGTCTACATGACTCCACTATCAAAAGTTGCATTTAACTATATCATGACACAAAAGATATAATTGTATGAATATGTATGAAATTCTCGTGGATGAGTCCACTCACATCAACTCGGCTCGTTATACACATAAAGTGACATTTTAGTTTAACACAAGCATTATCAATCATGAATGCAACTTGACAGTTCACTTTTAGATATCATTCAATCTAAATGAAATTTCCCCGTCTTCCACCTCCTACCGGCTCCCGCACGGCCCCTTCCTCCTTATATATAATTCATATAAAACATATATGTTTCCCCGTCTTCCCCCCTCCTACCGGCTCCCGCACGGCCCCTTCCTCCTTATATATATATATATTCATAAGTATATGTCAAATTCCCGTCTTCCCCCCTCCTACCGGCTCCCGCACGGCCCCTTCCTCCTTTAATACAAATGCATCATGCAAGGTTTAAGTTATCATATTCATAATAAACAATGTAGAACTATTTACACGTCATGCCCGAAAATAATGTGCAACAATAAAGAAACATGCACTTGGGTTTCCCAAAATCATGGTAACGCCATAGTGCGCCACTTCCAACCCCGCATGAACCTATGCATCATCCACATGTACTCACTAGTACACAACATAATGTTATGACATAAGGAGGGATTATTCCCCATGTACTTTTGTGAACATAAAGTAAGCTTCAAGTCAATTAATCGGCATCTATGGGGTGATTTTAATATGAATCGTATGCTTCGCATATGCATCACATTGTTTCTATTTTATAAAGAGCCAAGTTTATACCATATCTATATCGAGTCGACTATCATGATATTGATCAAGAAAGATAGCAAAATAACTTGATAAATTGGCTCAATAGGCATACATAATATACTAGAACATGAGTTCTACACACGCATATCATATCGATGTAATGTAGAGACATAACAAGCATATAATACCCTTTGCATTTCAATTAACCTAAAGTTAATCACCAAACAGCGAATTAAGATGCTAAACCCTCTCATTTAAGCATGATTATTAAGCTAGAGCATGTACATTACCCATGTATCTCATCACAACCAAACATAGAAACACCACAACTAGGTGATACTCATAGACTTCATTTAGTTGAGGATAACCACAAATAAAACAGCAATATATCAAAAATTAGCACACTTAGGAGTTACCTACACAACATTAAATTCTGATTTTTAAATCTTGATAGAAAAACATAACCCTAATAGTTAGGTTTACTCACAATGCTTTATAACTCTGAAACAGAGAATTAGACTTCAGGAGAATTCTGTTTGGCCGTGTAAAATCTCTCCCCCAGTTCACCAGGAAACTTCTCCCCGAAGATCGGGCCTTCCCTCCACTGAAATGCCGCAAAAACCCTCCCTTTGCCGCAGATTTGCGGCAAAGTAACAGCGCCCCGCGTGCTGCTGCTGCTCTGCTTGCTACGCGCGCGTTTTTCTTCCCCCCTTCTCGTGAAATCTTGATTCAGAGCTGAGAGAGGCTAGGATTTAGGGCTAGAGAGGGTATCCTAGTTTCTTTCCTTCAAATACTAGAGAGGAGATGAAATGGAGGATTTAGGGTTTCAAGTTCTTCACAAATGAGAGGGAAAATTGCAGAATTTGGGAGAGGAAGAGGAAGAGGCAAGCTTGGTAGTCAACCCTTGGGATTGCAAGTAACTAGGTGGGGGTTCTCTCATGTTGCCACTTGGCCAAGACCCCCTCTCAAGATGCCACATGGAAACCCCAATCTCAAAGAGATCTTAGCCCTTTAATCTTCCCCCTTGCATGCATACCTACCACTAAAAAGATATTAGGGTAAGCTTAGTTGATTAAGGGGATGTGAAGGATTAGTTTGAAATTATCTTTTACCATTGCTTAAGTCATAAATTTGCCCAAAATACATGCACATAAGCCTTCATGCCATACATTTTTAGTCACCACAATCAAATAGTTAATAAAAACTTTTAGAAAGGGGAGTGGGTCAACTAATTAAGCTCAAGTTGTTGATATTGAAATATGGGAGGGTGACTACTTCTAGATAATGCCTTAAACAAAATTCTTAATAATTAAGATGAGGAGAAATTAGATAAATTAAAATTTTGGTTGTTACAATACTGGTCTAAAATACGCAGTACGACAACGTTTGATTTTAGAGCCTTTTCAGTCCCAAATTCTTCATTGTAGAACGCCATGAAGATTGGGCCAAATGGGGTATTCTTCATCGCCTCTACGAAATCAGGCGTATGTACTTTTTAAATTTCTTCATTAACTGGCACATTGGTTTTATGCTTGATCTCAGAGGACGAACCTGTAATCTGTGTTTACCTACGTAGGAAGAAAAAAATTAAAACTTTAGACCAATGATTATTTAAAAATTATAAGGGAATAAAAAGCATATTTGTTTTTTAATAAACTGCGACCTCGGTCGCAGTCATGCATTGCAAAAAAAACAACAATAGAACCAGGACTACACTAGTACACTGCAATCTAGGGTCGCACTACATGTAGTGCGACCAAGGTCGCACTGCGACCAAGGTCGCATAGGACTACAGTGCAATCAGAACAACTGCGACCAGGGCCAACACTGCGACTAAGGTCGCATAAGACTACAGTCAAAAAGAAACAACTGCGACACAAGTTTGATAAAAAACATATTATTTAAAATAAACTGCGACCTTGGTAAAAAAAAAAAAAATTCCAAGTCGCACAGATTTGAACTGCGACACAGTAAAAATAGAAGTAAATAATAAAAACTTTCAAAAAATAGGACCTTTATCGTCTAAAGTTTGAAAATCTCTTTCGTAATTGCGACCATGTTCCAATATTTAAAAAAAACATGCGACTTCAGAAATAAATCTTGAAAAAATTTAAAACTATTAAAATACACAAAACCCTAAATTTTTTGAAAATATCAATTTTGTAGTACTTTTTCGACGGATGATTTCTTAGGCGCCATCAGTTGCAAATTTTTTTTTCAAAAACGGATGAAATTTTTGAAGGAAAAGAACTAATTGGATCAGAACCGCGGTTGAAGTTTTAGAGCTGTAAATTTTTTGGAAGACAATTTTTTTACAATAAGGTAAAAGGTTGTGATGGAGGGTATTTTCGGAAAATACAATGTTGAGGTGACTGGCATTAAATTGGGCGGGATTTTACAGGATTTTGTCCGCAAATTTTTTAACAGATGTGGGGCGGTGATGTTGCCACGCCCGCAGGCTGAGAAAACTCTCTCAGCCCGCAGGCTGAGGTACAGTAAGCCCTATATATATATATATATATATATATATATATATATATATATATATATATATATATATATATATATATATATATATGGAAAGAGATAGACTTGTGTCATTCCGGAAGGATTCGAGGCCGAGTCTTTCTCACTCAAATACAACACTACGATATCCGAATTCAAGATCCATTCTGTTGAAGTTGATCTATATTATTTCAAGTAACTAAAAACTAAAAATCATGTATTTTGAATACTTTTTGTCTATCCATTAAGTAGGCGCAAAATGGACGGCCAAAAATAGCATATTGCTTAGGTCTCCCTTCTTAGACATACAAATTCTCGATTCGACCATTTCATCATGATCTAAACACTTAAAAATCTTTACGCCAATTTTTGTTAGATTTTCAAAATTCTACACCGTTAAACTAACCAACTCACTATTTCAGCTGTCCATTTTTGCTCCTACTTGATGGATGGACAAAAAGTATTCAAAATATATGATTTTTAATTACTTGAAATAATGTAGATCAATTTCAACGAAGTAGATCTTGCATTCGGATGTTGTAAAGTTGTATTTGAGAGGGAAGGATTCGGCCTCGAATCCTTCCGGAATGACACGAGTCTCTCTCTTCTCTCTCTCTCTCTCTCTCTCTCTCTCTCTCTCTCTCTCTCTCTTATATATATATATATATATATATATATAATAGAGATGAGATCTTCTAAGTTACATTGTAACATCGAATAATAACCACCTCACAAAAATCTAATAATATAACTGATAATCTCAGCAAGTAATCACTCATCCTTATCTACTAGAATCATAACTACTTTTTCATTCTCATCTTTATCAGTTAACATAAGTAACAACAAGCTCCCAGGTGCAGGATACATCTTGTGCATATGTTGTCATTGTCCCATGCCAGACCTACACTAGGGGTTGGGATATGACATGTGTAGCATCTGTGATCCAATGCTGAACCTGGTGTGTTCCTACGTCAAATTCCTGAATACTACTGTTCTACTGTTCAGTGCCACCATTGTAAATATGTCTATAACCTTATGCTACTGCCCTAAACCGGGTGTTCCTCAGAAAGATGTTAAATGAATCTGCAGTTTCTTTTCTTTTTATTCCTTTATTTCTTTGATATCTATATTAGCTTCATCTGCTGCAAATCCCAACGCATAACATACCACCTTTTTCCGCATTGCTGTTACATTGTGTAAGTTGCTGGTTTCTTGTATTTAAATGACCAATTCTTTATATTTTACTACTAGATATGGAGAGTATCTGACAAAGAGTTTCAGTTCCGATCCCTTGGTGATCAATTTTTAACATCGAGCAGTGATGTGAATTTGATCTCAGCTACAGCATATTCCCCATCTGTAAATGAGACTTTCTCTGTTGACAGAACAATACCAGAGTTCACTTTAAATCCTTGGGTGGAAGCTATGTGCAGATATTGCCCAGATTTTAGTTATCAGTTTGATGATGTAAGGACTTGGGGCACCATCTGAAAAGACTAGCCTTCTAGGTGGAGTAGCTCTAATCTTTATATACCCAAGACTATCCCCATGTCTAGCCAATGTGAGACTACTTGTTTGTACCCAACTCAACAATCCCTCCTCGAATAAAGAGTCTTCCTGTAAGCTCATCTTCACACTTGGAAGATCACATGCTCCATCGAAGTATTACTCTCTTCACCGCTCGGGGCAGAACACGCCTTACGTAAAGTAGGAGCACTGCTGCCATATCCTTGAGAGCGCAAATAGCTTCACAGGTTTGCACCTGGGGGATCGAAACCACACACACACGGCTAAGTTAGGGGCATGGCTCTGATACTACTTGTGATCAATGCCAGTATAACAAGAGAGAAGCACCAGGTAGAAGACTCGGCAGCAGAAGCGTAAAAGATCTACCACTAGAAAGCAATCAAGACAAATTACCACAAAACACAAGAACACCAGATTTAATATGGTTCGGCAAGAGTGCCTACATCCATGGGGAGGAGGGGAGAAATTATATTGAAAACGAGAAGAAAATATTAAAATTGCAAGAATATTTCTCTTTTACAACTCTCAATGGTGGAAATCTGAATTTCTCTTAAATTCTTGACATTGCCTTCAAAGGTCACCTCCAAGGGTTTATATAGGCACTTAAGATGATCTTAGTCCAACCCAAACTTTAACAATACAATCAGCACCGCCTCAGAGAAAGAAGGAAACTTGAATCCAATTCAAACTGAAAACAAAACCAGAAAAAACTGTCAGACCTGATATTAGTCGACTATAAGTCGACTTATAATGTGCATTAATTGACTATAAGGGATTATCAGTCAACTACTATGACAAAAAGTTCGAGAACCCAACTCTTTGTTGCAAGCACTAGTCGACTATACCCAAGTATAAGTCGACTAAGCTAAACATAAGTCGACTAATAAGACTTATAAATTGACTTATAACATGCGCAAGTCCTGTACATGTTCATGTTTGATCTCTATCTCCAATGAATATCAAAATATTAACAATCTCCATTTTGACTCATGTTCATTGAGTCTCTTCATAGAAATTGGCCTCCACTTAATTTACTATGCTTTCTCCCCCATTTGTGACTTCACATGGCTCCCTCCTAAGACTCTCATCACCATATCTCCTCTGGGATATGAAGATCAACGTCTGTAGATGGTGACTTGTTACCAGATAACTCGTATGATTCACCGTTTCTGCCCTAAAATCCTTCTGACATGTCAACCTATAATTTGATACTACATGCACGCTCTGTAAGTGTCTGATTCATGTGCTCTGCTACTTCATTTTGTTTTGATCGCCTTAAAAATACTTAGCTCGTATTCGATGCTTTTGCCTGCTAATTAAGCTTTTCTGTGGAGGTATACTCGCCTTTATTATCGGACCTCAAAACTTTCACCTTTTGCCCCTTCTGATTCTTTAACATAGTTTTCACTCCTTGAACTTCTGAAATATTTCTGATTTCTATTTGAAGAAGTATACCCAAACTCTCTTGGAGAAGTCATCTATGAATGTAACATAGTACCTAGCACTCTCGATGGATGCTACTGGTGAAGGTCCCCACACATTCGTGTGTATGAATTCTAACAAGCCCTTTGTCTTGTGTTGTGATGTAGAGAGAGTATTATACGCTATCTATCCATGATGCAAAATTTATGAAGATCGAGTTTCAAATATTCAATACCTGGTAGATCACCCTTTTGTGTAGGACTTGAAAACCTCGCTCGCTCATGTGTCCAAGATGCATGTGCCAAAACCTTATAGTATCCTCCTTTTTCGTTGCTGTTGAAGCATCACCAGCAATAATGCTTTCTATCATCTTATACAAGTTTGTTGTCCGTTCTTCTTTGAGAATAATCGTGGAGCCCTTGGTAATTTTGATACCTCCATCTACAGCTGAAAACTTGCACCATTGAGCTTTCAAAGCTCCCAATGAGAGAAGATTCTTCCTTAAAAAGACGCACGTTCGTAAGGGTTCAAACTTGTCCATCAAATATCCTCATATGGATGTTGTCAATGCCAACGGTCTTGCACACGGTGTCGTTACCCATCAGAACAGAGCCTTCATCATAAGGCTTATAAGTAGTGAACCGCTCTCTTTTGGGTACAAGTGGTATGTGCACCCCGAGTCAAGTAACCAAGCATCTAAGTACTTACCTTTTCTTAACTGAGCTGTCAAAACATCACATGAATTCTCATCTTCTTGTTCGACAATCCCAGCTTGATCTGGCTTTCCACTAGTACTAACCTCATCAGAATTCTTACCACATTTTTCTTCAGTATCTTCTTGTATTTCAACAATTCTTCTTGATGTGCTCTGGTTTTTTGCAAAAATAGCAAGCAAAATTGCTAGAAGCCTCTGAATTTGTTTGGGTCCCCTACTCTTTATCTCCCCCTCTAGTCCTTGACAACCAGTCTTAAGGCCTCATTTATAGAATCTGTCTTCTTCATCAGCTCGTTATTTTGGAGCATCTGCTGACATTTTCTAACTCTAGGGTTTCCTTATCATGCATGACGGTAGTCGCCAAGTGATTATAACTTGATGGAAGAGAAGAGAGTAATAGAAGAGCTTTGTCTTCTCCTAACTTAACCTCTAAAGCCTCTTATAATTCTATTAAAAGCATTAAGATGTAAAATAGGTCTACTTTCCTTCATCCGAATGTTGTATATCTGCTTCTTCATGAAGAGCTTATTCGACAAACTTTTCGTCATGTAAATGCTCTCCAGCCTATACTAAAGACCAGCAGTTGTCTTCTCGTTCATGACTTTATAGAGGACCTCATCTGATGGGCATAGTATGATTGTCGCCTTTGCGCAGAAGTCGATGTCGTTCCACTCATCATCCTCCATCTTCGATGGCTTCTTCTCAACCAAGTAGGGCCTTTTGTGTGCCCTTCTTCATGAGCAACAATATTACTCACATCTTTCACAATAAGAAGTTGGACTTCCCGTCGAATTTCTCCACCTCGAATTTGGTTGTTGTGGTCGTCTTGCTAGCCACTATTCTGATACTACTTGTAAGTACTTGGGGCACCTTCCTAAAAGACTAGCCTTTTTAGGTGGAGTAGGCCAAATACTTATATACCCAAGACCATTCCCGTGTCTAGCCGATGTCGGACTATTTGTTCGAACTCAACTCAATAGATGATGCCCCACCTGTTGATGTGGTAATCCAATCATCGTACAATGTTTATCTTCTGTGGTTGATTCAAATGTAAATGTAATGCCCTCACACCATTTAGCATCTGAACACCTATAAGTTACAGCAGATAATCAGCTCACTGCAGATTATCATGGGGAGCCAGGTTGGGAAGATAATGCTGCGACATTTGAAATGATTTTTGCTAATAATCTGCATGGAGATTACCAGCTTGCTAATGGATATGGACACGATAAAGCGGAAGACGTTCTGATGGTAAGATATGGCTCTTAGATTACCTGGTAAACATGGTTTTCCCTTACATTAGAAGCTTCTAGTTGCTAAAGGTTTGATTTTTGTGATGCAGTAAAATGTTAGTTCAGTTTATATCACTTTAATTTTCTCAAGGGGTTGAGAATGCTTTTACAATCTCATGTCTGACATAATTTTATCCAATTTACAGAAACATCGAAGCACCTTTGTAACAGAAAAAGATTTTGCTTTCCTGTCTCAGCATGGTATAAATACTGTTAGAATTCCTGTTGGATGGTGGATTTACCGAGATCCAGATCCACCAGCTCCTTACATTGGTGGCTCTCTGTCAGCTCTAGATAAAGCATTTTTATGGGCACAGTAGGTCCATTTTCTGACCGCAATTTGCAGATATTAAAAAGCATCATAAAACCCCCCCCCCCCCCCCCCCCCCCCCCCCCCCCCCCCCCCCCCCCCCCCCCACAATGCATCTAACAGCCGTTGCTCTGTGTGCAGGGCTTACAGCATCAAATGCATTATTGATCTCCATGCTGCTCCTGGTTCCCAGAATGGAATGGAACACAGTGCTAGCAGAGATGGGTCTGTAAACTGGCCACAACCTGAATACATTGCACAAACACTGGATGTTATTGATTTTTTGTCTGCGAGGTACTTTTCCTTTCTATTGCGTCCTTATAGCATTCCAAACAAGATATACCTTAAATGCCTGATTGTCTAAAAATTTATTTAAGATGGAAGACGTTTTACCTCCTAGGCTTTGGAGAATCCCCCTTTTAGATGAACCTTTGCATTTAGTTTGTCTTTGACTTCAGATCATGGCTGTTTTCCCCCCCTGTTAACTCTTTTTGGACCATGTTGACATTTGTTGTATTGTTATCCAGAGCAAATAACTCAATTAATATTTTAAAGTTGTCTCTCTAGAGTATATTCATGTCAGTGTATAGTATTAACTCACTGAGTCCTTAGGTTTTAACTACATTTCACAGAGACAGGGTCCTTAAGAGTTTTTGCTTATCCCTCATCAATCCATCCAAAATCACTGGCTCAAGCATGCAACATAACTTTGCTTTAAAAATTAATGGGCTACGATAGTTTTTACGGTCCAAGATGGTCCAAAATCTTATGTTCTTTTCTTCATTCTCTCGCTCCCCCCCCCCCCCCAGCAAAACTCAAAACCGTTGTTCTCTCTGGCTAATTTTATCTCTCTCCCTCCCTTTCGAACAAAACTCTAACTGGTTCTTTTCTTCTTCAGCTACTCATTCTCCTCCCTGTAAACCTTGTCACTGATGCGTCTCAAATGCCTCTTAATAATTCTCTGATTAGGGGAGAATATGGAAAAGTTTCTATTTTTGGTATCAAAAAATCTAGTTGAAGTTGTATTATGGAAGCTCATGATTTTGACTGACTGGGTAGCAACACGATTTCATGTACTTTTAATTTTTGTTATTGTAATGGTATATCTCTTTGTCTACTGGATATTCTTTGTTTTCCCCTGATTTTCATTCCATTACTATTGATGTTCTGATGAGGACATCCAAGCGGCGTTCGAGACAGAAGAAATCAACATGCTTAAGGATGTGTCAAATTACAATTATTTGGAGTCTGTGTTTTTTATTTTATTGAGTCGAGTGTTTTTCTTTAATCTAGTAGTTTTGTTTTTTCTTCTTTAGTTCCATATCGGTTGTGTGGAAAGAGTTGTGAGTCTTGTAAGCCTATAAAGACAACAGTCAATAAGATTTGTAGGTAATGAAGATTTATTAATGAGAATTTTCAGTGTTTTTGAAAATGAAATATCTTTTTTGTGAGTTCGAGTGTGAAACCTGATTCTCCCAGATTTTGAATGTGAAACTATAATCCAAAATTATTCCCTCACATATTCTTCTCAAATCTTATCATCATCCCAAATCCCAACCGTATTTCAAAATCCTATCTCTCCACAAATATCCACCAAAAAAAAAACAAACAACTAGTTTAATCTCTACGCACAACCGACGTGACCCTGCTTCTTCCCCTTCTCTTTCTCTCTTTTCGCTACAGTACACGCAAGAACCCACTTTCTTCCCACATCACCCACTTTCCTCCCTCTCCCTCATCTTCCTTAGTCCATAGCCGACACTATTCTTGCCAACAAGCACCATCACCCACTCTTGCGTCCTCGTGCAACCAACCACGCCGAGTGCTGCCGCCCAAGCCCAGTCCACAACCACTGCCTCGCCATCAACAACAGCCCCACCACCTCCTCCGTCTTCGGCTAGCACAAGTCTTCCTATCTTCTTCTCTGTCCTCTCGCAAGATCCCTACACCACCCGCGCAACACCCTGTCATTATCCAACAGCAGCCCACCGCCAACAACTACAACACTGTCGACAACCTCCTCCGATTGCACATCTCCCGGCTGCGTTTCTCTCCTCCAGCTGCTCCTAGATTGGCCACAGTCCTCCTCTATGTGTTCCTCTTTAGGCTGCAGGACAACCATCCGCCATTCCCTGCGGACTGCTGCCAGACAACAGTCCCTCTACTCCTCGGCAGCCTCTCTCCAACCTTCTCCTCCACCGACTTCTGCCCTTCAACAGCCTCCCCTGACCACTTTGACGCTGCGTGTTCCTCTCCTAGCTGCTCCTCGTCTCCAACTGTTGCCACTGTTTGCTACAGACCAGCCAAAGCTATTGCGCCACACAGTCGCCTACCTTCGTCCTCAACTACTGCTCCGGTATCGCGAGCCAACCTGCAACACGACAATGACAATATCATTTTCTGGAGAAAGCAATGAATCAACTAGGCAACTCAACAACAAACACAACACGTTTACCTGAGAACATAGCTTCTTTGTAGGTAAATTTCTTATTTCAACAACTGGATATCAGTTGATTATACTATATTTTTATCTCTAAACTGTTATCAATAATTCCTACTGTCCATTATCAATGTAAGTTTGTGATTCTGTTTGTGCTTGTTAGTTATTGATCTTAATATTGTGAATATGACTGTTTCATGTGAACTGAGTATTGTATTTGCTTTCTTGAGACTATATTGATCTATACACATGCAATGATTATTAAAATCCATCTGCTCGCATTATTATTTTAGATAATTTCCTACTGAATATCGTATTATTTGGTGAAACGTTACGAATTCAAGCTTATCACTGATATTCACATCACACGACTCCCCGTTCCACATCATGTTCTTTAAAAAATTCCGGGGTGCTAGCGTAGGTATCTCAATAAGATGATAATAATTATTGCAGTGATTGTCCCCTCAAAAAAGGACTTGTAGTGACTGATGTTGACTAACTGTTTGAGAAAATATCTAAAAGGAATTTGAGATCTGGGGGTACTATGATAGTTGGTGACAACCTATAAATCAAAAGCTGGCGAAGTAGTTTGACAAATTATTTGATTTAGTGGAATGTTGATAATTGCTTAATGAAAGAAGGTCGAGTTTGATTAATGCATCAGGTAATTTTACTTATTTGATTTTATTTTAGATATAATAGCCATATTGCATTAAAGAAATAGTATTTAGAGTATTTATGTACTCAGTATTTGTGGACTAATAATTAGAATAGGATTTTGGTGTTGTATGTTCTATATGAGGAGACACGTTCTCATAGATTTATGTTATTGTATTTTGTAGTTATTCTCAATAACAAATAAAGATACTATATCTAACATTTATGATCATTCAAAGCATGAATTGAATTGATAATGTCTAAATGTGTAGTCTATTTGCTGAATCTTTTGTATGAAAGGTCTCATGATTTGTTGTTAAGGTGACAACAAGTCAATCTTTTGGGTGATAGCTGGACTTTGTTACAGAAGATTCAGGAGCATACCATCCTCGGTAGTAGCACAATTTATGAACATTTTTGAGGACCAGAGAATTCAGCTTGCAACATAGGAAAATGAGCACCAATTAATTAGCAGAAAATATTAGGAAAAAGATTTTTACAAATAGAAAAGTGCCTTCGAGGACAAATAGTAGAAAAAACAATATTCTATATAGACCCAAACAAATAGCAATCGTCTTCTATATAGACCCAAACAAATAGCAATCGTCTTCTATTTAGACCCAAACAAATAGCAATCGTCTTCTATTTAGACCCAAACAAAACCAAATCATACTCAAATGATGATTATAACTTTAGGCTGTCAAAAAATCACTGAAGACAGAGCCTCAAAAACGCGGACCTCAGACCAAAAACGAGGATCGCGTTTCAACCTAAAACGAGGATGTCGCGCTTCATCAACAATGCGAAAGTAGCATTCTTTGGCAAACGTGAAGGTCGCGTTCTCTGACAAACACGAAAGTCGCTTTATTGCTTCAAAACGCGGACCTCAATCAGGGTCGCGTTTTCAACTTCAAAATACAAGCCTGTGTAGCTCTGTGTTTCAATACTAAATGCGAGCATGTGAGCTCCTCATTCAACTCAACAACGAGTCCGCGTCAAGCGCAAGCCCGTGTTTTGCTATAACTAACAGCATTCAATTTGGTCAATTAACACCCACGTTCTCTCCACATAATGAGGAATAAATCCCTATTATGGAGAGATTTAAGGGGTCAATTATACCCCATAAATCTCTATTCTCTATCCAAAAGGATGGCTTTTCTAGCCTGGCTTTTTCATATGTAATGGTGGCATGTTTCCAACCACCTCCTTCCCCTGTTCGATGGATCGAAGCTCGACTCCACGGCTAATTCGTCCAAACATTCATATAAATTGATTGAACGAGGTTATCTGATGACTTATCAAGCCGAACTCATTGAAGAAGGCTCGTGATGCATCTTTGTAGAATTTTTCCAGTGTTTCTACTTTCATATCAGAGTGTGGCGATCGATTGTGAATCAGAGAAAATCCACGAGGAACGCTAATCTTTCCTGTGGAGTTCTTAATGTCATGAATCTCTATTCTCCCTTTTGATCCCTAACAACTAAGAAGGAAATTAACTCATGATGCCCATCAATGGCGGGCTCTCGAAGAAGTATTGCTCATAACGACAACCGTCCTATGACTGCCATATTCAACAGCTACCTTTGGACAGTCGAAATCATTTCTTAGGAAGTACATCATGTGTTACTCTAGGCAAAAAGTTACTTAAAGTAACATATGAACTAACGCCTTCGACGGATGAGAATAGAGAAAAATGTTGGTTTTTAAGCCCAACAAAAATCATCGACAACTCATTATGTTGAGGGGCATAACATGATTATCTCAACTCAAACAGTAGTTGGTAAAGACAAACCAAATTCGTTGATAGCTAAGGATTTGCTAAAAATCCTAAGGGATTTGATCCCGCCAATTCCACCAAAATCCCTTACCAATTTCCCTTCATGGAATGGTAGGTCCACAAATAGTTGTATTTATTTCTCTAACGAAATGAATTACAGATATAGCCCGTATGCTAATATTATATCTCTGGCAGTAAGACTTTAATATATTTTTAGTGGATCAAACTCTACTTGTCACTCTCTTCAATAGAATGACAAGTTCACTAAAATTGCTCAATCGTAAAATCAACTACTGTTATGTTAAACGTTACACCTCTAATAATAAACAAATCTCTGTCAAGTTAACATTACACCTCTGATAATTCAATTTGCTCAAATCGCAAATCTATCTCACTGTTAAATTAATATTAAACCTCTGACAGTTATCTTCTCAATTTTCTTAATAAAAATAAGATCTTTGGTTAATACTACATCTTTTCAGTGCTAAGTTAACATTACACCTCTAGCACATCTCACTGTTAAGTTGACATTACACCTATAACAGTGATCTCATCGATTTTCTCAGTGAAAACGAGACTTTTTGATGCTAAGTTAACTGTTATCTCTAGTACACAACCCTATCAAGTTAACGTTACACCTTTACATCCTTAAACAGATCAAATTCGCCTTGTCAATTCTCTTCAATAGAGTGACAGGTTCACCAATTTGCTTAAATCGCAAATCCAATTACTGTTATGTTAAACATTACACCTCTAGCAGTAAACCACTCTCTGTCAAGTTAATTTCACACCTCTGACAATTCAAATTACTCAAATCGTAACTCCAATTATTGTTAAGTTCTAATCACACCTCTGACAGTAATCTTCTCGATTTTCTCAATGAAAAAGAGATATCTGGTTAATATTACACCCCTTCGCTTGCTAAGTTAATATTTTACCTCTAGCAAATTTCACTGTCAAGTTAATATCACACCTCTGAAAATTCAAATTGCTCAAATCGCAAATCTAATTATTGTTATGTTAAACATCACACCTCTAACAGTAAATAAATCCTTATCAAGTTAACATCCTACCTCTGACAATTTAATTTGCTCAAATTGTGATACCATCTCACTGTTAAGCTAATATTAAACCTCTGATAGTAATTTTCTCAAATTTCTCAGTGAAAACGAGATCCTTGAGTTAAAATTACACTTTTCCTACTCAACTTTTTCAATGGATGTATCCAACTTTCAATTGCTGAGTTAACTGTTATCTCTGGCAATCAAAACTCATCGTTTTAGTCTGTCTGATATTCCAACAAAAAAAGAAAACAGAGGCAGCAAATTTGCTTACTGAGGTCTGACTTTTGCAAATAGTTTAATAGCACACTGGCAGGAGAAGTTAATAACTCAACCGGCTAATGGTACACCGACAAGCAAATTAGATCTCAGAGAAGTTATAAACTGCATTTCTAGATACTTACGATGATGATCTTCTTTGAGAGTTTCAAGCAGTTCAACAGTACACTCACGAAGGCCAGAATTCAAAAAAGATCAGGCTCAGGACATTTCAAGACATTGCCAGTCCAATCACGAAGATCCAAGTCAGCATGAAGTTCAAAGTGTTCTGAAATCCTTCCCAGTTAAGCACGGAGTTGCGAAAACTTTGGAGGGGGTTTTATACGCTGTCTAAACATCACTGAAGACAAATCCTCAAATACGCGGACCTCAAACCAAACACGAATGTCGCGTTTTAACCCAAACACGGATGTCACACTTTATCAACAACACGAAAGTAACGTTCTTTGGCAAATGCGACGGTAGTGTTCTTTGACAAATGCGAAGGTTGCGTTCTATGACAAACGTGAAGGTCGCTTTATTGCTTCAAAACACGGACCTCATCCAGGATTGTGTTTTCAACTTCAAAATGCAAGTCTGTGTAGCTTTGCATTTCAACACTAAATGCGAGCCTGTGAGCTTCGCGTTCAACTCAACAGCGAGATCCGTGTCAAGTGTGAGACCCGCGTTCTGCTGTAACTGATAGCCATCAACTGGGTCAATTAACACCCCCGTTCTCTCCACATAATGGGAGAATAAATCCCCATTATGGAGCTATTTAAGGGGTCATACTCTAAAAATCTCTATAAATAGCTGTGAAAAGCTATATAGAGAAGGGGCTTGGCTGGGGACTTTTAGGCCTTAGAGAGTTCAAGAGAAAAAAAAGAGGAGACTCTTTCTAACTTATTGAGTTCAACTTCAATCTCTTTGAGATTTCAGCCATTACTTTAAGTTTCATATTTCATCATTGGCAATCCAAGAGAGCAAGAAGATCCGAAGTCAAGATTCAGGTTTTGTTCGTCTACGGAGAACAAGAATCACTTTCCACCGCTACATCAAGAACCCAACATTAAACAAAGGGGAGATCCACTCAAAACTCTTCTCTTTTTGTAATCGGAGATTTGATCTGTTGTAACATTTGTTTTCAATCAATTAAAGATTTTACACGCTTGATTTTTCTGACGAACAATAACTTTATATGCTAGACTAAATAACTAATTACTAATTACATCTAACAAGTAGGATGGTATTGATAATTGACTTGGTATTTGATAGCACCATTGGACAGTAAATTCTTCTTTCTTCTGGTCTTTTTGACACCAGATTTGCTTCAAGTTAGGGATATATTATGGAATTGTAGAAAATCTCAAATTAGCATGCAATTTGGTCAGATTTTTTCTCCTTGGTGATGATTTTGATGTAGTAATGAAATCTTGAAGTCCCTTTGTCAACTTCTATATGTTGTCAAGGAAAATGAGGATAGGGACTTCACACTAGAGAATGAAATACATGAAGAAAATAGCTATTCTTCCCGTAACCAGCTGACATTAGACTGCAAGACTGAGTTTTCTTCATTTGCAGGTACGGGAACCATCCTGCACTCCTTGGGGTTGAGCTTTTGAATGAACCTTCTGCTGCAGCAGTTCCAATAGATGTTTTAATTTCTTATTACATAAGAGGCTACCAAATAGTTCGTGGGTATTCTTCTACAGCTTATGTCATAGTTTGCCAGAGAATTGGAAATGCTGATCCATTAGAGCTGTATCAGGCAAACATTGGTGATTCAAATGTCGTGGTGGATTTACACTATTACAACCTCTTTGACACATTTTTCAATAACATGAGTGTCACAGATAATATTCAGTTTATATACAAAAGCAGAGAGTCACAGTTACAGTCATTAAACAGCGCAAATGGGCCTCTTGTATTTATTGGTAGGATACTTGAAAGTCTTATTTATCACATATCTTGCTTTTAAAATATTGAGATCATGGCAAGAAACATTTTTCTAGATTAGAGCGTCTGTGAGTATTTCTAATTTTTGTTAGTACTTTGTTACAAAGAGAAGGCAATGAGGTACTATTTCTATATAGAATTCAGTTTTAAGATTTTAACAAAATATTAACTGAAATGAATTCTTCATATTATCTTAGAGGAGGATATTGTTTTAAACATCTCTCTGTATAGTTGTTTCTGGTGAAAGGTTTATGAATTATGCAAACTCTATAGTTCAGATTAATATGGATATTCTAGCACAGAAAACATTTTCTTAATCTCTTGAAAGTTCCCATCCACAAATCTTTTATCCTGGGAAGATCTTGACTTACTAGTCAATAGATGATAGTCCACACTGAGCTCAAATATTTTCCATATAATATTAGTGATGTAATACGGGATCGGTCGCAATCATCTTCAAATTGAAACAAAATTAGGGCTTCGAGAAGAAGAAATAGAAAGAGAATTAGGGGTAAGAAAAAGATAAATTTGGGCTTCACACCCTAATCTCATGAACTCAAGATACAAGAAATTTTAACTAAAATTTTGTTAATTCATTATTGTCTACTGAATAAAAAATATTGTGGCCTATTTATAGGCTTTACAAAAGGATACTACTTGAAAATAACCGATGTGGTATTAAAACAAAATAAAAGCAACAATTATACTCAAATATAAATTAAGGCAATAAAAGACAACAAGCACGTGTGTGATGTCCTCATCATTTTCCCCGAGTGGGAAAACCTCGATGTAATACGGGAGGATCATAATCACCTTTAAATTAAGAAATAGGAAACTAGGGTTTGACAAGAAAATAAATAAGAGAAATTAGGGTTTAAGGAATAGAGATAAGAATCAGATAGACCCCATACACCATGGGCTTCACACCCTTACACTATGAGTTTTACATCTCAATCTCAAGAACTCAAGAGCTCTGGAATTTTAACTGAAAAATTTTCATTCGTTCATTATCTTATTTATTCATTGAGTTGAGCCTCTTTAAATAGGTTCCTACAAAGCGAACTTCCCAATCACAATCGATGTGAGACTAAATTTTATAATAAAAGAAAACAACTAAGCTGAAAAATAAATTAAGACATAAAAACTAGCCCTTGTGTAATGTCTTCATCATTTTTCCCAGGGCAGGAGAAACTCGACCTTTTCGAGTGAGGGCTCTCCTCACGATGCATCTCAATTGGGCCATGGTAGTGATCGAAAAAATAACACTAGTGCATAACGTCGAGATCAAGGTGGCGGAGGTGGAACTAGCTTCCATAACAATCCGACCGCAATGGATGGTAGCTCGAGTAAGATACATGCATTATAACAAGTCAACTCAGTTCCACTGAAATTTAACTCGCATATCAAGGTGTCAATCTCCTGTGAAACTCTCCTGTAGAAAGATCTGCAAGTGGTCGTACACATTAGGCGATCTCAAGGATAATGAGGCCCTCATAACTATCAACGATGGCACTAGTTCTATGGTATGCTGTGCTGGAAGATCTACAAGGATCTCAATAGGGAACTCTTCAACTTCTGTGGACCGTGAGAAAATCTCTTCTTGTGGTGACACCAACTCAACAACAACTTCTTGCTCTGGCTTTGGTTTAACACCAACATTTGGCTCTAATTCTGGATCTTCAACTGCCATATTGTCTAGAATTTTTTTCACGCCAGCTAGGATCTCCTTATATTCAACAACTAAATCGATGAATTATGTCCTTTCGAGGTGTGGAGTATCCCGAGTACAAAGATCTTGTAAGACAAACAATCTCGATAGTCGATATGACTATCTTTCCACCACCAATAAGGTTCTCCAACCGATCTTATTTGAGCATAAAGGTACTTCTGTTCAGATGTCATGGAGAAATAACTGAAAAAAATTTCAAGATGGTTTTCCCACTCCTCATATCCATAACGATCATGAGAACCCCAAAAATACGGGACAATTGTATATTTTACTTCTCATCAGCATCAATATTTATATAACTTTCACAAAAGTACAATTTCATGAATAAACTTTCAGTGTATAAAGATCAGATGTTACCCAAGAATCACTGCCCCTCTATTGTCCTAATGCTGTAAAATCTTTCCACTGGCTCTGGGACTCAGTGACGAACCCAACGTTTCAAACAGAGATCGAAATGGACTCCGAACGTGCGAGAAATGGCTTTTGAACTATCATATGCTGATCTGCTGAGCTGAATCTGGTAGACCACCAAAACTCGAACCTAGATGTAAAGGCTATAAACGTGTAATACTGACCTCCACGAATTTGTTGCTACAGAAACAGCTCGATTTGGGTTTGAAATTGGCTCAGAATGGCTTTTGGAAGATCGAAACTGAATCTGAACTGAGCTGACTGAGTCGACTCACTGAGTTGACTCGGTGACGTCAGCAGGTGACATTAGCAGTCAACTGACCGGGTTCGGGTCGGGTTTGTGAGGTGGATCCGACCCGTACTGAACTCGTTATGTCTAATCAGGTTTCAAGGCGGGTTTGAAAGTTCAAACCCCAAACCCACAACCCATTGCATCCCTCTTTTTCTTCTTCGATCTCCTGCTAGGGCTTGACTTGCAAATCTCGTGCCCAGGCGGCGACAGTCGATGGGGACTTGGTCGGCGTCGGCGAGGCTGCCCTTCGACTTCGCCGTCTGGATCAGAGCTCTTGGAGGAAGATGAGGTGACATCGATTGGATACTGAGGCGGTTGATGGATCTTGATGGGGATGGTGGTGGCGGAGATGATCTGGTGGCGTGTACGAGGGTGTGGAAGGTGGAGATAGTATGGATGAAGGTGGAGGCAGCGGGCATGATGGTGATGTTGCTATCGATGGTGATGGCGAGGTGGCGGTCCTGGCTGAGATGATGGTGGCGATGATTATGGTGGCGGCGGTGGATGGTGGCGATGATTATGGTGGCAATGACGTTGGATAGTGGCAGTTTCGGGGTAGTGGTGCGACGACGTCGGAGGAGATGTTGGCGATCGGCGGCAGAACCCTGGGTTAGGTTTCGAAGGGTGGAAAAAGGGGAGAAGACGAACAATGCTCTTCTTTTCTTTCTTTTTTTTGATTGTTTTCTCTTTTTTCTTTTTTCTTAGATCTAGGATTTTGAGAGTGGCTAGGGTTTGAAGCAGAGGAAAAAAATTTGAAAAGGGATTGAGACCAAATATTTGATACCAAAATTGATGTAACTATGGGGGTCACAAACACTTTCAAATAAAAAAAATAGAAAACTAGGATTTTGACAAGAAAATAAATAAAAAAAATTAGGGTTTAAGGAATAGAGATAAGAACTGGGTTGATGGGGGACAAACAAAGAAGAAGGGGATAATTGGGAACAAACACTAAGAAATCTCAACTTAGAATTTGTAACCCAAGAAAATTATTGAAACTCTCTCTAGTGCATCTCAATCAAAAGTACACTGGCTACACAAAAGCTAAAACACGCATTTTTCATTAATCAACTGAGAATCTCCAAAGCAGTCTTTGTCTTTTATAGCCCTACGTTACATGAAAACTCCCACCACAACTAATGTGAGAACAAGATAAAATAAATTAATTATAAGCAATTAAAACAAACTAAAGATAAGATAAACCAACTACATAATCAAGTAAAACAAACTAAAGATAAAATAACCCAACTATATAATCAATTAAAATAAATTAAGATAAAATGATCCAACTACATAACTAACTAAAACAAATTAAGATAAATAAACCAATTACATAACCAATTAAAACAAATTAAGTCATTAGATGTCCCCACCATTTCCCCGGGATTAAGAAAAACTCAATCATATCGAGTGCAGATCAACCTAGCTCTCAATCAGGCCATGATGTTGATCATGTAGTCGGCATCCGTTCATCAGGTCTGCATCAAAGTGGTGGTGGTTGTGTTGAATGGCAATGATGAAATTGGAAGATGTTGACGACAGAAAATGACGATGATCGAGTTGGCAGATAGGAGGCAATAATATACAGTGACGATGAGCAGTGCTGCGTGCAAATTTTGGCAATTTTCGACTGATACTATCTTTGGTGGAGAAATTGTGGTCTTGAGATTTTGGAGAAAATTAGAAATTTAGCTCTGATATCAAAATGATAGGAGACGAACAAAGAAGAAGAGGGATAATTGAAAACAAACATTAGGAAATCTCAACGTAGAATTAGTATCCCAAAAAAATTATTAGGACTCTCTGCCTAGGGCATCTCCCCAAAAGCACACTAGTTACATAAAAACTTAAGCAAACATTTTCATTAATCATTAACCGAGAAACTCCAAAACAGTCTTTACCTTTTATAGGCTTACATCACATGAAAACTCCCACCACAACCAATGTGGGAACAAGATAAAATAAACTAACTACATTAACCAAGTAAAACAAACTAAAGATAAATAAATTAACCACATAACCAATTAAAACAAACTAAAGATAAAATAACCTAATTGCATAACTAAGTAAAACAAAGTAAGACAAAATAACCCAACTAAATAACCAACTAAAACAAACTAAGATAAAATAAACCAACTACGTAACCAACTAAAACAAACTAAACCATTAGACGTCCCCATCATGGATAGATTTTGAGCTTCACACCCCTTACACCACAGGCTTCACGCCTCTTACACCACGGGTTTCACACCCCAATCTCAAAAACTCAAAAGCTTTGAAATTTTAAATGAAAAATTTTCATTCATTCATTGTCTAATTTATTTATTGAGTTGAGCCTCTTTAAATTGGCTCCTTCAAAGCGAACTTCCCCATCACAACCGATGTGTGATTAAATTTCATAATAAAAGAAAACAACTAAACTGAAAAATAAACTAAGACATAAAAATAACTAGCACTTGTGTGATGTTCTCGTTAATTAGCCTCTAGCTAGCCGTTTGGTTATACATATTTGCTTATGCCCCACATACCTTCATGCAGGAGAGTGGGTGAATGAATGGAACTCAAAGAATGCCTCGCAGATGGACTATCAAATGTTTGGAAGTGCTCAATTGGAGGTTTACAACACTGCTTCATTTGGTTGGTCTTATTGGACCCTCAAGAATGATGAAGAGCACTGGGATTTTGAATGGAACATTCAGAACAAATACCTTATACTTGGTAAATAGCTATATCTAAGTTTACCTTTTATTTCATAGATTTCACTAAAGTTTTTCAAACATAATATGTTAATCCTATAACTATCTTATTGTTATCTTAGAAAAATCACAAAGAAAATATTGACCCAGAACAGATGTATATTTTTTTGTCCAAGGAAAGTACTTAATTTACCACCAAAACTGCAGGTTATTCCTCTGCTTTGTTGCTTCCAAAGTTTGCTATTAGCTCATGAGTTTTTACTTGAAGTAAACACCTCTGGAAGGAAGTAGTTAATCCATTAGAGATTCTAAAGTTCCACACACAACTCTACTTTCACGTTCCATATATTTTCTTTTTTCCCCTGAAAGCCTGTAATTAATTGGATAGCATGCATTGTAGATATATATCTTTTTTTTCAATTGTTTTTGCCTTGACTTCAAATTTTTAGTTAATTTAGTTGAACGCTCACCATTTATTTAAACCATGAATTTGTAACTTCATTTGTGAATGTATTCAAATTACTCGGTCTTTAATCTTGTATGTCCTTGTATGCTTTTAATGATTCAGAAAGACAATCGCTACATCTGATTTATATTTGGAAATTTTGTCTACAGGTAGTTCATCAAGGAGGACTCCAAGAAAATCATATTTGCTCGTATTGACATGTGTGTTATTTTTTTGACATACTCTGGTATGATACATTAAACACTACCAGCATATCAGAGAATCCTGCGGAGCAAAGTTTTTTTTGACAACTGTCTTTTCTTGGTATTGCTGGTTCATTCTTTCCATTATGTACCGACAAAAATTAGTAAATTTTCTATTGCATTGTCATAAAGATTTGTGAAGTATCATGTACAACAGTAGCAGAATTAAAATTCTTTTTCCAAGATAGAATTAAAATTCCACAATGGCTGTTTACTTCAGTACTATGAAGGTTGTTTATAGCCATTTCTTGTAAATGAAAATATATGTCCTCTTAACAATCTGTCCAAATGAGAAATATGCAAGAAAAAGTACAACTAAAAATCCAAAATACGACAAAGGAAGGCCAACCATTCCCATAACATTTCCAATTGGAGTAAATGGAATGATAATTGCAATGACAGAAACCACGATGGTTGAGACGACCACAGGCCCTGATGCAACATCCTGGATGAATGGGATTCTTTTGGTCCGGATCATGTGGATTGTAAGAGCCTGCATGAGGAGACCCTCAACAAACCAAGCAGAATGAAAAAATGCAGAGGTTTGTAGTTTGTAGACGCCATAGTAAAACCTTAGAAATAGAAATGTGGCTATGTCAAATATAGAACATACTAGTCCATTCCACAGTATGAACACTGGTAGTTCTTTGGAGGACCAGTGCTGTGGTGTTGTGGCATATCCTTCGTACATTTTGTCCCAAGGGATTGCAATCTGGCCTAAGTTATAAATAAAGCTTTGCGTAAGAAGTTGTTTTGGGCTAAGTGGCTCAAATTGTAGGAAGACGGTTGCGACAAGGAGTGAAATAACACCGCCCATGTTTGCTACCAAAGACATTTTTATGTACTTGATCGTGTTCCCATAAGTTATCCTGCCACGTTCAACGCCAGAGACAAGTACACTTAAATCCTTTTCCAGTAGAATAATGTCGGCAAGGTCCTTAGCTGCACTTGCGCCAGAGTCAACGGAAATCCCAACATCAGCTGCATCTAATGCAAGGGAATCATTTATTCCATCACCCAAGAACCCAACCACATGATTTCCAGCTATCTGTAGAGACTGTACCACACGACGTTTCTGGACTGGAGTAAGCTGGGCCAAAACTGTGACCCTTTGGACAGCCTCATGGAACTGAGCTTGATCAAGAAGATCAAGATCTGGCCCAGTTGTCACATGAGTGGTTCTGATGCCAACTTCTTTGCAGACCTTTATGGCTAGGGGAAGCGCATCACCTGTTAATACTTTTGCTTTAACTCCCTTCTCTGCTAGTCCCCATAGAGCCTGCTTGGCTGAATCCTTTGGTGGGTCAAAGAGGGAGATAAGGCCAAGGAACACCATTTCTGATTCAACTGATGTACTATTGGTGACTCCAATGCCCATTTTCTGCAAGAAGAAGCAAAGTTAGTGCGGAAGGCATAATGTTGCATTGCCACTTAGCATCTTGAATCATGGAGGTTAAAGCACATGCCTGGAGTTTAGTGCAGTATACTTGATTAGAATGATCAGAACATTTATCACCACCACAATCAATATAATGATGTGGGATCAAGAACTAAATAGGAAGTGGGATATGATCATAGGTCCCAGGCTGGATCTTGGCTCACCAATTGACTCAATCAAAGCAGATCAAATCAAAAACACGAAGCAAAGTTTATATTCATTCATTACTTAATTCATCAAGCTGAATCTCTTAAATAGGCTCTTATAAAGGAGAGTTTCTCCACATATTCGATGTGGTACTAAACAATCTGGGCTTAATAAAGCACTACAAAATAAACAAAGACTCAACCGACTAGGACTAATCAGGACTCCTCAAACTGACTCAAATGAAGTCCAATTGGACTCAAACGAAAAGCAATGAGAACTACAAAAGCATGGACTACACATTTGTCTAACACAATAAACTAAATCATAAACAATTATGACTCAAAACCAAGACCAAAGGGGCCGATGTGACACGACGGTGACGTCGCTGATATGTGCGCAGAGGAGTCGATGTGATGCCCTCATCACATAATCTAACCATTTCTCATAATTGAGCATGTGATATTGACTTTCTTTGTTATGTATATGATTTGTGAGGGTGCCATGCAAGTCCTTTTGTTCAAGTCAAACAAGAAACCTAGATGACTGACCATTAGGATTCTGGTCTGCTTAGATTTAGTAGATTGTGATTTGATTGAGACTTTGGTTATAGTTTGTAGATAAATGTATTTGTATGATCAATATGGTTATGCTTCAAAAAAGATTGCAGATATTTTTTTAATATTTTTTTTGCTGTTGCTGCTGTTGTTTTTGTTATTATTATTGGTTTTCTTCGATAGTAATTTCATGTTAGTTTACCATCTTCAAACTCTAGGTGGAATTTTGAACCCTTAGAACTCCTCATTTCCCAAAATATATGTATCCTTTACCATTTTACTAAGCACCTCTTGATACCAAGTTTTAGGTGATAATTCGATCTGTCACCAAGATGCACTGATTTTTTAGAGCCACTTTGTATTTATGTAGGATGAATCCCATGTTGCACTGATACTTCAACAAAGAAATATGTCTATATTGATATTGGATACTCCGATACTTGATGGATGCAAGTCAGATACTGATGGGGACATCAATGTCATGAGAGAAATCGGATTGAGTCTGTATTTTCTTTTCCAGTCTAGTATGTTTTTTTAATTGTATTTAGTATTTTTTTCATGTTTAGTCTCACATCAGTTATGTGATAAAAATTCAAGACTTGTAGGCCTATTTAAAAGCTCCAGTACTTTCAATAAAAATAAACCAAAATTTTGAGAAATTTATTTTGAGGTTATTTCCCTCGAGAGGCATGTTGCCCATAGTAAGGTGTGAAACTCTAACTGTGAAGTTAAGATCGAATATGCAACGTGAAGCGGCGTGGGATCCAAGAAGGTGAAAGGCCTTTTTCATTTATCCATTAGTTAATCTTTAGCTATTTCTTTCATCTCTCATCTTTTTCTCAAATTACTTTGACCTCTTTTGTTTCATATCAATTTGGTATCAGAGCATGGTTAGGAAAAAATAATGAGTGATGAAATTAAAATTGTAATACATATTTCTTATGAAAAGATTTTCGATGTGAAGTCGGTACAATTATATTTGAATTATTCATTATTTCTTTTTTTCATCTCTTCTATCAAATAATCTAATTCATTACTTTTTTCACAAATTTCTAAAAAAAATTATAAAATCTTTTAAATCTCCTCATTATCTCTTATCTTGTCTCAAATTCTCACCACGCATCTTAAATCTTAACCATAATTCAAAATCTCAAGCTCAAGTCACATCTTCAGCCACAATTCCAAATCTTTAGTACAAAATCACAACTAAAATATTTTTTAAAAAAAGAAAGAAAGCCCCTTTGTTTTTTTTCCTCTTCTCTTTCTCGCTTTTTTTCTCCCCTCTCAATGAGAACAGGAGCATTAGACATCAACAAACACAAGTCATCCGGATTAACAACTGTGACTCACAAGCATCAACAAGTCAACAGTACAAGACGGGTACCTAAGAATCGGGTTCTCAATAGCAGTTTCATATTCAGATCCAGCATCGAGTCACTACCACCTTATGTATACTTGACGGGGTCGAGTTCTTCCCACCCGGCGAGAATGATGGGGACATCAATGTCATGAGAGAAATCGAACTGAGTCTGTATTTTCTTTTTAAGTTTAATATGTATTTTTAATTTTATTTAGTATTTTTTTCATGTTTAGTCCCACATCGGTTATGTGGTAAAAATTTAAGACTTTTAGGCCTATTTAAAGGCTCACTGCTTTCAATAAAAATAGACCAGAATTTTGAGAAAATTATTTTGGGATTTTTTTCCTTGAGGGATGTCCGCTCATGATAGGGTGTAAAACTCTATCTGTAAAGTTAAGATCGAATATGCAGTGTAAAGCGGCGTGAGATCCAAGAAGATGGAAGGCCTTTTCATTTATCCATTAGATAAGCTTTAGCTATTTCTTTCATCTCTTATCTTTTTTCAAAATACTTAAATCCCCTTTTTCGTTTCACATCAGATACTTCTTTTGACGTAATCTAATTTTTGTTTTTTTTTTGTTTTATAATAAACGGTGGAGGTACCTCCCAGGCGTTCCATTAAAGAGATCTTAACACAACAAGAGTACATTTACAATTATCCAGGGAAAAGAAAACAGGAGAGGAAAAAATAAGATAAAGCATAAAATAACACGTGCAGCACTAGCACAATTCTAAAATTAGGAATGCATCTATTGATGCTTTCTCAGTTTGCAACGTATCTAGGATATATCAAAGACATGTCATAAATGTGTCCAAGCCTAAGAAGTTAAAGATTGAATGTATGTATGACTTCTACACAACTCTATTTAATTTTTAGATGCATTGAATTTGTAACAATTTGTCCATTTTTGTAATGAAGAATATGATTGCCCACCTAACTATTGATTTATATAACTTGAAAAATTTTCATGATGTCAAAGATTTTGAGCTCTTTTATCCATTCTATCCTTAGAAGTTTATGCTACTACAACAGACATTAGCACATAATTGTGTAATTTTTACTGTTCCCGTATCTAGATATATCTTTGCATCCAAATTTTTTATGACTTCTTGTTCCACATACCCTTACTGGTTGCATCTGTTTCCCTTGTCTGCACTAATGCATTTTGTGTATGTATATAACTGTCATATCCATGCTGCACTTGTGTCCTATGTTCCTAAAGTTTGCCATTTCACTCTGTCAGTATCATGTTTTACCCATATTCTGTATCCGTTTTTGTGCTTCACAAGGGGGGATTTCAACCATTTTTCCTCCTTGATATAATTTAATTTGGTCCGAACTCAACTCTCTTGTCAAGGTCATAGTTTATCTGATGTATTTGACAAAACAGACAAGTTAATGGGTCATCTCAGGTTTAATTGGTATTTTAAATTCTCTTTATATCTTATCTTTCTTATCTGTTTCGTCTTTCATCTTTTTTTTTTCAAGTCGAGGGCTCGAATTGTCAGGTGCCAAAATTGTGTTAAGTTCATCACAGTAATGTGATTTGGTACAAAGATATCTTTTGTTGTTATTCTGTTTCTAAAGTAATAATTCGTCTGATTAAATCATCATGTCCATGTTATTGATTACTCGAGAAGGAACAGTAGATATTTGCATGGTGAAGTTAATATTTAACTGCACTTGATGAAAACCACTTTGCAGATTGGATATTTTTCAACCAAAAAACCTTTTCGATTTTGATAGATAAATTCATACCTCTGCAAGCTAATCACATCATTTAGATCAGCGGCAATTGAATTTTCCTTCTTTGGTCTAAATCTCAAAAAAAAATGAAGGTCTAGCATTCAGTTTGTTGATGTGGTTTGCAAGGAAAGAGAGCAGAAAGTTACCTTTTTTATCCTTCTAATCGCTACTCCCAGAACGCGTAAACCATCATTATTAAGTTCTCTGCTGATTTGGATGATTCGCTGGCGATCTTCTAAGGTGAGGGCTAAGGTTACACATGTATCAGTGTGCTCAATAGAAGTACAGATATTTAGCACTTCTTCAACTGCTCCTTTTGTTATCACATATGTAATAGCATCAACTTCAGGATAGTTTTTGTCAGGGATGCCTCTGAAATCTGTTTCAACAATAACTGATATTCTTCTTCTAATGAAATCAAAAGGAACCTCATCTATTTTTCTCCATTTGGATGGCTCGAACCTGTATCCACTGGTGTAAACATGTGCCACAATTGCATCATCAATTGGATTTTTCAGTTCAGTCTTGAAGAAGGCATTAAGAAATGCAAATCTTAGAACCCTTTCGTTGGATATTCCCCAACTATCTAGATGGTGGACCATTATATCATGATCTATCGTAAGAGTTCCAGTCTTATCAATGCATAAGATATCCCTGTGGTATAGAAAATGTGATAATTATTGATACCGACAAAGTTAAGCAAAGAGCAATAAAACACATTGCAGTTAATACCAGCAAACAAAGTTCAGCTTACAAGTAACAAATTTTTTAAATTGTCAACTGAACATCTTAATCATTCTAGCTCTAATATAACCATTATTGCCTTTCCGTTAAGCAACAAGTAAAATCTCATTGACGTTGAATCTGAAAATGTTCATCCACTGCCACTAACGACTCACTACCATGTTCGTTGCTAGCTAACCATCTCAACCACCACTTCCGGTTAAACGCTACCAGATAGTGTAATCTTTTCTTTTCTTTTATATTTATTTCTCAGTATTCTTTATTTGTTTCTTCTTTCTCTCTTTTCTAAAATTGTGTATAAGTCGCATATTACTATCAATTAGCAGTTTTATATAGTATGTAACCTTATTTTTTTAAAGTCTTCTTATCCATGTTTCATTTTTCCCATAAGTAGTTTTATATAATAGTTTTAACTGTCAATAGTGGTCATATAAGGAATTCATGTTTAACTTATTTCTTATGTAACTTATCCTTTTCTCCTTACTATTCAAGTTTTATTTAAAGTTTGCAGTTAATATTATTTATGAGACAAGAGGTTGACTGACTGCCCAAGTAGACCTCGTCATTAAGATGCCATCAAGGCACTTAACCAGCCAGCTCAATTGATCCCTCGACACCCCCCCCCCCCCCCCCAACCCCACACACACACACCCACACACACACACACACACACACCTCCCACTTTTAAATCAATGTTAGATTGTGGAACTTCTATCTTAAGATGGTTGGACTTCCCTGTCTCCAATCAAAATCTTTTTGTTCCTCTCAAAGTACGGTTAAAAGACCCTCAGCATTGAGTTTCGAATGGTCCATTGATTTGCTGTTTTTAACCTTTTCTCTCTGTATTATAGTAGCCTGTTAAACCTTCATAGATTTATTTTTTCTTTTATTCTTTTTGTTGCAGTTGTTATCCGGTTGTTTGTTTGGCTCAGGTTTAGTCATCTTAAATTGGTTTCTGATAAAACCTGCTGTGATATTTCTGAAACTTAGCTTGTACTTGTTTGCTAGAATTACATTACAAAATCTCCCCTTATGTCATGCCTTGCACAAGCTGTTACAGATCAGACTATGTTAGAACTTGCTCAGGGTAACGAGTTTGCTTGAGGACGAACAAGAACATAATTAACAATAACAAAGAAGAAGATTTTCTTGGTTCAGCGATTTGCCTACGTCCACAGGGGGAGGAAGAGTTTTATTAACTTGAAGAAAGGGATTACGATAATTATTCTTTTTCTCTTGGATCTCTCTCTCTCTCTCTCTCTCTCTCTCTCTCTCTCTCTCAAGAGTGAGTACAAGTTTGCCTTGAGGAATTGGCTTCACTTTTTGGATGATGAGGTGATTCTAATACTCTCTCTAGGGGGTGTGTATATATATAGCCTTTTCACCTCCTAGTCTTAGTAGGATTACAACTCGTAGTCCGTATCACAATTGAGTCTGAATCTGAGTCTTGCTTGACTGATTTGTTGTCACAACATCTTCTTTGTGTCCAAACTGAGTTAGGACATCAATATTGTGCCATGCCGAAAACAGCCAACCAGCTAGTGGACGTGTAACTAATTTCGACACCAAATAGGATAACACCAAACTCAATTGAATTTAGACACCTTCACATGCATTCATGCATGTGCAATACCGATAAATCCTTTCATTGACTGAACCTCATGTTCAGCCTATGAGGTCTTTGACTTGCATGTTGTTTATTACAAATTGAAAGACTTTCATGGTTTTGGTTATGCCATGTGTCCATCTTTGATTCACTTTGTAATTTCTCTTGGCTCTTGCTGTCAATGATGCATGATTGTTCTTTAATCTTCTTCTTAATCTTTTTTGAATGCAAGTCATATTTCTAACAATCTCCATCCTGACTTGTATTCAAACAAGCTTGTCTTGGAATCAAACCTTTATGCCTCGCACTCTTTTAATTGTCTCGCTCCCCTTTCTCCACCTTCATGGCCTCCACTTAGAGGTTGTGTGCCTCTCTCAATGCTTGAGTATCTAAACAAAGTTTGAGGATTCCTTGAACTTCTCTGGAAGAATCAATTTCTTCAAAATACTTGCTGGATTCTTTACTGTATCAACCGGTCATTACCGGTAATTGTGTATAAGTTACATGTATGTCGCAGTCTTTGATGGCAATTGTAGTTCTCTTTATCACCTTGATAGTTGTACCGTCTCCTGAAAACTTTCATCCTGCAGCTCCTAGTACTCCTAGAGAAATCAGGTTCTTCAAATCTGGAACGTGTCACGTTTGTCGAGGATTGCACTTTTCCATCAAACATTATTTACTTGATAACATCAATACCAATAGTCTTGTATATCGCGTTGTTTTCTATCATGATTGTTTGATGGGGACATTGACTATCCACTCAGGACCTGAAAGCCATACTCAGAGGAGACAGAGATCCAACCAAGAGAAAATTTGTATTTCTTTTATTTAGTTTTATTTGTAGTTCTTTTAGTTGAGAGTGCGCACGTGCACGAGTGGTTTTTATTATTTACTTTCTTTTATTCTATTAAGGCACGAATAGTGCACGTGGCCTCTTTCTATAAATATCCTTGTAAGAATTTATTTTGGAATCAATGAATGAGCTATTGAAAACTTTGAAACAGATAATTATTTCTTTTGAATTTTGTGTGTGAAACATAGAATGGGTGCATCATGTTAAGATAATAACGTGAATACGTCATGAAGGTAGACGAAAACTCGAAGATCAAAGAATGAGCATGTACAAGAATCTGTGCACAAGAGTAGTTAACTAATACAGGATATAGTCGACTAGTCACCTGAATTAGTCGACTAATACATTGTATAGTCAACTAGATTTGGCCAACAGAGAGTTGGGGTTCTTAGGATTTGTCAGAGTAGTCGACTAGGATTTGGGACTACATTAGTCGACTAATGCCCTGGCCTAGTCGACTAATGTCAGATCTGACAGTTTTCTTTTCTGAATCTGTTTTGAGTCCTAATTAGATTCGAGTTTTTTTTATTCTGAAGCGGTGATTGTTCGTATTGATGGAGTGTTTAGGATTAGAAGAGTTCTATGGTTTATAAATAACCCCTTACGGGTAGCCTTCAATGTATCCTAAGAGAATCCAATGAATTTGTAATTCCTAAGGGTGTAATTCATCTAGATAAGAGATTCATAAGAGAAGTTTAGCCACAAGGGTTCGTTGTTCTTAGCGGCCATCAAGGGCTTGTAATCTTCTCAATGTGAGGTGTAAGTAACTCTTATTGTACTCCCCCAAAGTTTTAATACCCCCTTCTCCTGTGGACGTACACACGATCTGTTTGATCGATGGAAACACGTTATATTGTGTGTTGGCTTTCTATATACTTTGGAATATCTTCTTCTTCTCTTCTTAACGTTGCTTTAGTAGATCCTGTAGTTTATTTTTGTTGCGTCGCCTCAGTCGAACCGGTCGTGGGGGCCTCTCTGAATTCACAACAATTAGTATCAAAACATACAGATTATTTTCCAACAATTGGTATCAGAGCAAGTTCAACTTGAAAATATGTGCGATCAAGTTCGATATTTAGAAGTTTGATGGCGTCATCAATTTCAGCAGGTGACAGATTAGGATGAACGCCATCCTTATCTAGAGCGTGTTGAAGAAAGTATTACTCAGGAGGGAGAAAAAAGCCTCAAGACATCAAGAAAGAAACTTGGCAGGAGTTAAATGAAAGCCTTGACGGCTATTCAGTTTTGTTTGACGGACAAAATATTGGATGAGTTTTCTACAGAGAAAATAGCGTCCTCGTTGTGGGAGTGACTTCAGGACCACTATCTGAAGAAGTCGTTAGCGAATCAATTTATTCTGAAGCAGTGTCTCTTTCTTCTCCGCATGCATGAAGGTATACCTATCAAATCTCACATTGCAAAATTTTCCTCTATTATCAATGATTTAGATAAGATAGAGATTAAGATAGAAGATGAGGATCCAGCACTTCTATTACTGTGTTCTTTACCTTTTTCATATGAGAGATTTAGGGAAGCTATCATCTATGGAGGCAAGTCAACAATTAAGGTCAATAAAGTCAAGGAGCATCTGCTCAACAAGAACAAAATTGACACCCAGTTGATGGTGAGTCTCATCATGATGATTCTGAGCAAGTTCATTATTCAAAGGAGAAGAGTAATAATGGAAGTTCCACAAGTAACTCAAAACACAAGAATTTGATGTGCAACTATTGTCACAAGAAGGGGCACATTAGATATGAGTGTTGGCTTCGAAAGAAAAAATAATCATATGCTAATGTCACTGAGCTGGTTGGAGGAGATGAAGAACAGTGCGGCGTTCTATCTGTTACAAACAGATCAGTTGGTAACAAAAATAGATGGGTCATAGATTGTGGATGTTTACAACATATCGGTTCTAATAGGAAGATGTTCTCTTCATACACTTCGACTCAAGGGGGAGAAGTCTTCATGGGAATTCTGCTACAAGTAAGGTGATTGGCAAAGGAACATTCTAGTTTCGGTCTCATGATGGATGCATCACTACTCTTCAAGGCGTTCGTCATGTTCCCGAATCAAGGTACAATTTCATCTCTCTTGGAGCCCGACAAGGAGAAGGGTTCAGTTTCAGTTTTGAAGGTGATCTTATGAAAGTATCTAAAGAGTCCCATGTGAAGTTTCAAGCCGAATATGTCAGTAATGTGTATATGTTACAAAATTTGAAAGTTACAGTTGGTGGATTACAGTTATCATCGACTTTAGAAGCGGGGTTGTGGAACAATCAGAGACTATGATAGTTTCGAGCTTGGATGTTCAGTTGTACCCCGAAGAGAGATTGGGACTAGGGCGCGCAACAAGGTAGTCCAGATCGTTATTCCTATCGTGGAGCAAATTCTTATAGATCTTGTGTAGATCAAGGAGATCGTTGGGTAATAAAGTTCATGTTGGGGCTGAACTTATTCGGCCTAATCAAGTTGTGAACCCCATGAGGGGGTTATGGAGAAGAGGGAGTGAGATGGAGATGAAGTCAAGTTTGTTCAATTGTGCGTGGATGCGAGCACATGGAGCATGGTGGTTATTCTCGGACTTGAACGTATTCAAATTAAGAAGGAGATTATTAGGATTATGATGTGAATACGTCGAGAAGGTAAACGAAAACTCAAAGATCAAAGAATGAACGTGTACAAAAATCTGTGCACAGGAGTAGTTGACTATTACAGGGTACCTGGTTAGTCGACTAATACATTGTATGGTCAATTAGGCTTGGCCAACAGAGAATTGGGGTTTTCAGGATTTGTCTGAGTAGTCGACTAGGATTTAGGATTAGTCGACTAATGCCCTGACCTAGTCGATTAATGTCGGATCTGACAGTTTTCTTTCCTGGATCTGTTTTGAGTCGGAGTTGAATTCGAGTTTTCTTTATTCTCAAGCGGTGATTGTTCGTATTGATGGAGTTTGTTTAGGATTAGGAGAGTCCTATGATTTATAAATAACCCCTTAGGGGTGACCTTCAATGTATCCCAAGAGAATTCAATGAATTTGTAATTCCTAAGGGTGTAATTCATTTAAGTGAGAGATTTGTGAGAGAAGCTTAGTTACAAGGGTTCGTTGTTCTTGGCGGTCATCAAAAACTTGTAATCTTCTCAGTTTGAGGTGTAAGTAATTCTTATATACTCCAAAGTTTTAATAAAGTTTCTCACCATTCTTCCGTGAATGTACACACGATCTGTTTGATCGGTGGGACCACGTTATATTGTGTATTGGCTTTCTATATACTTTAGAATATTTTCGTTTTCTCTTCTTCATGTTTCTTTAGTAGATCCTGTGGTTTGTTTCTGCTGCGCTGTCCCAGTCGATCCGGTCGTTGGGGGCGTCTCCCTGAATTCACAACAATTGGTATGAGAACATACAGATTGTTTCCCAACACATCACTAGGTGCAAAATTCAAAATTCTAATCTCTTTCCCAATTTCCACAAACCCTAATTTTTCCTGTTTCATTATGCGTCACCGTTCTTCCGTTGTATTCTTTATAAGTGCAAAACTAACTCTTGTTCGAGCACATACGATAAGAGCAATCAGAGTTAAGGAATCAATCATCAGAGTGTATGCCTTTCCTGGGGGCTATCAGCACATTAAACGATCAATCTATCTCCTCTGTTATACTCGCTTGGCCTGCATGCTTCTTCCAATGCTTGGCTTTTTTCCCCTTTACTCCAATCATGTTTTATAGTTTCTGCAGTCCTTTACGTGTCTCGGCTTCTTGCAGGAGTAGCATCCATCGCTATTGTCACTTGTCAAAAGATTCATATTTAGATTTTGATTTCTTTCCTCGTCTATATGACCTGCCTCTTTCCGTAGCAACCAAGCCTGATGATTTATCCTCCTATAGATTTGGTCTCTTCATAATCTCATTACTCAAAAGAGTAATTTTAACCTTTTCTATCTCAAGTGTTTCTCTTTCATACTACATGGTGGTTACTAAGTGGTCATATGATGATGGAAGAGAAGCAAGAAGTAAATCACTATGTTGTTGAAGATATTCATGTATTTAAGGATTGGTGTATCTTCCTTCGTTGAAGAGTGTATAGTTTCTTTTTGAGATAAAGCTTGTTAGACAAGCTATTCGTCATGCAGAGGCTTTCTAGTTTCATCTATAATTATGCTGCTGAAGTCTCATCTATGACATTGTATATCATCTCATCCGTCAAGCATAGCTCGATAGCGCCTGTCGCTTTAATATCCATATCTTCCCAATCTGCATCGTCATGTCCTATGGTTGCTTTCTTTGCCACGCAATATCTAGGGTAATCCTTCTTTCACCAGAAGTTCTTTTAACCTTCTTTGGCACAAGAAAAGTTTTCCATATTTTTCTTTATTGTTGAACTTCTCCGCCGCGAACTTTGTTGTCATCATTGTCTTATTTGCCATATCTTGAAAAACCCTGAACTTCTCTCAAGCAAATCAACAATCTCCTTGCATGCAGATCCGATAACCGTTCGACTCTTATACCAATTGTTAGCACAAAGCTCATTAACTTTGATCGATATTAAGATAATATTCATGAAACCAATTTGACCCAAAAGGGGCAACCCCTAAAAAAGTATTGGGCCCAATCTTATTTAATCATATATCCATCTCTTTCCTTTTTCAATATTAAACTAAACCTATTTTGCCTTTGTACCTCATTTGTCTTTTTTAATATGAGTGCTTGTGAGTTGGATTCGAGCCACAATCTTAACGATCTCTATTTTGGCTCGTATTCAGTGCGAATAACCTGAGAGCCTGAATTTGGAGATCAATCATCGTAGTCTCCATCATGAACTGTATTTTGTCACGTATTTGCGAGTATGTTCAGATACTTGTCTTGAAGCACGAGTTAAACCTTTCATAATTATCACTAATTGTATAAATTATGTCTTGATTAACTGTAGCACACATCGAGCCATAGAGCTGCTTAACCCCCTCTTGCGCCATAATGTGGCTTAGTATCACGGGGACCCACCATAATATGAGCCGCATCCACGCTTGTACTATAATGCCCACTCCTTGCTTGTAGTGTAGCCCAAGAATTTTCACCATGAGCTCTGATACCATTTATTAGAACCCGCTCAGTGAACAAGCTTGCTTGATGACAAACAAGAGAATAATGAACAACCACAAAGAAGAAGATTTACGTGGTTCAACAATTTGCCTACGTCTTGTACACAGGGAGAGAAGAGTTTTATTAACTTGAAGAAAGGGATTACAATAATTATTATTTTTTCTCGGATCTCTCTCTCTCTCTCTCTCTCTCTCTCTTACAGGTTTGTCTTGAGGAATTGGCTTCACTTTTTGGATGCGGGGTGATTCCCGTACTCTCTCTAGGGGTTATATAGATAGTCTTTTCACCTCTTAGTCTTAGTAGGATATCAACTAATAGTATGTATCACAATTGAGTATGAATCCGAGTCCTGCTTGAATCCTGATTTGCAGTCGCAGTATCTTCCTTGTGTCCAAACTGAGTTAGGACATCAATATTGTGCCATGTCGAAAACAACCGAACAGCCGCAGCACATGTGTAGCCAATTCCGACACCAAATAGGATCGCACCAAACTCAATTGAATTGAGACACCTTCACATGCATTCATGCATGTGTAATACTCTTAAATCCTTTGATTGGCTGAACCTAATGCTCAGCCTATGAGGTCTTTGGCTTACATGTTGTTTATTACAAATTGAAAGACTTTCATGGTTTTTATTATGCCATGTGTCCATCTTTGATTCACTTTGTAACTCTCGGCTCTTGCTGTTAACAATGCATGGTTGTTCTTTAAGCCTCTTCTAAATCTCTTTTGAATGCAAGCCATATTTCTAACAAAAACTATCTTCTGATTGATGAATGTGTTATAGAAGTTTTAGTGTTACAACCTGGAATTATCATTTATGTTTGAATTTTATTCTTGATAACTATCCATCAGTCTGCTATATGTCCAGTAAGATGACATGATTTACTGTTGATGAGAACCTTTACTACATCATAACAGCTTTTCTTTAACTGCATGGTATATGCAAGTGTGTTCATACGTGTGTATGTGTGCATGTTATTTATTTTGAGGATTTCATACTATCCATGTAGTTGTTGATCTTTTGCATGACTCTCTCTCTCTCTCTCTCTCTCTCTCTCTCTCTCTCTGTGTGTGTGTGTGTGTGTGTGTGTGTGTGTGTGTGTGTGTGTGTTTACAATCCGTAAATCGAGGTTGACACATTAAAAAAAAAAAGAGCGAGAGAAAGGTTTCTAGAATCATAACATCTTCTGCATGTCCATGTGCATATACAACTATACCTGTATAGATAAACAAAACATTGCATTGTGCTCGCCACACTAAAATAAGTGACATATATTCATGCAAGCATGTATATAATATCTATGTGAATCATTTTGAGAACTTACATTGCTCCCATATTCTGTATAGCAGATAAGCTCTTAACTATGCATTTTCCTCTAGCCATTGCAATGGCACCTTTAGCAAGATTTGTATTCACAATGAGAGGAAGCATCTGTGGGGTCAGTACTACTGCTGCAGAGATCCCAAATATAATGCTCTCGTTCAAGTTATAAGATGAATAATAGTCGAAAATGATCATGATGGGAACCACCAATACCATAATGCATATGAGTGCATAGGACATGCAACAAACTCCTTTTTCAAATGCATCTGGTGGCTTTTCTTTTCCTAATGTGGAAAATAAGGTACTCATGTAAGTGTTGGAACCTGTTGAAATGACTAGTCCTTTGCTATGCCCAGATACCACACTTGTTCCCTGGATATGAGATGGTCTTATGAAAAAAATTATATACGAATACACTTGATTTCCTAACTACACGAATTATTGGATAGATAAATGTCGTGAAAAGTTACCATAAAGCATATATTCTTCAGCTCTAGCAAAGGTGTTGTTGGAACTTCTCTAGTCTCCGCTACTTTTTCCATTACCCCTGATTCGCCTGTTAATGAAGACTGACTGACCCAAAAAGGAGTTCTGTTATAGTGTTCTAAATAAAGAAACAACAGAGATTCAGAAAATTTAATAGATTGTATTACCTCACGACTAGGTCTTTGGATGTCAATAACCTTACATCACCAGGAAAGATATCCCCAGGATTGAAGATGACAATATCACCAGGAACTATCTCTCTTTGATCAATCTGAACTACCAGTTCTGTCTGAACTACCCTACCTGCACATCTTTGAACTCTGACTGGTGTTTTCAACAGTTCAGAAAGCTTCATTGCAGCTCTTGAACTGTTATACTCCTGACACATGAATGGTAGACTGGTTTGCATGAATAAAGGTATATTTGTGATGCCGTATGTTGATATTTGGGGAAATTATTTAATCAATGAACGAAATTGAAAAGGTTATTCTAGAAGCATTTGTTGTAAAAATCACCTGGTGGAAACGGATGCCCTTACTAATAAAGACGAGTATGAGCATAATGCATCCATTGGGCATGTCACCTTCTATGTATGACAAAGTAGCCATGGTTGTAAGAATGATATTAAAGGGATTTAAGAAAGCATTTAACCAGAGATGCCACCAGCTGGGGAAATTATGATCAAGGGGGGTGTTTGGACCACCTTCCTTTAGTCTTTTCTCTGCTTCCTTAAAGCTTAGTCCTGCACAAATAGAGTTAAAACTCTGTTTATAAGTTCCACTGAAGTTAATATAGATGCAGAATAACTTTTGGACTGAACCACTTTACTTGGGCGCAAGTTTGGAAGATTTTACTTTATTAAATGCATGTTTTTTCCTGTTTGGACTCATTAAGTAATTGTCATGATCATAGAGATTTAGGGAAGGCCAGTATAGTTTCGGGAGAAATTTGGAGCAGTCAGTGAACTGAAAATTGATGAAGCAAAATCAAAATCAGAAGATAAAATGCATTCTATCTGCAAGGATGCTTCAATTAGAGATCAAATTCCTACCTGCGAAAACTATAGGCAGAAAAGTCATAAACCATGTGGTCAGTCAATGTGTTTGAGAATTATTGGTTGTTATCAACTACATTACCCAAAACTTTTAAGGGTTTTTCCTTTTCCTAATTTTTTAGTAAAGAAGTGTAGGATGTTAGGGAGCAAACGTACAATGTGATGACCCTCTTAACTAAACAACCCCCGCCTCCATCACACACAAACATGCACAGGCGTGTGCGCACATGCCTGCGCGCGCGCGCGCACAAACACACATGCATGCACGCTCAAGCACGCTCACCCACACACACAAAATAAAAAAAAGAACAAAAAGAATGCAGAATACACTGAATACATCATGGACAAGTGAGTTGGTAACCAATGGGAAAAGGAAAGATAAATGCTTAACACTGGTTTTGCGGCTAGGTTTCTCTGATCTTAGTAATACATTTTTCCAAATGCATAATCTGTTGGGACTAGGCCATCATTGACACTGTCTCAATTTAAAACTACAACTTCGAGCACATTCAATGATGAATAAGAATCTAACATCTCCGTGAATAAGAGTCTAGACGAAGTGCGAAAATGATTAGGTTTATTAGAAGGATTGCATTACACATCCCTGAATAAGAGTCTAAACTAGTAGAATTCTAGGAAGGGAAGTATCACTTGTAACACGCAGATCCACATGCTCACATATCCCAGAGAGAGTCAAGAAGGGAGGTAGCATTTGTAACACACCATGCACGCATGCACATATGGAGAAAAAGAGGGTGATAGGGTGGGAGGGGAATGGGTTCCTTTTATTTGGATAGTAAACTACATCGGTGATCTACCCTAATGACTTGAGCATATAGATGCACAAATGCATGCAAGGCACTCAGACAGAGGTTATAAAGGTTTATCGAAGTTTAAAATAATGTTCCAAAAAAGATTTGTATCTGCCATTTAAATTTTTTAATTATATAAGCTTTGAATCAAGGTTTGAAATATTGCCTGATTCTATGTATTGCTAACATCATATTGGGTTTTTGCTTACCTGTGATGATGACAACTTGATACCGGAACTGATATTAAATAATATCGGAAGTATTTTTTTGTGTTTTTCTATAAAATTCTAAAAGATAAAGATAAACAACAACTAATTCTCTATGTCTCACGCCATGGTAACCCCATCACCCACACAACTTTGTGCGCATCAAATTGTCCAAACACTCTTTAATGTTCATTAGTTATTCAAGAATTGTGAGATCACAGTAAATTAAATCTGGAATTTGAAGTTTCTAAGCCATAAATCAATCCTAGTGCCGGCACTATCAATCCATTCAACTCATTTAGAAAGAGAGATTTGCTTAAGTAATCTAAGATGCTAACTGATGCAGACATCAAGTCACGTGTATGACACATGTATTACCGGTGGAGAAGACGCCTCGTACCATTTTTTTCTAGTAATAATAGGACTCTATGTATTTTAGTTTCTTTATTTGGAGTTGTATTTTTATTAGGAGTTTAGTTTCTTTATTTTGGAATTGTAATTCTATTTGAATAGGAGTTTTATTTTGAGTTGTAGTCAATTTTGTACAAGCTTATAAAAGGTCTCTTAAGCCTATAAAAGGCCTCTTGTATCAATCAATGAAGGCAATGAAGACTTGAAATTTTTTTTCTCAAATTTGTATAAGTTATGATCTCTTTCCAAATTTCTCTCTTTGGTGGGAAGCCCTAAAAAAAACCTAGTTTAGAGTGTGAAATTCTAACTAGCTTGTCCTCTTTCCTCATCTTTTTTTTCTTTCTCAAAATCCTAATTTCTATGGTCTCAATTCTCTACAGTTTCAATTCTCTTCTCGATCTCTAACCCAAGTTCTAATTTTTATTTCAAAAAAAATAGAAAAATCTCTCTTCTAATTCTCTATAAAATCCCCCCCCCCCCTAAAAAAAAAAAAAACTCTATAGTACTCCACTATAGTATAGTGCTACAGTATCCCAATGCTGCAGTACCTCTTCTCTGCAATATCGTTGCTACAGTAAAAAAGATCATTAAAGTGTTTAAGATTTATTTCGATCGTAACTTTTTCATTCAGAGTCTAAATCACGCATAGTTCAAAGCGTTGGATTCGTAAAAGCGAGTTCTATGCATCCACAATTATCACAAGGACATAGAGGTCATAGTTGATCCTTAGTAGGTACGTTTCTTATCAAATCAGTTATTTTGAGTCTGTTATTTTAATCTTTGAGTTTTTTAGTGATTTGTTGGATGTCCACAAATGTGAGATTGTGCATATCTGCTTACCTATAATTTAGTAGCTTTAATATTGATCGTAAAATCTTTTGCCGCATAATATATTATCTTTAGTTGATTCTCGATTGAATTGAATTTGTCTGCGTATATTATTTTATTACACCTATCTGCTTTATTAGTTTTAATTTTTTCCTACCAACGTTCGCTTCATGTTGGTGAAGAGTGATTGAGTGTTTTGTTGTTGATTTTCATACGCGCATAAAGTTTCACATCACTAACACTTCTTGGACACTACTTAAAAACATGTGTCAGATACTTCTCAAATATATCAAGTTTAATATAAGTTTAGACACTTTTTGATGTGGATATTAAACACATTTACAGTTATCAAACACTTTGTTCATATTCATCACATGATGACATACATTTACTTTATATGTTTTAGCATAAGGACATCAAACAGTGATTTGTCTCAAACCATAGTAAGTTTAGGCATGTTTTAATACAAGAAATAAGATGCACCAAGTTATTCCATATTGAAGAGTCAACTCTAATGTAGCACGAACACTCCCGTGTCTGACACTTCGACCCCCATGGTCGACACTTCGACCCCCGTGTCAGACACTAATGCTTCTTTGCACACTTCTCAGACACTTATAAAATGTTAATTAAATACTATAGTTTTTAAGTTTAAGATACTTATAACTTTTTCGGCATGTCTCTTACATTTCTCTTACATTTCTTTCTTCCCGTTACATGTTTGATTTATTTATTTAGGTTCATGTATATATCAAAGACCATAGCGGAAAATGTGTCAAAATATTAATTTGCGTGAAACTAAGATAAATTTCATACTTTTTGCATGTATGTATGCATGCATGCACATATGCGCTTTCTTTTATCATTTCTACACATTCTCTGTATATTATAGTGTCACAATAATGTGTCCATGTCTCCAAATTTTTAAGGAATTTCCATCTCGTGTGTTAGTGTGGTGCCTCTGTTGCTTGTTTGTGTCTGTATCCGTGCCGAACCCTGTTGCGTGTCCGTGTCCGCATTCGTGCCCATGCTTCTTAGGTCAAGGCTATTCTTTAGAAAAGGTTATAAGTTTATGACAGGTTAATTTTTAACTTGTTTGTAACATTACATTTCCCTATATTGTTGTAAACTTGGGTGTGCATGTCTTGCATCTATGTACTTATATGTACTATGCTGCTTGTTTAAACTCCAAATGTTTTGGTAATAACTTTACCCATGTTCTTGATGTAAAATGGATGCTCTCCATTTGCATGTTGCATTTAACACAAGTATGCTTCTAAATATCGAAAATCAGTTTGTCTAGGAGGTAGAGAGGAGTGTATGATGCCTAGCATTGGCTTACCTTGATTGGAAACACACATTCCTTTTCAATCAATACCCTCTAGTGACATTGCTATCTTGTGGGTCACTTTGTTTGTCATCAGACGTTCATATTTTCTTCCATAAACCCACTCATCGACCTGTAGCACTTGTCATCAACATTTTTCAAATTTAGAGACCATGTAGATTTCTATACTCTCTACTGTTTGTCTCATTATGTGGTTCTATGAATCATTTTGGATTAAGGAAAAACTTGAAGATTGAGGCTCAAGAGTATGTTCTATCGTTAAGATGGCTGCATGCTGAAGTTTAATTTGGAGGTTTTGATGTTTGTTGGAGCTTCCTCTTTCACTGTTTTTCTGTTTTATTTTAAGAATACTGGACATGGAACTGTTTTCAGAATGTTTATGTACTTCAGGAAGAATTATTTTGTTCATAAATAGTAATTTCTCGACGGTTAATGTGGCTTGGCATAGGTCTGGTCATCTAAGTGTTTACCTATTAATGAGGTCGGTTATGGTGCAAGACTTAAAGTCAAGAATGATCTGTAAAGCAATTGGCTTTGGCTTAGGTGAATGGACTCTCAGATATGGAGTCTGCTTGGTATATTTCTTTGGAGGATTCTGAAGGATTTCATATACAAAGGGTAATAAAATGGTAGAGAGATCATTGAATGTTTCAGAAGAATTAAGATTTAGATGTTACTTGGGAATCTCTAGGCTCTGAAAAAGTGTCATTCTAGTTAACTTCCAATCTGCAATGAGTATTATGAGGGGAAAGGCAAAAAAAAATATTGAATTATGGGTCTATATGATGTAAAAATTTTAGCTTCTATTTTTCTTTTTCTTTTCCCCCAAAGGTTTCTGAGAATCATTTGTAATAAAGGAAAATGGGCATCCTAAACTCGGTTTATTTATTAAGTGAAGGTATGGATGTTAGATCAGCATCAATACTTTTCCCCGCAGATCAGAATGTAAAATGTTGGACACAAGACAGTATCAGGATCTTTTCAGTTGAAGTGTCTCTGTTGATCTCAGTTTTAGTGATTTGATCTGCTTTCTGGAAAATAAATGGAGCTGACTTCTTCTTTTAAAAGACAGATTTTTTTTTCTTTTTAAATTTGGTTAATAATAATTAAAGGAATAGTTATGTTGATAATATGAGAACTGGGGTCCATGCTGGAGGAATAGAGCTTTCATTCTAATTGTTCAAAACTCTTATCGTTTGTCTTCCCTGGATGAGAATATTTTGAATTGGTGCTATCCTCTGATCTTTTAGTGATCTCTCCCTTAGTTTTAGCATAAGATTCAGAATCTGAAACAGGGTTCCTTTCAAATACTGGATGATTTGATTGGTCATGGTTGGTGCAGTTAAGTGTCTCATTTGAAGTTTGGTGAAAAACAGAGGGAAATAGTTGCATTATAATTTTTGTGTGTTCTCTTCCTAATTCGCTAAATTTCGATTTCAAACGAGAGGACAGTTCTCCAACCCTCCATTCTCAGGATGAGTTTATTTGAATAGAAATTCTTACATTCTGTTTATTGTCCAGTAGGACTTAATTTGTAACAAAACTCTGCATTACCTTTTCAGAATACTTTCGTCTGCTTACTATTTGAGAGAGTTTTATCTGCTTACTGTTCTTTAGTTATCATATGGGGCAAAGCAATTTCTTCACTTACTTTCCCTTTTTTTTCAAACAATTCTGTCTTTTTCTTGTAGGCTAGAAAGCAAGGGGAAAATGGATGTTTTTTCTTTATAACATTTAATATCATTTTAAGGGAGGGGGGAATTTAAGTGATATGAAGGAAACCTTATAAGTCAAACTTTCTCTTTGTGATGCATCTTTCACCATCTTCAAGTATAAAACAAAGGGAAGCAGTTCCTTTACTCTCCCTTCTTTTTTTTTCCAGCACTTGTAGATACTGATCCTATGTCCTTCGAACTATCAATCTTGCAACTTAGTTTAATGCTAAGGGATAGTTTTTGAAATATGTTATTATTTCTGTATTGAATCAGAAATCCATGCCACAGTCGTCTTGATATCTTGAACATACCTCTCTCAGTAGACCTCACATATTCAAAAACCAAGTCCTTGTCTGCTTGGGCCAATGTGTATAGCCATGAGTACACTTTCTCTTCTGCTTCGGATCGCGATCCACCATCTGCTACCTCTGTACAGTCCATGAAAGAAATATAAGATGAATGACCGGAGATTGATGAGAAAGAAAAAGAATTATTTACTTCTGGGTTTAAGCTTCCTCAAGTAAACAGAGACGAGCGAGAGGAGCGATCTTGGAAAGCTCAGCTTTGCTTTGGACAGCAGGCTCGCGCTGGTGGAATCTGTTGTGTTCATGGTAAATCTCGGAATGTTTAGAAAGTGTTCAGAGTGGGTGAAGTGATTGAGAAGAGAACGGAGACTGAAAGTTTGTCTGATGATATATTTGTGGTTATTTTGTCTTCTCAACTACCATTGGGGTTGGACTGTTAGTTGCTTTGCTAGTTGGCATTCAGATATGGAATTGTCTGCTACTGCCTCTCTATGCTTGCTCTTTGTGCGCTGCATGTGAGTTTACTTGTATCGTTGTATCACATACTTCTTTGATCCATATACAATAGCAACATCGACATGAACAATTATTGAATATATCTGATGTTTCTCATTACTGCTGACATGCTGTTGCCATTGTCATTATCTCATTAATTGGCCATTTTCCAAGTTATGCAGTACAATCTTTATTTGTTTGTAAAGTTTAGTTTTATTCGTTGAACGGTTTCTTTGGGTACTGGGATACTAAAAGTTTAGATGTTGATTGTACTTTTATGCGAACACGTTAGCAAAATCTACATGGACATTTCTGGAACATATTTGCTGTTTCTCATTACTTCAGACATGTTGCCATTGTAATTATCTCATTAATTGTCCATTCTCTGGATCATGCAGTAAAATCTTGAATTGTTTGTGAGTACTGGGCTATTAAAATGTTAGATGTTTTCTGTTCAAGAGATAATTACAGTTGTTTGATTAATGATTATGTTGGTGGTTGTGCGATTTCATTGTAATTATCTTGTTAACTGGTTAATCATGTATTGGTGTATCATTTCCTATATGATTATGTTTTATATTAGTTGCTTTCTGCTTGTATAATTGCAGATCAATGCCTGGTGAGTTTTTAAAAAAAAAGAAATTGGATTTCTTATTCATTCTCTACCCAAATTTATTATTGAAAATATGATCTAAATAACATGAACATTGCAAAATTATTATTGATTCAGATCAGTCTGATAGTGGGCAAGTGTGCTCTCTATCTTTTTCTTTAGATCTGATTTTATGTCATCTCCTTATTATACCTTGCTTTTTATACCTTGATTTTATGTATAGATATATTTATTATCTTGTGGATGGGTGTTGTTCAGAGTTTTAGATACAATACTAGGATTTATGTATTATTCTTGGAGTATAGTTATCTCTTTATTTTTATTGCTAATTAATTTCTTATTAAGTTTTTTTAATGTCTCCTTTGTTGTTACTCTGGCATTTTTGAAGTTATAGATTGGATATAAAAGTGTAGGTGGTACCAAAGTAGGTTGATATTGTTCTATACTTAATAGTCTATAATCACATGACACCACATGATTGATAAGCAAGAAAGAATTACACTATAATTTTAACTTTACTAATAAATTGCTTGAAGTTGAAGTTAAAAATTGAGCACATTGGTTCAGTTAAACAATTAACTTCATTATGATATTCTCAGATTTTGGGTCTGGGAATTATTGTTCTACTGTTTTGAGTCAAAATTATGCTTGGGCCCTTGCTCTTTTATCCTATTGATGGAAGTCAAAATGGAGCACCTTTTTCAAAGTTTTGGCCAACCAATCTAGAAGATGAAAGGACTGCTATGGCCCACTCTGCAGGTAAGTTGTGGCTTGTGAACTTCTCTATTTCACAAACAATAGATCAATTATATATATATATATATATATATATATAGAGAGAGAGAGAGAGAGAGAGAGATGTACCTCAGCCGCCAACTGAGGGAGACTCTCCTAGCTGTCACTTCAATATGGTCGTAACCTTACTGCAACATGGTCGCAGTCTTAAAAAATCATATATTTTCAGTGTAATTAGGATTGCGACCATGGTATCAGTCTTCAAAAAAAAGGCTGCGACATTGGTCGCAGTCCTTAGAAATGACTGCGATCATGACAGTAGTTCTCATAAAAACACTGCAACTTAATCACAGTCCTCATATAAAACTGTCAGGACTGCGACCATGACAGTAGTTCTCATAAAAACACTGCAACTTAATCACAGTCCTCATATAAAACTGCCATCATGGTACCAGCACTTAAAATTGTGGTTGAAATTCAGCCACGTTGTGTCAGCTGACGGCTGAGGTACAGATTCCTCATATATATATATATATATATATATATATATATATATATATATATATATATATTACTTTTTTTTTCCTCTGTTTTCTTGTCCCTCCCATTTTTTTAATTCTTAATTCATTGATATATGTGAGTGTATGACCAAGAAAATTTCAAGGATTATCCAATTGCTACAGTCTGCAAGAAAAAACTCCTTTATAGTACCTTAACTGATAGAGTTTCAATTGAAGGAAAAATAATTAATTAAATTATTGTATTTCAGTCAGAAATACACCGTAGCTCTAACTCTTTTAATGGAAAGACGATTAGACCGAGGAGAATCTATGCTTAGCACGCTTCCAAGGAGGCGGGACCAACCTGGCCGTGGATTTGTGGGCCCCCACCATGAGACATTCCAAATTCCTGATGAGGTATCGACTTTTGAACGGCTAAGGGAGCAGCAAGTACCCAGCAACTCCTCAAAACTACTGCTCAAACCTGCTCCTCTGCATGTGGGTCTTACTGGCGCGGCTCCACGTGGGCCCCATTGAAGCTCACCTGTTTCTCGAAGAAGAAACGAAAACATGCTCAATATCATTTGATTGAATAGTTGACCCAACTTCTTAGGTTTACATATATTTTTTTATGCACGAGCGACTTTGTGAAGGTTCTGTGACATTCCATGCAATTCTTTTTATTGTTAGAATATTCATAAATAACATACGAGCAATTTTTATAGTTTTAATTCTAATTTTTTAATATTACTGAAATTTTTTGCTAAAAGAAGCAACCTTCTTTCGCTCAAATTACTTGCTACTACTCTTGATATAATAGCGCCAAAATCATTTTTCTTTCATTTAATTAGAATACCAGAAAATTGGGCCCAAGATTAGTATTTGATGAATATTTTAATTTATAACAAGGCAACTTTATCTAGTTAATCACTTTTTTTATAATGGCTTTGTGCTTAGACCAATTCAAGATCAATTTTGTCTCCTTTTTGAATAATCCAATGTCTGCACCCGTGAGTCAAAGGTCAAGGAAAAGTTTGGAAACTGGAAGCTTAGAGTCTTGACTTGATTAGCGTGGACCAACTCTTATGCCATCTTGTTCCATTGAGACTTCAGAAAACAAGGGTTTTTCTTGCTTTCAAAGGAAAAACTAAATAACTCGGACAAGAACAATTTCATGATATTTTTATTAATGGTATCATGAGTTTTGACTTCCCCAAAAAAACCCATTTTAAATAACTAATCTCAATAACCGACCTTCTCAAAATTGTTTTCAAAAATCAGATTTCTGACACGTCATGGTGGCGATAATGTGGTTCACCTCGCCAGCATGCGTGACGCTCCTGCCTGCGGGGGCGATTTTTTTTCGTCAAAGAATTCGACAGATAATTCCGGAGGAAGCTGATTTTTTTTTTTTTAAACCTGTCTAGTTCTGAACTATTTTTTTACTTTGACTTTGTCCAGAGCCGGCATAAAAAATCCGTGTGCTTTTCGCAGAAGAGAGAGCAAAAGTATTAGGCTTTCAAAAAAAAAGTCCGTGTGATTTTTTCAAAAGTTTCTTAGCCTAATACTTTATAGGGTTAGCCCAATCACGTTTCAGATGAGCGAGCTCAATCTGATCTCATTGAACTTGACCGATAACCAACTTAAATTTTCATCTTTTGGACTTTTCGTTCCTTTAGTGTTTGCTGCACAGTTTAAACTCAAGTACATCTAATTTTTTTTAAGCTGGTTTATATGTCTGAAGTACAAAACTTACTGTTCCCAAAAAAATTGAAAGACAATCTAAAGAAGACAAAAACTTTATATATGTGCAAATAGACCATACTGAATCTAGAAATTATAGTATCATTTATTTACCAATTTTCGCTTGACATATATGAAAAATATACAAATTTACAAACAAATTCTTATTTGCGGTTCCTACCTTTTTCTTCAAATCGTATGTGAATGTAGTATGAATTAGATCACTTAGGTTTACAATAAGCGTCAGAAATCACGTTTTTTGATTATTTAGACTCGTATAAACTGTTGATTTCTAACATCTCACTCATCAACTATCAACTTCTATTCTCACTTGTTAACTGCTATCTTCCAACGTCTCACTCATAAAGTGCAAAAAATATGTCAAAAAATTTCAAAATCCGACCTGATTTTTTAGAGAGAGAGAGAGAGATTTGGTTTGGTTTCTTGCATAGGGTGCTCATGTTGTTTGGCAACAGCCAAATCTTTTTAGTTGTTAACTTTCGCTACAAGGCACTAAGAAAGTGACTGATGTCTACTTCCCTATGTACATTTGAATTGAAAAAAAACCAAGTATCTCAAGTGAGATAATGGCTTGCGTGATCTTCTCTTGACAATTAATGATGCTTCCTCCAAGAAGCAGCCACAATTTAAATTAAAGAGGAAGAGAAATAAATAAATAACTTTGTAAATAATAAAAGCAATTAGAAATAAAAAAACCACGCCTAATCCAATATTCAGACAATTCATTCTAATTAAAAAAAATTTGATAATCGATCAACTGGCAAATCTGTAACAAAGAGGTGGTAATAAAGCTCCCTTGTCTGATAATTTGATCTAAATCCCAAACCTGAAATTTTGTATTTGAATTCTAAAAATTAGATTTATTACAATCTGAATCAGTTAATTGGATTTTTAAGTGAATTCTGTCAATTTATAATATATTAACATGCGAATCCAAGCCCCAACTAGTGTTAATTAATAAGAACATTGTCGTCTTTGCCCCAGTAATTTTATTAAGTATTATTATTCCAATAAAATAAACTCAGAAAGATGCAAGAGGGCCGCAGGCATATAAGTGATTTTCTTAATTTTGGGGTTTAGTTGGGACCTTTATGCATAATTCTCTCGTTTCTTTACTTTTGGTTTTCAATGTGGTTGGTTGATGTGAAAAGCGTATTTGATACCAAAATCAATCTCTTATTGGTGCTTAAAGATGGAAAGCACCATGATTAATCTTTTATTATTTAAACATCAACAATACTATAACTCACTTCTTTCAATCATACATTAAATTATTTTGATGAAATTCTTATTGCGGAAATAGCTTCAAATACCCAATTGAGTGCAAACATGAATTTAAAGATGGTTTACAAAAGAGATTTCATACGATTCATATAAATTTTCTATCAAATTTGTAAAAACCTCATTATGTTCTCTCTGAAAGATAGCAAAAAAATTACATGTACATAATTTGATGGCATCAAGTTAGTGTAGTAGTTAGACTAACAGTCAAATTAACTTGTCTAATTAAGATCCCAACTTTAGATGTTTGTTATAAATTGTTATGCGTTTGGCGCATAAAAGAATGAGATTGATGTGAGAGTTGTGGACTCATTTCAAACATGTGGTGTTAGGGTGAGATGCACTGCGCTCAACTGGTCATGATATCAACAATAAAATACTTTGAATTTCTCACGTTTGTTTTGTAAGAGATTGAATTTTTTTTTTTTTTTTTTTTTTTGAGAGAATGTTTGCAACGCAGAATTTTGATGGGAGTTTGAAATTTTTCAGAAAACATGTCATGGACTTATGATTTGTAAATTCAGCCTACACTTTCTTGTAAAGAGGAAAAAAAAAAGAGAGTACTTTTATGTATAATTAAAAGAACAGAAAATTGGCCTTTCACTCCTCTCTTTTTCAATCAATTAGGAAAAACCTTGATCAAATAATTTTTTTCGCCTCATCCTCATTTCACGTCAGTCACGTGGTAAAATTCAAATTATCCATCGCTGATAACTAACCCATAACTTTTCTTTTTTTAATCCTTTTATCAAACGCTTTCTTCCTGAATAACTTAATTTCTTTCTTTATCCAAAACAAATTTTGGGCGTTGTTTGATGGTTCTTTGAGATCGTTTAATGGTTCAATTTAAGATCTAGATATGCAGATCCGGTTTTGTTCGTAATAGATTTGTTCGTGTTTGTTTTCAAATGATTTTTGAAATAAAGAGCTTGAGTTTTTTATTTGATTTCTACTACTAGATGATGACGATGCTGAAATAGTCGCAATCCTTTTATGTGAGGAATGTGACTCACATTGATTTCGATTTTGGAGGAGCTAAGATTTTAGAGGGGAGTAACATAGTGAGAGAAGAGATTGTCGCAGTCCTCCTAATAAGGATTGCAATCATGATAACATTCATCATTATGTGCAGCAGTCCTCATATAAAGAATGCGACCATAATAGCAGTCCTCATAGTAAAGACTGCAACCATGATAGCAGTGCTTATTATGAGTTGCAGTCCTCATAATAAGAACTGCTACCATGATAACAAGTCCTTATTAAATGTAGCAATTCTCATGAGAACTGTGATCATAAGGACTGTAACTAGACAGTTCTCACAAAGTCACAGTTGCGGAGCGCTTTTAGTTGCGGTTATGTTTGTGATTAAAAGTTATAATAAGAGCATTTTAGTTTTTTTGTATTTTTATGATTAAATCACTAGTCAAACACATGTTCGCAATCTACTATCCGTGCAAAAAAATGAGGCCCAGGCAAAGGATAATTGAGGTTTTCCCTACTTAAGTTTTAGTGTAGGAGGTTCTGCCTAAAATCCTTTTAAAAGAACGGTAAAGTAGCCCCTTAAAAGAATGATAAAATAGCGAAGAAGGAGATGTGAGAAGTCTGAATTTAAGTTTTTTTTTTTTTTTTTTTTTTTTTGGGGGGGGGGGGGGGGGGGGGTGGTTGATAAAGGAAAAAAAAAAGTTGAATTGAAAGCATTTCATTTTTCGGATAAAAGAAAACGTAATTTGTTCTAACAAGAGAAAAGAAAGGAAATGGAAAACTTGTTTTGTTGGATCCAAAGCCTTTCAACCTTTGTTCCACTCCTCAAGTTAAACATATTTTGATGTCATGAATATGTATTGTCTATGCTATAAAAAGTTACAAACCTCATCTTTTGAGGGAAAAAAAGAAAAATAAGAAAGGAAAAAAAAAAACCAGGAGAGAGAAATGATCCTTCTTTTTCACTCTAAAGTCAAATAAAGAAACATTTTATCACCAACATAGTTAATATTAGAAATCACAAAGGAATAAAAGATGAGAACGAGACAATATGCTTACTATATTTTTAAATGTTATCATAAAACGAATCTTATCAAGATGGAATTTATCATATAAAAAACTTCAAGAAGCACTTAGCTTTTTATACAAAGAGCCATGAAGACTTCTTCTTTTCTCAGCTTGCATGATTACAAACTTACAGTCATAGTCATTGATTTATTTATTTTTTAAATAAATATAGAAGTGAGAAAATGACATATTAAAGAATAAAGTCCAATTTTGGCTTCCAATAAGGTATGATATTTTTATCAAATGCATACCATTCTTCCAAATTATTACGTGAACAGACCCGGAGAAATTTTTCTTGAAGATAAAATCGAGCTAGAAATTGTGAATTTATCTGTATAGTTGAAAATATAGAATTGATTTATACTGTCTAGTGAAAAAAATGGGTTAACTGAAAAAAAACACCTCATACTCTTAATGTTTCATAGAAGGGTTCTACTATAAATGATCAGAAAATTTTCTATTTTCTATTAAATTCAGAAGAAATTTTGATTTTTTTTTTTTTACTAAGCTGTAGATGATTCACATTATTTTTACTCTCCCCTAAATCTAATTAATAGAGAAATTTGTTGTTAAATTTTGAGTTTATTTTAATACCCCCTTCTCAAAAAAAAAATCCTCAACATTCAAAATCTCAAAATATCTTTTTCCACTATTTGTTTCTTATTTTAGATTATAAACTCGTTAACAACAACCAGGAAATGATTTTTTTTCCGGTCGTGAATGGGCACATGATCAGGAACGGAATCAAGAATAAACTTTAAGGTGAGCTACAATCTTTTATAATATATACTTTTAAATTATATGAATTTGTCAAAAAATCAAATAATATTCTCCACTAAATATAAGTCAGGTGTGAAACCAGGAATAGATTTGCCAAAAGAAAATGAAAATAAAAGGGGGTTTAAGACAATATCTGAAAAAGAATCAAAATAGATCGAGGGTCTAAGATAATATATGAAAAAGTGGGCCGAGCTGTAACTTGACCCAGCCAACACTTAGGTCCGCCCCTGCATGTGATGAACAAAAAGTAATTTCTTCATAAAATTAACAAGTTAAAAGCATGTGACCCTAGCCAAATGGGCAATTAACATAACAGAAGGTGTTTTCTGAAAATTTTGGAGATAGTTTTTTTTTTTTTTTTTGGCGGGGTGGGGAGGGGTTTGGGGGGTTTGAGATTTGAAAGTTGAGGGGGATTTTTTTTAGAAAGACTATGAAAATTTAAGAGGGTATTAAAAAAATAAGCTTAAATTGGAATAAAATGTTTTCTACTCATTTTAATAGAACAAAGAGTATTTTGTGAAAAGATAATAGTGCAGAGTGTGTTTTTGATCATTTGAAAGCAACTTATAATGAATATGATTAGAATATAATTATTTCTGGTGTTTTGCAGGAAATAAGAAAACTTCCCATTCAAGCCTCAGAGTGTAAATATTGATAATTTGAAAGCAAATGATAATGAATATTTGAAAACAGTTAAAAAATATTTAATATTATGTGTTAAGCGAGTGAGTGGCTGTTAAGCATTGTGATTTGTGAAACAAGCCGTTTTCTTCAAGTCATTTGGCCGCAAACCATTTGAATGGAATAAAAATTTCGGTCGCTATATACACCCTCCATTTTTCCATATACAGCTATCTTTCTATAACTTAATCGGGCGTATTGAACACTAAAAGGCGTCCAAATAACATGCTTATTACGTAATCGTCGGTGAGCTTTGTAAAGGCTCACCGTACGTGAGCGGACACCAGCATCACCGTTCTGATGAGCTCGCAGAGCGGTCATCTCACTCAACTCCGCGGTCGCATCACCACCAGTCACCACTAGGCTGCAGGCTTCTGGAACAAATCGCCTCCCCTTGCATCTTCTCAGGACAGTGGTCCCTCATTGACTAAATCTTCGTCACCGTTCTCAAAAGTAAACTTTGAATCGCGGATAACTCCTCCGAATTTATGTTATTTGTGTAATTGTTATATTGGCCTTTTATCTTTCATGTCATGGCATAAAGTTTTTTTTTCCACCATTTATTAGTGATAATGTATAAAGAATTTCAGCAACATCGTTTTTCCTATATAGATCCATGATAATCATATTTAGGAGATAAGCATGTTGGAAATAACACAACTATAATGCGGATTAAATTAAGCCATGGATCAAGAATCATATACATCTCAAGGGATTAATCAAATGCATAATTGAGCAATACTTTAAATCACCATACCTGAAGCCATTGGTGAAGAGTGGATGAAGGTTGGAGAAGACTTTGATTCCTTCCTCTTGATTCTGCAAACCCTAACGCAAAGGATCCTCTTTTCTCTGTCTCCTTTTCCACAAACTCACAGTTTCTTTTCTGATGTATCTTCTCAAATGAATGAGCGTGAGATTGTTTTTCTTTGCAGGAGGAGAAAAGTGGGTCTCACATTTGCAATTAGACCCCTTGAAATAAAACCTTTACATCATGGTACCCTTTATATTTCAAGAGACTATATAACTATATAAATGTGACTTTAATATGGGCATCCTCAATATCAGTCAACTTTAATAGGAATCCAATGCAAATAATCAAGGTTAAGTGGGCCACCTTTATATGAGATTAACATTCTCCCACTTGGACCACTAACCGATTAGGTTAAAACTTTAGAAAACAAATAAAAGAAAAGACTCATTTGAAAATCATTTTGACTCCATTGGATTCCATACTGAAAAACTTGACACGTGATTACGAATTTAAAAAACAACAACTGATAAGCCCAAATATGAAATACCGTAATACTGCAATTAGTTTGGACTACCAATGCGAGTCATAGCGGTTATACAACATCCACGTCATACTCCCTTCTATGTACCACAACATTGATAACCCTTACTAATTGAGTCCATAACCAAAATGACCCCTGTAATTGTCTTGTAAAGACATTTCCTGTTTAACAAACATCCATACATAATATGTGCACACATAATTGGATAACAGGAAAACACAGAAACAGAACTTTTATTTGTACAATAATGTCAATTACATAAGTACCAAAATACACATTTACAGATTGCCCAAAAGACCCATTCTTACAACATGTTCCTTGAATGTCTTTGGAGGCAATCCCTTTGTCATTGGATCAGCAACCATTAAAGTGGTACTAAACTTACAATTGACACTTTCTGTTTCTCAACTCTTTCTCTAACCACCAAGTACTTAAGTTCTATATGTCTAGAACCATTAGAGTACTTACCATTCTTAGAGAAGAATACGGCTGCTGTATTGTCACAATATATCGTCAGCGGCCTGGCAATAGAGTCAACTACACCAAGTGCTGAGATAAAATTCCTTAGCCATAATGCATGATTTGTGGCCTCAAAACAAGCTATGAACTCAGCCTCCATCGTGGATGAAGCAATAATGGACTGCTTCACACTCTTCCACGAGATTGCCCCACCTGCTAGCAAGAAAATAAATCCTGAGGTAGACTTCCTGCTATCTGGGCAACCACCAAAATCTGAGTCTGAATAGCCGATCACCTCCAACTGATCTGATCTCCTGTATGTGAGCATATAGTCCTTTGTTCCTTGAAGATACCGCATAACCTTCTTAGCCAACTTCCAGTGCTCCATTCCTGGATTGCTTTGGTATCTTCCCAACATCCCAACAGCAAAGCTGATATCTGGCCTGGTACAAGTGCTTGCATACATCAAGCTCCTAACAGCTGATGCATACGGAACTTTCTGCATTTGACCCTTTTCTAAGTCATTTCTGGGACACTGGCTACCACTTAATCTGTCACCCTTCTGAATGGGTGCAGGACTGACTGAACACATTTCCATATGAAATCTTTCCAAGACTCGATTGATATACCCTTTCTGAGACAATCCTAGCAATCCTTGAGATCTATCCCTGAAGATCTCTATGCCAATAACATAATTTGCCTCACCCATATCAACCATCTGAAAATTCTTGGTATGATAGCTTTTAGTTTCATACAGCAAACCAAGATCACTACTGGCTAACAAGATGTCATCTACATACAGAACCAGAAAAATAAACTTGCTCCCACTGATCTTTAGATATATACACTGATCAACAGTGTTTTCTGTAAATCCAAAAAGAGGTAATGGTATCGTTAAACTTTATATACCATTGCCTGGAAGCTTGTTTAAGTCCATATATAGATTTCTTTAATTTGCAAGCCAAGTGTTCTTTTTCTTTAATTGCGAACCCTTCAGGTTGCTCCATGTAGATATCCTCATCCAAATTTCCATTTAGAAAAGCAGTTTTCACATCCATTTGATGTAACTCCAAATCATAATGAGCTACAAGTGCCATAATGATTCTAAGAGAATCCTTCTTTGATACTGGAGAGAAGGTCTCTGTATAGTCAATGCCTTCTTTCTGAGTGAAACCTTTGGCCACAAGTCTAGTCTTATATCGTTCGATATTGCCTTTAGAGTCGCGCTTGGTCTTAAAGACCCATTTACACCCGACTTTCTTACAGTTATAAGGCAATTCAACGAGATCCCAGACTTGATTTTGGTCCATAGATTTTAACTCATCTTTCATAGCATCAACCCATTTACTAGAATCATTGCATTTTATGGCTTGTGAAAATGAAACTGGATCTTTATTTATCCCAATATCATAGTCAGATTCCTGTAGATATACCACATAATCATCTGAAATGGCAGATCTTTTTCCCTTTGAGATCTTCTCAAAGCTGCCGGTTGTGGTGGTTCTACAATATTTTCAATGGGAATATCCTCATGGAGTGGTGAACCAACATTAACTTGTTGTTCTGGTATCTCAACTTGATGATCAAGCTGAGGGACAATAATTTCTCTTGAAAGAAAGGGTATTGGGATATTTACCCTTACCACTTCAAGATCTACCTTTCTTGGTCAGCACTCCCACTAATTTCACCATTTTCCAGGAATCTGGCATTACCAGTTTCAACTATTCTTGTACTATGGTTAGGACAATAAAATTTGTATCCCTTAGACTTATCTGGATAACCAATGAAATACCCAGATATTGTTTTTAAGTCTAATTTTTTTTCTTGTGGATTATATATTCTAGCCTCTGCTGGACAACCCCAAACATGTAAATGTCTTAAACTGGGTTTCCTACCAGTCCACAACTCGAAAGGAGTTGTTGGGACAGCCTTACTAGGAACCCTGTTTAAGATATACATAGCAGTCTTTAAGGCTTCATTCCACAATGAATTGGGTACATTAGAGAAGCTCATCATACTCCTAACCATATCCATAAGTGTTCGGTTCCGCCTTTCAGCAACACCGTTCTGCTGAGGCGTACCTGGCATTGTGTATTGAGCACAAATGCCATGCTTTTCTAGAAATTTGGCAAATGGGCCAGGATGTTGTCCTGACTCATCATATCTACCATAAAATTCACCACCTCGATCTGATCTTATGATTTTAAACCTTTCTATCTAATTGTCTCTCGACTTCTGTAATGAACACCTCTAGGATGTCAACAGCCTGAGACTTTTCATTAATTAGATACACATAACCATAACGTGACAGATCATCTATAAAGGTAATGAAATATCTCTCTCCAGTAAAACATGGAATGGAGAGTGGTCCGCAAATATCTGTATGAATTATTTCCAGGAGTTCTTTACTTCTTGTGGCACCTTTCTTAGTGTGTTTGGTTTGCTTTCCTTTTATGCAATCCACACACACATCAAAATCAGTGAAGTCTAGGTTATCCAAAATCCCAGTCTTCACTAATCTTATAATTCTATCCCTGGAGATATGCCCAGTCGCTTATGCCACAAGATTGAGGATTTTTCATTTATTAAGCCACGTTTTATACCAACATTCGAATGCAGAGATAATAAAGATTGTGCAAACTCATCATTCAATGAAATTTTATATAAACCATCACATAAAATTCCATGTCCAACCGGAATTGAATTATACATTAAAGAGAGTTTTCCACAACTAAACAAAACAGAATATCCAAAACATCTAATTTGGATAAAGACATTAAGTTTCTTGAAATCGAAGGTACATAAAAAGTATCCTCAAGATCCATCTGATGACCCGTCTCCAAGAGTAGTCGATAAACACCAACATATTCGACCTCCACTTTGAGACGGTTCCCCATAAAGACGAATCTCTCACTTTCCTTCAGTTTCCTGGTTGTAAGGAATCCCTGCATTGAATTAGTTATATGAGTTGTGGCTCCAGAGTCTATCCACCAAGTATTAGAAGGAACTTCAGCAAGATTTGATTCATAACATACAAAAGAAAGATTTGTACCTTTCTTTTCGAACCAAGCTTTCCTCTTGTTGCAGTCCTTCTTCACATGTCCTTTTCTGCCACAGAAGTAGCATTTGACAGTGAAAGCTTTTCTATGACCTTGGCTACTTTCCCCATGGTCATTTCCTTTCTTTAATGGAAATCTCTTACCTCTTCCATATTTACCTTTCTTATGGATACCTCCTGAAGTTACTGCCAACACTGAGTGCTGTCCTTCTTGCCTCAGTCTCACTTCCTCTTGAACACACATACCAGTTAGCTCATTCAAGTTCCACTTATCCTTATGAGTATTGTAGTGGATCTTGAATGGCCCAAACTGTGAAGGAAGTGAGTTGAGGATGAACTGTACTAAGAAGGACTCATCCACCTTCATTCCCAGTGATCCTAGCTTAGCAGCCTTATCAGTCATATTTAGAATGTGTGTTGAACTCTTCTATTACCATCATATTTCATGGTGGTAAGTTCAGCCATAAGGGTGCCAGCTAATGACTTATCTGCAGACTTAAATCGGTCTTTAACCGCACTTAATAGTTCAGATGCATTAGTTGTAGGAGGGAGTGAAGTCTTGATGTTATTAGCTATGGTCATCTTTATGAACATAAGACTGAGCCTATTAGACCTTTCCCAAGATTTGGCATGACTGACCTGTTCTGCTGTACTCTCAGCAGTTACTTCATCAGGTTTGCCAACTGTTAGAGCCATGTCTAGGTCCAAAACACCCAGTGTAAACTGTACATGTTCAAACCACTCTGAAAAGTTGGTACCATCCAAGGCTGGAATGCTAGTGGCATGAGTGTGAAGGGAAGTAGGGACGTTCACTGAAACATAATAGGACATTGCTCACATTAGGGCCACTAATCAATACAAGTTTTAAATTTAATTAAGATGAACTATTGATATCACTTTGATTTCTCCTTTGGGCGAAACCTAAGCATATCTAGTGTTCACTCTTTAGGTGAGAACTTTTATCACCTATGTAGGTCTAATATAATTTATGTCACTTAGTTAGTAAGTCATGTTACCTTTGGGTATCCAATTCTACACCACTAAGTTACATAAATTACACTATCCTACCCGGTTCATAATTATTTGAAAGAGACTTTCCTTTGGGCCAGTCCCAATCTCCTAACTAGAACCGCCATCGAGAATATTATTGTCTTTTATGTCTTCCTCATTGACAAGTCTTTTATGTAGTTGTATATCATAAGTTTTACTAACATAGGTCACTTTGGCAACTACTAAATCAATAAGCTTTATGAATACAAAACTAACCAATAATATTCTCTAATCTTTTATTTGAGTAAAGCCATAATACCTCAATACATTACTTGACCAAGCATCAATCAATACTAACACAATAACTTAAATGTGTATATACATTAATGATTGAATATTAACAAGTATTAGTCGACTACAAGAAAGATTAGTCGACTTGGGTCAAGTCAAGTCGACTACACATTAGGTCTAGTCGACTAGTGCAAAAGAAATTAGTCGACTATACCCATATTATTAGTCGACTACAAACTTATTAGTCGACTTCACATTTAATTAGTCAACTTCTGAATCCAACAGAAAGTTCTCAACTTTCGGGTCACCGAATTAGTCGACTTGGAAATATGATTAGTCGACTATACCCTAATTAGTCGACTAGTCATAAAATCAACTAAAAATCAAGTCGACTCCTGCGGCAAACAGAGACTTTAAAACTTTCTGGAAAAGGGAATTAGTCGACTATACGATGGGATTAGTCGACTAATAGTCGACGAAGCAGTTATCAAAGGCAGTTTCTGCTTAGTCGATTTTAATCCCAAAATTATCAAAAATTAGGGTTTTCAATTCCTTTGATTTTGATCCAATTTAATTGCATAATTAGAGGAATATGAACATGATATTAGGGCTATTAAATCCTCTACAAATTCTACAATTAAAAGATCAAAAATTCGATTTTATGAATTGTTAATCAAAAACCCTAACTTTCCATAATTCCTAAATCCAAGATGTATTGATTCTTTAAACACGGCTCTGATACCAAATGTTGGAAATAACACAACTATAATGCGGATTAAATTAAGCCATGGATCAAGAATCATATACATCTCAAGGGAATTAATCAAATGCATAATTGAGCAATACTTTAAATCACCATACCTGAAGCCATTGGTGAAGAGTGGATGAAGGTTGGAGAAGACTTTGATTCCTTCTCTTGATTCTGCAAACCCTAACGCAAAGGATCCTCTTTTCTCTGTCTCCTTTTCCTGCACACAACTCACAGTTTCTTTTCTGATGTATCTTCTCAAATGAATGAGCGTGAGATTGTTTTTCTTTGCAGGAGGAGAAAAGTGGGTCTCACATTTGCAATTAGACCCCTTGAAATAAAACCTTTACATCATGGTACCCTTTATATTTCAAGAGACTATATAACTATATAAATGTGACTTAATATGGGCATCCTCAATATCAGTCAACTTTAATAGGAATCCAATGCAAATAATCAAGGTTAAGTGGGCCACCTTTATATGAGATTAACAAAGCATACTAAAAGTCATCAAAATATCATCCAAGTTTTGAAGTAGTTAAACATTCTTTTCTGAGTAAAACTATTCCAAGATTTTCTTGGAGTACACCTAGAAGAAATTTTGGTGTTTTTTTTGCACTAATTTTCTATAAGGTTTTGAGTATCTTTAAAACTTTAATGCTTGGTTGTGCATTGCACTTGTAAAAATTTCTTTGAAAGATAAAAAAGGGTAAATTATGAAAAATCTTCCTCCACAATCATCGTTTCATAGAAAATCTCTCTAATCTATTGAAATGTGTAAAAAAAAAATTTTGTACAATCAAATTCAATAGACAACATTTTCGTACCATTATAATATTTTCAATTTCTATCAAATCTAAAATAAAGAAGAGGGATTTTTTTTAACCATATCTTAGCTATTATGAGTGTATTTGTCGTTCGATTCAATAGAACGAAAAAAAAAAAATTACTTTCAAATCTTCAAATACTATTAGCTACTTCTACTCGTTCCAATAGTGCAAGTTTTTTTTTATACAAAAACATGATAAATTAAGCAATGTTTATAAAACAATAATAATTTATTTTTTTAAGTCTTATTTAACATATTTTCTATGTTTTCTCAAGACTATATTGAGAAGTCCTATACTACATGCCACACAAGCTGAACATAAAATTCATCAAAATACTCTTAAAAACCACTCTAATGCTTTATTTCTTATCGAAATCAAAAGCTTGTCCGCTGCAGTAACACGAGAGCATTTTCGAACGGTTGTTTCTCAGTTTCTGCAGCTGGCTATTTCAAACTAATTTAAATAATATACACAACCACAAAAAAAAAATGCAAAGGACTGGACGCTGCATTTGTAAAAAGTAGAAGATAAAGGGTCATATCTACAAGAAGATCACAAACAAAACGCCTAAAAAAGCAAAAAAAAGGAGAAGTTTCACAACACGTGACTCCCACGTGCCATTTTCACCAAAGTCAGATGCCGTGACCAAATCGCCAGTCCCCATTTTTCTTTGTAAAGCCTCTCCTCTCCCCCTCCCTCCCTCATCATTTCCTTGCTATTTATACTCCCCTCTCTCTCCTCCCCCACCCCTCTCTCTCATTCATTTCATCTCATTTCCAAAAAATTAAAAAAAAAATGGGTCCGCTCACCACCGCCCCCTCATCCTGCTTCTCCTGCTTCTGGTCACTGCCCGGTGCTCCGTCGCCCAACCACCGCCCTCCGACTCCAACTTCAACAATGGGCCCTCTTACCTAAACAACGCCAACTTCAACCCCTCGATGGCCATCGTCATCGTGGTCCTCATCTCCGCCTTCTTCTTCCTCGGCTTCTTCTCCATCTACATCCGCCAGTGCGCCGGCGACCGCACCGTCGGTGGCCGCTCCGTCCGCGGCGGCAACGCCGCCGGAACCACCGGCCGCTCCCGCCGCCAGCGCGGCCTGGAGCCGGAGGTCCTGGCATCGTTCCCGACTCTGGTCTACTCCGACGTGAAGGCCCACAAGATCGGCAAGGGGTCGCTGGAGTGCGCGGTGTGCCTGAGCGAGTTCGAGGACGACGAGACCCTCCGCCTCCTCCCCAAGTGCGACCACGTGTTCCACCCTGACTGCATCGACGCCTGGCTCGCCGCCCACGTCACCTGCCCAGTCTGCCGCTCCAACCTAACTGACCCCCCGGCGGGGGGACCCACCACCGAAATCGACCCACCCGCGGCCCAGAACATCGAATCGGCCCGCGAACCACCGGTCGAAGACGTGGTGGTCGAGGTCGAGGAGCCCCGCCACCAGCAGCAAGAGGAAGAGAGGAAGACTGAGATCGACAACCTGGAGAGGTTCGTGAACATGAAGAGGGCGAGATCGCGGGCCAGGCCGCCGGCGGCCAGGTTCCCGCGCTCGCACTCCACGGGGCATTCTTTAGTCCTCCCCGGCGAGAATTTAGATAGGTTCACCTTGCGATTGCCGGAGAACATAAGAAAGGAGATCGTGCAGAGGGCCGAGATGCTGCAGAGAACGAAGAGCCTGGTGGTGTTTTCAACAGAGGAGAGCTTGAGGAGAGGGTACAGAGGCGGCGGGGCGAGGAGTACAAGGCTCGGCCGGTCCGATCGGTGGGGGTCGTTCTTGCTGCGGACGCTGTCGACGAAGATGCCCAATTGGGGAAGGAGAGGGGGAGGCGACGCCGGTGATGGGTCAACGTCGGCGAGGGGAGGTGGAGGGTTTTCCCGGCGGGGGATTCGATTCGGGGAGGGGAGGGGTCGTCGGTGTCGAAGGGCGCCGGTGGGTTTCTCCGGCGAGGGGATTCGATGAAGGGCGAGGGGTCAACGAGGAGGTTCAATGCTGTCATTGCTCCGTTCGATTGTTACGGCGGCGGTGTCGCGAAGAGTGAGGGTTGGAGGCGAGGGATGATGATTCTCAGTCGTCGACGGCGGCGCTCAATCGAGTCTGATAAAGCTCGAGGTTGAGTTTTTCTTGTTCTTCTTCTTCTTCTTTTTTTTCGGTTGATTTCTTGAATTGTTTTTTTGAGTACTGTTATTTTATTTATTTTATTTTTAATTTCTTTTGGGTTTTTGGGTAACATAACGCTGCTCCTCATAATGCCGCCGTTTGAGGAAATGTATATAGATTTTAATCTTACATAATTAGTTAGCCAGAATGAGCTAAAAAGATTGTTGTAAAATTCAAGGCTTGTTATTTGTATTCAGGGTTTTGGCTCTGCTGGAAAATGATTCAACTTCAGCAATTACTTTGTTCTTGAGTTCTTGAGGGTGAAATCAATTTTATTGATTTTTTCCCTAACATTTCGAGTAATATTGGCTAACTTTTTTTTTTGTAATAAAAGTTTCACTAATTGAGGGAATCTTGGGATGGGGTCACTTTCTCAATAGTCCAATGGGGAGGAGAATAGTTCTTCTTCATGTCAGAGATGGCGGCTACTTGATTTGAGAGAGAAGAAAATAAGAAACAAAAAGCAACGGTCCAGATAGTCTGCAAATAAAATCGACTTTCTATTTTTTTCAATGACTGGTGTTTGTGTTTGGAAAAAGATGGCTTTAGTTTTGGCTTTGCTTGCCACCATCAAGATTCTTGACAACTAATGGTAGTCTAATGCTAGCACTTCATCATATTATTAAGATAATTAGGATTCTCAAATGGATGGTTAGAGCTTGGGCATTTGATTCATTAAGTTAAAAAGTTAAGTGCAAATGGATGATAAGCACACTAACCATTGAGTTTAAAATGATGAAAGGTTCTTTATTGACTTGATTTAGAAGCCACAAGGTAATCTCCCACTCCTCTAACTAATCCCCACAAGATAACTACTATTACTAAATAAAATTAAGACTAACCAAATTTTGTTGAGGAGAATAAAAATTTGCAAGAAAGTCCCCATCATGGGCCAATACTGTGTGTGCGTGAATTGATAAACAAGCAAGAATTTAAATCTCAAGTTTTGAAAATTTTTTTGCTCACCGTGTTTTGCTCACAGCGAGCGCGATGAGCCTTAGGATGATGATGGCCCCCACCAGGCCCGCTCGCCATAGGATGATGATCACGGGTATCATCATCAGTGATCATCATCCTATGGCGAGCGCGCCCACTCACCGTAGGATGATGATCACCGGGTATCATCATCTATTATCATCTTATGGCGAGCGCTCCCAGTGGGGCCCATCATCATCCTATGTCTCACTGTGCTCGCGGTGAGAAAAAAAAAATCCCAAATCTCTTGAAGAACCTATCGCTGAAAGATTTTATCAACGGCTTCTGTGGTACTTTTGCCGATAACTCTTTTATTGGTCAAGCCTCAAGTCTATGAACTGATAATCTGTGTAATCATTTATTCAAATTATTTTGATTTGTTTTATGTAATATGATTATTATTTTGATTTGAAAGTTTATAGCAATTTTATAAAATTTAGTTCTATTCTTTAATTCAGTTTATTAGGCTTAATGTCGTAGAAGTGGACTGATTGGGTTTTGTCTCACGTTCCAATTTTGATGCATGGTGAATTTAACATGGTAAGCTCTAAATAGCCATGTACTATATAACAAATTACACACACACACAAGAATATCCCAAAAATGACGAGCTTATTTAACATCCATCACAAACTCAGAGAATAAAACATCCACAGTTAGGGTGTGAATGAGACCTCAAATATAGATGATAGAGAGACAAGCCCAATAATAACGTATTTAGAAAAGATCTGACCGTTGAGCTCACTGCGGCCTCGCAGAGGACATACCAGCGTGATCTATGCTAGAGGTAAAACAAGGACAAAACGTGTGCTAGAGAGATAATGTTGGGTTTGGACAGGAAAACTCTTGAAAAGCTGACATTGTTAGTGAGCTGATTTTTCAATTGAATTTCTGATTTTGTCACAAATTTAATTTGAGATTTTCTTACCAAATATGCTCTTACATCCATGATTTTTTATTTGAATTTCTGATTTTGTCACAAATTCAATTTGAGATTTTCTTACCAAAACAAAGGCGGAAAAGGAGGTTCATTATTCACAATCTCGATGCTTTAACACAGGAGCAGATATTGACACCCAAACAATTAATCAAGGCACCCATCCCCAAAATTAATAAACACACCTCCCTCTATTTTCAAAAAATATCCTTATTATCTCAAAACAAACTTAATTTATTTTTTCATAATCTCAAATGTGCCCTCATCATCTCTCTTCATCTGCACTCCCCCCCTCTCTCTCGTCCCCGCTACTGCCCCTCTCCTGCTGTCCCTCTCTCTCGTGCCACGTCTTCTCGTCGTTGCCCCCTTGTCGTTGTATTAGTCAAAATTGTTATGTATTCATGTACTTGATTTTTTCGTTGTGTTCATTAATTAATATCTTGCGTTCGATTGATTAACCTGCAGAATCAAGTACATTGTGTTCATTAAACTTTCCTGATTTTATTTTCTTTTATGTGATTGTGTACCGCCACCGTAAATAGAAATCGAGGGTTAGGGTTAAGGGTTAGATTATGAGATCTCATGCTCCTAACATCGGCAACGGCGCCCATCAAGATGACGGTACTAATTTTTTCCCTTAATAATTGTAACGCCCCGATCCTAAAGATACGGGGTCGTTATGGCGACGTATATACGCGAGGATAATACCCCACGTATATACGCTAAGCCTAAATTGTAACCTGAACAAGCTATGAATCAGAACTATAATAATTAAGGATCACTGCAATAATACATATAAGACTACACATGATAGCAATGAATAACAGGAAGAAAATGACAGTTGAATAGAAGTCAAAGGTGATATACAGGAATCAAAGAATCATAACAAGAATAAAATGCAAGTATACCAGAATTAAAGGGAGAGGACCAAGCTCCTCGCAAAGCGTACCGCCTCATCAAACACCTGCACATTAGAAACAATCGTCCAATATCTGGACGTGCAAACCCAGGGTCGTCAGAACGCGACCATAATGAGTGTGTGTGTAAAGGGAAACAGCTCGTGCAGAAGAAACCATGTGCATATATAATAGAAGAACAACTGCAGATAGAAAGACTAAATAACACAATAAATAACTGAACAGTAAACACATATGATGAAAACATGAATACAGGTAGCAGACAAATGGCACAACTGTAAATATGCAATCAATGTCAAGGCGTGTAATCTATCACACGTCACTAGGTTGGTATCTAAATCTGGTCACGATTACAATCATATTCCTATCATAGTATACATATACACAGTCAAATGATTATAGTCAGTCACAATACATTATAACAGTTTATTATCATTTATTATGTCAGCGAACACCAATGCCACCTGTAATAGACGCATCCCATACTACGCCTACTACATGTGTCAATCAGCGTCTTAAGTTATTGAAACTGATTGGTTGGAGACATTATCCATGTTTTAGGTGGGTCCCGTACATACCGGGAGAAACACGGCCTCAGTTTTCTGTGCTGAACCAGGCCGTACCGCTAGGTACTCAGTAACAGTAACAGTAATCTCACTGTGAAAACAGTGGAACAGTAACAGACAGATGGGATGCCAGTCATCCCCCAGGAACCCTGCAGTGGAACCCTCAGTCGGTTGCGCAACCTGTATCCTAGGTCCACCCAAAATACAGACGCTGTCTCCTCCATCAATTTCCCAATCCCAGTGTAAGTTGTTCAATTAATTTATTATTCATTCAATTCAATTAAATCAGTCAATGTCAATATTATCTAGAACACTGGGACGATATGGTGACAGTAAAATAACAATACAGTAACAGTAAATCAGTGATCGTATACACGGTGAACAAATCAGTAACAGTAACAGTAACAGTAAACAGTAACAGTAACCGTGTATACGATGAACAATAGAACTGTACCGGGGTTACGGTCAAACAAATCTTTTCCCAGTAACTTAAATAACATAGATTTATACAATAATGAATCCAGATACTGTTCAATAGACAGTCTAATCTAGAACCGGTCAAAATCTCATATCCATCTGCACTAAACACAATAGCAACTAACCTATCAACCAACCGTCTCATAAGCTCTGAACACAGAAAATGGTCACCATCATCATAACTCAATCTCTGTCAATAGGTGTAATCAATAACTATGCATGTCCTCGAGATCAACAAGTCAAACACATACCCCAATCATATTAAATAGGAAACATCCTCAACACATGTGATCTAGAATATCTACTCAACTACTTCAGTCATATCTGATATGTCCTCAAATACTCACTAATAAAGTCATTTCTAACTACTGATCATCATTCAATGTAAATAACATAAGTCCCAGGTCAGTCCAAAGTCAACACAACCAAACTCATGATTCCAATAATTCCATAACCATCGAGTATCAATACACATCAAGTATTCCGATACATTAATCACCGTTCCAACATATATCCCTGATCAAGCTCAGCTCTCTCACTCTAACAATCTAATCTGTTTTCTCAGGTCTCAAGGGTTCACCTTTCTATTAAGGTCAACATCAGATCCCAACGCTTGACAACGTATCCAATCCATGCATATAAGATCTATCATGATAAGTCAAGTCATTCCATCATATATCCATCCCTCAATATCATATACATTCATTTATAACCAACACACAACTCCTGGGTGACGTCCACAATCCATAAGGTAACTATACACAGCTGACAGACTCACATTAGTCGACTAGGAGAAATATGTAGTTGACTAGAAGGAGGCTTAGTCGACTACAGAGGTAGTCCAAGTCGACTAGGGAAAAGACAAGTCGACTATAAAGGTAAGGCTAGTCGACTGATACAGATACAGGGTGCTACACAACTTCCAGGTCACATAATTAGTCGACTAGGGGAAAAATATAAGTCGACTACTAACTACTGTTAGTCGACTAACCAGGTGACAAGTCGACTGACAGGGAATTAACAGAGAGTTCACCAATTTCCTGGGAGGAAACCTAGTCGACTAGGGTCTATGATTAGTCGACTAATATATGGATTAGTCGACTAATAAAGTGGGCAAGTCGACTAGCTCCTCTGCCAGAACACAAATCAGAGGCATCCAGAAATCTATTCTCCCACACAATAAAACATGTATAAACATCCTCTCTTGCTCACATCAAAGAACACAATTACTACTCTACTGTATGTACATGTACACATGAAAATATAATTAAATCGATGTACATAAATACGAGGAATCAAGGAGGAAAAGAATACACTCACATTTGGGAATCTGGTTGTCACCGGGCGAGTCGCCGTTGTGGACGCCGTGGTATCGTTCCTCGCTGTTGGACTGCACGAGAGGGTAGCCAGGTTGCTGGAGAAGACCTGGCTGCAAACTGGAGATCTCGCGCTCGCCGGAAGAGCCTCGAACTGCCGCTCGCCTGAACTGCGCTAGATCTAAATCTGTTGCAGATTTGGGCTGTTCCTCGCTGTTCTGCTGCGCGCTGTGTTCGTCTGGCTGTTGGAGGATGCCACGGCGCTACTGGTGGAAGCCTGGCCACAGCCTGGGGGTGGTGCACAAATGGGTGGCTGTGCACGGCTGCAAGGGAGCGGCTGCTGGATCTGGTACAGATCTGGGCTCGCTGGTTGCTGATTGCTCCTGGCTGTTGTTGGATCTGCCAAGACTGGTGCGCAGCCTGCCAGGGAGATCTCCGGGCTGCTGTTCGCTGGAGATCCGGCCTGGGGTCGGTCTGTGCTGCTGCTGGATCCACCGGAGGCGGCAAGGGGCGGCTGTGCAGGCTGTGAAGGGGCCGGTCAGGGCTGTGCACGCAGCCAGAAGATGGGGTAGCGGCTGTGCTGTGTTGTTGCTGGTTGCCGATGGAAGGAGGTGCTGTCAAGGGTGGATGCAGATCTGGGCTCTGGTAGCTGCGCGCGAGGGAGGAGGCCGGCCATTGAGGTGGAGGAGATCCGGGAAGGGCTCTCGTGCGCGGGGTGTGGTCTGGATTGCCGGCCATGGAGGGTCTCTGCTGGTAGGAGGCCGACCATGGAGGGAGGTGGCTGGGCTGTTCCTGCGACTGCAGCAAGGGAAGGAGGCGGCTGCAAGGGGGGCGGCCTGGAGCTCGCGCATGCAGGGAGAGGAGGTGCGGCTGGGAGTTGTTGGGATTAGGGAGAGAAAATCATGGGATTAGGATTTGGTGGAGATTTTGGGGGTTAGTTAGGATTAAATGGGTTCGGTTTATCGGGTAGCGGGTATGCTAATGGGTTGAGGGTTAGGATCCAAATAGATAAATAAATATTGGGTATAGGGTTTGTGACAACTGTTGCGGGTTGAGCTCCCAATAGCAAGTGTGCAATAGGATATATAATGGATAAGAAAATAGGTTGGATTAGGCTAAACAAAGGGAGCACCACCACCACCATGATTAGTACAAATGCCAATATTAAAATAAGTAATACCAATCACAATTAATAATTGATAAACAATAATCATACTAAAAGAACAATAATAAATAATAATAATAATAATAATAATAAATAACAGTAACAACATAGATATTACTAACAATGAGTAATATTATATCACATGAAAAAATAAATACATGTACACATTTAAAATACCAGTATATTTTATTCAAATATCGTACTTTAAAATAGGGATATTACAATAATTGATTAATATCTTCTATTTTGATTGATTTTGCGAAATGTCCACTATCTCTTTCTTCTTTTAATTTTTGTATAAATATATTGAAAATGAAATTTTATATAGATATATCTTGAGCTCGTTAATTAGGAAAGTTCAACAAATGTCATAAACAAAGCAATGTACGGATTTTTTGGGTTTTAGATGAGTTGTATATTTTAGAATTTTTTAAAGCTCAGTAACGAAAGGAATTGGGGTTGAAGAAGGAGTGTTGGATAGGTGCATTAATCAATTTGGGTAGGTGGAGTAATCAATATGAAGGTTTAAAATTTGTAATTTTGGGTTACTTGAAAGATAAATATATTTTAGTCTTTTTATGTAAGACTATAATGGTCTATTAAAATTTTTCAAATTTTGTGAGACCTTAATCAATTATTTGAATGCAGTTATTTAAACTCATAAAAAGTGATAAGTAGACTCATGTGATGAGTATAACCATCAAATTGATAAGTAAGTAGCCTCATCTCTCCTTTTTTCCCCCCCAAATCACCCTCACGCTGCTCAGCCCTCTCTTCCGCCCGGCCCCTCCTTTCCCGCCCCGGTTGTGAATAAATCTGTCGACTCCCCGACTGTGAATAAACCTGACGATGGTTCATATACAATTTCAATGAGATTTGTACAAAATAAAAATATCCCACGAGATATTTTAATGCACAACCGGTGCAAGTGAAATTATAGTTTTTTTTATTTATCAACCACGATCATTTTAGTGAAATAAGAGAAATCTATTAATTTTGAATGATTTGACAGACTCTATACTTTCAAAAAATTTATACGTAAATCTCTACTTGATGTCCACAGTTTGGATAACTGATTGAGCCATCGACTTCCATAATGTTTTTTCGTTGCATCACATCCTTGTACATACATTTTAATTACTTGAAGAGGTTATTTTTTTCCTTTATGCATGAAAAAATGACATTATATGATCCTAAAAGCTACATGAGCGGAAGAACTGTTAGGTGTCATGAAAGTATGTGCACAACACTACTAACTGCGCAGGATCAAGAGAGAGAATTTGCCATGCGAGCAAGGGGATGATGCGCCATGCTCGCTTTCTATGACGTATAGTAGAGCAGAGAGGAGGGGTTGATTTGGACATTTTAGTTAAGGATAAAATTGTTCAAAAAATAAATTGCAAACTTGTAAGTTTTTTATGAGGCTACTTATGTTTAAGTAACCGTTTTCTAATTGTTTGGGTGCCAATATCCGCTCTTTAATACCATTGGTACATCTTAAAAGACATGCTAACAAAGACAAGATTAGGCTAGTCTATGTCATCTTCATGTATTTTGGCATGCGAAACCCACTTGACACGGAATGCGCACGAGCCATTCTCACGAACACATAGTAGAAACACAGCTTTTTAACCATACAACTAATCAAATTCGGTGCACATAACAATTAAACAAATGAGACTGACATAAAGTCCAACAGAGTACAATAACAAGACTAGCCTTGCCCTAGGTATGGATCCCATCCATGGTGACAACCATAGAGCCCATTTCTTGCGGCTTGTTGCTACAAACTCTCCTTGTGGCCCAAATTAAGTATCTGCACTAGAAAATGATGTGCTCATTGCCACGCATGCACACAGGCGTCTGCAAATCGAGAAAAGATTCCCTACTGCTGAGTCAGTACTTTTTCACATCCACGGGGTTATTCATCTGATTAATACAGAGATGGACCAAATTCGGAATATGAACCACAAAGGAAAATATTTATTCAACCGTTCACAGGAATTCCGCTTACAGGACGTATCAATCAAAGATGAATCCTTCTAGCAGTATCAGCCATTTCTCCCACTTTCTTCTTTATCTCCTTAAGCGGCCGTGCTATAGACAAAAACAATCATGGATAAGTATGAAGGTGATATCCTTCCAGATGGGACAAGGAAATTTCTAATACTCTATTTCTTTCTCTCAATGAAAAAATAATTGAAAATTAAACAACAGTATTAAATCCCAGTAGAGACTAGTACGTTGCAATTCAGCATTTTGTTCATTTGAGTTTGATTGTGTCATAGTTTTATAAGTCGAATTAGGCTTATCTTTGGATGAAGTGCATTGCCGATATTGATCCCTGTGGTAGGGAATTTCCAACGCAGACAGTTGGATGCTCCTAATTGATCCTGTCAAGAACACATAAGAAAAAGAATACTTATCAGGTGAGCAACACCAGTGTGTTGTCGGCCGAAAACTCTCGAGCGTGAGAATAAGTATTCTTATTTGAAGAAAGTAGAGAATACTTATGAATACGTGTCAATCCAGCTTCAAACAAGCACACGATGCATGACCGCTTTCAGAATCCCTGAGCGGGACTCCTCCTTCAATTCAAACTACGAGTGGTTCAGGTAGTTAGAAGGAAGAAATAAATTTAGTTACGAGTATCTCTATCTCTAAGCCAAATTTTCATTTGAACTCGGCAGTACAACTCGGGAACAAATAAACAACATTTATAGGCAATTTAGTTACAAGTATCTCTATCTCTAAGCCAAATTTTCATTTGAACTCGGCAGTACAATTCAGGAACAAATAAACAACATTTACAGGCTACAGCTGGATGCAAACTATACCAGATAAAGATGAACACTCGTTCAACCAATTCAAATTAAAATATTCGGCTCTAACCGCCTCTGAGATAAGCAGTTAAATATTTAAATAGAGCTGGACTCTGCAGCCTTATCTTACAAACACTACTTGTATAAATAGTAAATTCTTTCCAACTTAAGGGGGACGAACAATTGAGCTCAGAAATCCTAACACACTAGAGAAACACTATTATAATCATCATTATCATGGTGAAATCTCTCCCTCTCTCTCTCTCCATTGTTTTTCCTTTTCAATTTTTTCATGTAAATCTCTTTGTTTGTGTCAGTTTTTCTAAGATTTACTTTACCCATCCCCATAATTTTGATGCGTGGATTTATTCCATAGGATATTACCCACAGTACTGAAGCACACTCTCCACTGTTCCATCTGCTTACTCCAAGAAAGATTCACAAAGTTACCAATGTTGAAAATATTGTGGAGGATGTAGAAATTCCAGTCATCGGTTTCTCCCTGCTCACTGAAGGAACACCTGGTCGGCTGTCTCAAGTCGTTCGAGATCTTTGCAAGGCATGTGGAGGGTGAGGATTCTTTGTGGTATGTTCTGTGTTTCACCCACATGATATGCTGCGCCTCTTATAAAGAGTTGCTTAAAGAGTTGCTTAAAAAGAGAGAGAAGATAAATAAGAAATTGGATTTAGACTTGTGAGCTTAAGCTCCTAGGTTGGATTGGGTGTCATCACATTATGTTATCATATCTTCCTCTATTTATTGAAAATTTAAAGAAGATATCTGAAATTTATGTTTGGCAAATGATTCTTGAACTAATTTTCAAAGCCAGATTACTTAATTCATTAGTTATTAAAAGATTAATGAACTCTATAAAGTATTTCTTCATATTATTCAAAAAATACTCATAACTTGGAATGTTATGGAATATGCCTTTGTAATTGCGGAGGTTGCAAATTCAAGGCATGTTGCGATTTTATCTTCTAAATTTTTCATGTGTTTCTAAAGTAAAAACTGTTCTTATTATCTCCGTTGTGATCATAGCTTGTGAATCATGGTGTACCGGACAAGGAATGCCTTGATGAAGAGACTGTTGGGATTTGAATCGAACAAATAGTTCTAGACATGGGAATGGTCTTGAGTATATAAGAATTTAAGCAACTCTATCTAGAAGCCTAGTCTTTTGGGATGGTACCCCAAATCCATGCCCTGAAGTCAGTCGTGACTGTTCTACTATCTTCCAGCAGAGGAGAAGAGAGATTATGTGGACACCCACCCGTTCCGTTGAATCCAATCAGACATGAAACAAGCTTCAATGCGAAGGTGGATACAACACATCCTGAATTCCATTGCCCTACTAAGCCCCAGAGTTCAGGTAAGAGATCATTCCAATTGTTTTTTTTCCCCTAATTGTTTTTCCTTAAATAGAAACTTTAGTTGGACAAGGCAGAATTAAGGAAAAACTTTATGATAAATATAATTTACCATACTTTATTATGAACTAATTTTGTTCAGTATTGCAGATGTTTGCTCTGTACTGGTTATCTGCATATGTTTCATATGTTGATTGTAGAGAGGTATTGAAAGAGTATACTGCGTGCACAAGAGATCTGGAAGGAAATTGCTGGAAGGGATATGGGAGTCTCTAGGACTAGACAACTCTTATCAACACTGGGGATCATATGAAGGTATCGATCCTCTGTTTAATATCTGTAATTTATGATCTCTTGTGAATCACAAGCTAAATTGCTGATATGAAGCTTATATATTACAATAGTGTAACCTGGATTGAAAAATTTACAGATAGTTAGGCATGGCAAGTACAACAGCATCTTGCATCGAGTCGAGCAGTGGTGAACGGGAAAAGCATGAGGATGTCGATTGTATCCGTTGTAAGTCTGTCCTTGGACGCGGTTGTTGCCCCCCGCTCCCCAGCTCGTGAGCAGCGAGAAACCAGCAGCATGCCGTGGGATGGAGCACGGAGAGTTTATGGCGTACCAGAAGAAGAACAAGCTAAAGGAGAGTCTGTTTTAGATATATATCTTGCCAATTGGAACTTGAATCTTGTGATTGTAGATTTGTACCTTATACTTATGGACCGTATAGAAGTTTATGCACGTGTGTTTGGTTTCAATCATGAACATATCTGGTTATTTTTGTTGGATTTCAGCATAGGCTTACATTTTTATTACAAGATAAATTCTGCAGACAAGAACATGAAGACAATCATCATCTCATTGTAGTTTGATCAGCTCATCATGGCCTTGGACTCTTCGAAGCTAAGAACTCCGTCCCCATTCGCATCGAACTTGCAAATCATAGTCATGCACTCCTCTACCGCCTTCGATGTCCCCAACCGACTCAGCATTCGCTTCAGGCTCTTCGCCGTGATGGATCCCTCCCCTTTCTTTTCGTACATCGCAAATGCTTCTCTCAGCTCCCTCTCTTCTTCTTCTGCGCCCTGATCACTGTCGCTGCCCATAAATTGGATGAATTCTTCATGACCAGGAATCCATCACCATTGGAGTCAGAAGACACGACTACGGCCTCAGCATCCTCGAGGCTCAGCTCCTGGCTGATGCACCTCATAAGGCGGCACAGCTCTGCCGGTGAGATTTTACCATCACCATCTGCATCGAAGCGGCTGAAGACCCTTTCGAACTCGGTCTGATTGGTGGTAGAATTGGCGTCAGATTGCTTCATTTGGGACAATGAGTAGGGAGCCATTGAAACCAGCTATTTGCAAGCCAACTGAAGTTTCTCAAACTCGGATGATTTGATGTTTTAGATGGAAAAGAACTGTGAACTCATGAGGTTTATATAGGGGAAGGGAAGCTTCAGAGTACAGTGGGAGAGGGGGGCATATTTGTGTCTATGTTGCTTTCAGGACTTGGTCAATCTGAAGACAAAAATACTAATTAATTGTGTTTCTGAGTTTTAGATGAATCGGTAATCTTCCAGTCGGCCTGTAAAAACCGTGATTAAGGGTTTGAGACAGGATAATTAGGAACGAATCTGATCAAAGAAGGTGGGCAGTTTGAGATTTCAAATTTGGAGACATAGCCAGACGAGTACAGGAGTTAGACAATAGTAAAAAGTTTTTAAGTGCAAGTCCTAATTACGGTTTTCATTTAAAAGAAGAAGGAAGGAAACAAGTTAAAGTTATACTTAGGGGTGCCATTGGATGCTGATTGTTCGTGCCCGCATTCGAATCCTTCTCCAGCTGAATATCATTTTTTTTTTTACTTCTGTCAATTGTTAAAACAAAACGTGAGAAATGCAGACTAGATAGGAGTGAACTTTCTTTCAATGTTGGGCCTGTTTGGTTAAGAGTGAAAGTGAGGAAGTGAAGAAGTGAGAAAGTGGTAATAGTTTCCTTTGAAACTTGTAAATTGATTAGTAAGTTTTCGGTGTTTGGATGTTGTTGGGAAGTGTGATTTGAAAAATATTATATCTTTTCTGGTATTTGGATGATAATGTGAAAGTGAAAGTGAAAAAGTTGACCACAAAGTTGGTCGCAAAATAATATTAAAATAAAATTAATTAAGAAAAAAATGGAGTATAATTAGAATGTAAGTGAGATTTACATGATCAAAAAATTAACTGTTTTATGCAACTTATTACAAATGAGATTTACATGGGTACAAAATTAACTGTAACACTCTGAAAGTGAGGAAATGGTTGTGTAAAAGAGAAAAGAGAAAGGAAAAGGGTTTTCTTATTTTTCTTTTCTGGTGTTTGGATAGATAGGAAAGTGAGCAATTATACTTCCTCATTTTCTTACTTCTGCCCACTTCCGTGCAACCAAACACGCCCATTGTGAATTACAATAAGAAGTTGGATTGTTCTCGAACTGCAGAGTGACTCCGAGGGGCCGTTTGTTTCGCGTAAAACTCCGTAATTCGTAAATGACTTACTACCCAGTTACAACTACGGCGTTTGTTTAGACCATAATTCGTAAAAGACTTACGTAACTCAACTAACACTCACTTGCAACCCAGTTACCGCTCACTTACAGCCCAGTTACAGTTAATTTGTGGTCATACAAATTTATATTATTTTTTTATTAATATTAAAATTTTTTAATATTTAACTTTTTTAATATTTATTTGCAGTATTAAAACTTTTAAAATCATCAAATAGTTAATTTTGTGGTCAACTTTTTCACTTACGACTTATACATTACGACAACCAAACACCCTAAAGTACAATACACTTTCCCACTTTACAATTTTATATTACCAACCAAACACCGTAAAATTTACATACATGTAACTCATTTACAATTATAAACGACTTTACCAATTACAACTACGAATTACGGCCAGTTACGGCAACCAAACAGACCCCGAGAAGCGACATGATGTCGAGGTGTTACCTAGTAGAGAAGTGACTCCAAGAAGGCGACTCTGAATCAATAGGCCTCAAGGTCAGAGGGACTCTGTGAAGGCTATACAGTTTTGTAATAAAGCTGTTGTTCGTCCTTAAATGTTGTGCTTAAAGCAATATTTGACCCATTTCAGTATAAGGATCCAAAGCCAAATTACCCTAAAAAATAGTAGTTGAAAAATTCTGGTGTGCACGAACAAGATTCTCTGGTGATATCCTCGATCTGATCAGGCAAGTGACCTCCTCGATCTGACGCAGAACATGACTACTTACTAACTGGACACACTTTTTAATTTAGTGATCTTCTCTTTTATTTGTGATGTTCCAAATGAACTATAAGAAAGTCTATTTATACGACCCCACTAGCAACTCAACCTTAATGAGAATAGCTCTAGGGTCATATTTAGATTCAATGAATCTAGCTCAGGAGTCACCAACTCATAATGTGAAAAGCCCAAAAGGTTACATTATATTCAATGAATGTAATCTAAGGGTCGTTATTCTCTTTAATGAGGAAAACCCAAAGGTTAACAATCACTAAATAAAAGAAGACCAAAGAATTACTAATTCATAATCTGAAGACAAAAAACATGTGCTAGAGAGATAATGTTGGGCTTGGAGAGGAAAACCCTCAGAAAATTGATATTGTTAGTAGGTTGATTTTCCAATTAGATTTCTGATTTTGTCGCAAATTCAGTTTAGGCTTTTCTTGTCAAACATGCCCTTACAGAGGGGTGGCTAGCGCGCGCGCGCTTGGGGGGGGGGTCAATCTTCTTCGACCAACCCCTATTCGCCCTGTGCGAACCGTTTGAGTTGCATAGGGCGAATACGGGTCCGCCCCGTATTCGCTCCGTTATAGGGCGAGTCCAGACGAATCGACCTGTCCCATGTCAGGTTCGTCCTATGACGATTCACGGGACGAATCGGGTCGAAAAATTTTTCCTGACCCCATATATATATATATATATATATATATATATATATATATATATATATATATATATAGGGAGCTGATCCTCTAAGAACGGTTCTCACGGATTTCTGTGAGAACTTTCACGTGGGTCGTCAGATCTGATAGATCAAATCAAATAAACTAGATCTCTATCAGATCCGACGGCCCACGTGAAAGTTCTCACATGAATTCGTGAGAACCGTTATTAGGGGATCTAGTTTTATTTGATGATCTATCAGATCCGACGACCCACGTGAAAGTTCTCACAGAAATTCGTGAGAACCGTTCTTAGAGGATCAGCTCCCTATATATGTGTGTGTGTGTGTGTGTGTGTGTGTATAGATATATATGTATATATATATATGTATGTGTGTGTGTGTGGTAAAGTTTTTCTAGTAGGTCTTAATCTAAGGAGGTGACATAAAATTCCAACATCCCAAAAAAATTTCACAATCTGACCGCGCATTATCAACTTCAGGTTTTAAGATGTACATATATAAAAAATCAAGTGATTTCGGGTTCGTTTACTCTATTTTCTTTAGGTTCAAATATTAACAGTTTTTTAAATTTAGAACAAAATGGAACGATTAGATCAATAAATAAACGAAATCTAAAGCATTTGATTTTTATTTGTATGCATCTTAGAACATGAAGATGATAATGTGCGGTCGGATTGTAAAAAAAACATTGGAATGTTGAGGTTTAAACCTCCTCCTTAGATTGTAATCTAAGGAGGCCTACTAGGAACATTTTGCCCATATATATATGTGTAACGCCCCGATTCCACGGATACGGGGACGTTACTGCGACGTATATACGTAGATCATAAATTGCCCCCACGTATATACGCTAAGCATAAAGTACAACAAAGATCAGAGTACGACAAAGCGTGGAAATCATACATATGCCAACTCAAGATATACACATACAAAGTTATCACAGGATATTATAAAGTATTACACATTACATATGTATTACATCATAACCAAGTCCAAAAGAAATATATACAAATATGTATACAAAAAGCTCACAAGTAGAAAGAAGATCTCGTGAGTCAAAAGGTAAGTCTGGCACGAGGGGACTGGAACTAGTCCGCCTGCTCACTAAGGTAAGCTTGGTCCTCTGTGGATGACTCCACTTCGTTCCAAGCTTCGGAATCTGAATGTGCAAATCCAAGGAGTCAAGACATATAACAATAAACAAACTATAGCCAAGTGGCTAAGGGACATGAATAAGGAAAGATGAACAGTCATAAGGAATATCAGCTAACAAGTATGAAAAGTATGAAGAGATAAAATCCTAATACCATGAATCTACAGTTAACGTCTTATTATTATTACTTGTCTTACTGTGATATCTAACTATGTGACCCAGCGTCCCAGAGCACATAGATCCATATCCTAGTAAAGCAAGGTTGTTATTGGAAACAGCGGTTGTATCGACGAACTATGTTTACAGTGGGTCCCGTGCATGCCCGGGACCACGGTCCAGGGTGTTCCGTTGCTTGATGACGGAACCAGCCGCAAGGCCTATCAGGAGGGACTTATGTATGCCCTTTGTCATGACTGTATCAGGAAGAGGGAGCAAGCACTCCCCTCGGTCCCCTGGAGGCCCTCAGGTCAGACCGGAAATATAATTGTACAATATACCTAATGCCACTGTAAACACGAACACATATCGATATCCGCATGTTTCCCCCGACCCATGTGTAAGTTGGTCCATTTTATACAAAAGTCAAGTGCATCATGCTTGGTTTAAGAGATAGCATGATAAAAGGTGATATTCACTATTTAACGAGTCATGAAACGAGAATATGTAATAACAAGTCATGAAGTAACAAGTGGTGAGATCCATCAAGTAACATGTCATGTAATATCAGTTATGAAGCATAAACAGGAATAATATGTTACACATGTATCAAAGATAAAATCCAAATTCAAATAGGAAATCAACTAAGTCAGACATTCAGAATTAGTCGACTAGGTGGAAGGATTAGTCGACTAATAGGGGTCTTAAGTCGACTAACAGTCTAGATGAGTCGACTAAAACTGGGTTCCAGAGAGTTGTAATTCTGTTTCAGGAAAAGTTAGTCGACTAGGGTTGTAAGGGTAGTCGACTAACAGGGAACTACTAGTCGACTAATGGATACTTAAGTCGACTAAGTCTGTGATACAGAGAGTTGATGTTTTATTTCAGGAAAACAGGAGTCGACTGGGGAGAAATGGGTAGTCGACTAGGGTCTCTAGTCGACTGGAAATCTGGTCTAGTCGACTAAAACTGTGAAATCAGAAAAGGTTAAGTTTCAACTAAAGTGGATTAGTCGACTAGTCCCTAGGTCAAGTCGACTAATCGTGGGAAAAACAGTGACAGAACAGATTTTCTGGTGGTTGTTCTTGATGATCTAAAAATAGGATTTTTATGGCACAAGTGTACATTATTTGTCAACACATATATACAAAGGGGTTTACAAGTCTTGGTGAGTAGATATACTCACTTCGAACGGTTATGTGAAGCTTATACGAGTTCGAACGGATCGTTTGTCGATGATATCACCAACTAGGTCCTTGGCGATGCTTCCGACGAAGTGAGACGCGATCCAAATCCAAGGTAGTGATGGTTGCTTGAGATGGAGATGAAAACCTAGGTGAGCTTTGGAGTTAGGGTTTGAGATGGGGAAGGAAATGGTGAAGGCTATTTCCTTGGTGAAGTGAAAAAAAAGTAAAAGAATGTAAAGGAAAACTTATATAGGATTTGATTTTTGTAAAGGAGATGTAAACAATGTAAATGTGAGGGGGTTTATTGCAAAATAGGAGAGGGGATGGGTGTCCCTCTTCTTGGCCACTTGGCCGGCCATGGGAGAGAGAGAGAGAGGTGCATTAAATGAGGGGGGTTGGTGAGATTATGTGGAGTTGAAATTTTGGAAGAGATTTGAATTTTTGGAAAAATGGGAAAAGTTTGTGGTTGTGGAGAAAGAGAAGTAAAGGAAAAGGAAAAATGGAAAGAAATTCATAAAGGAAGATATTTACTCTTGGACTTAGAATATAAAATAATGAAAGGACAAGTTCCCGGGTTTAAGTTGAGGATACGGAAAACATTTCGGAAAATACCGAAATCGTCCGAAATTCAAGTATCTCGGAACGACTTGTAAATTTCACCAAAAATCAATAATAATATATGAAGACTAATAGTGAAATCCTTTTTAAGAAATACTTTATAGTTTTAAAACTAAAAATCCCGGAATCAGTTATCTACCGACTCTGTTAGAATTTTCATAAATTCATAAAATTCTCAGAAAAAGTATTTAGATAGAAAACAGGATTCTAAGAAATAAAGCCTAAAGGACTTTCTAGAAATTCCTAACTGTTTGGAAAATAAAAATTCGGGAATCGATCAGTGACACTGGTCGACACCGGTTTTGAAGAAATTCATTTTAATTCAGGAAAAATCCAGAAAATCATATAAAATCTAATATATTAGAAAATGATATTTGAAATTGAAATCGGTCAAATACAGGAAGTAAATCAAAAAATACGATCGAAAAGCTGAATACGCAACTAAGTACGTATTCTGGAAACGGGGTATTACAATCCATCCACCTTACAAAAATTTCGTCCTCGAAATTTCATAAGGTGAAAGGTAACAGGAAAAGTAACAAATAGAGAAGGATAAGATGGAAGATAACGGTAGAGAAGAATAGAAGGAAAGAGTCTTACCATTCAAGATGTGAAAAGTTGAGGATAGCGCTCACGGATAACGTCCTCTCGTTCCCAAGTGGCCTCTCCTGGCGTATGTCTGTTCCAAGACACCAACACTAATGGTATAGCCTTGTTCTTCAGTGTCTTCACACTTCTGTCCAGAATGGCCATCGGCTGTTCCTGATATGATAAATCTGGCTGCAGTTCCAGTTCGGAATGATCCAAAATATGACTATCATCCTTGACATACTTCCTCAACTGAGATATGTGGAAAACATTGTGCACTCCGTCCAAAGATGGAGGTAAGGCCAATCTGTAAGATACATCTCCCACTCGCTCCAAAATCTCGAATGGGCCGATATATCTTGGACTAAGCTTTCCACGAAGACCGAACCGGATAACTCCCTTGGTAGGTGATATCTTCAAGAACACATGATCTTCTGCCTGGAATTCCAATGGCCTTCTCTGTGAATCTGCCCAACTCTTCTGCCTACTCTGTGCTGCCCTGAGGTGATCTCTGATGACTCTGACTTTCTCTGTTGTCTGAATCAGGATCTCTGGTCCCAAAAGTCTCCTCTCACCGACTTCATCCCAACAAATCGGTGATCTGCACTTTCTTCCATACAGTGCCTCAAAAGGTGCCATCTTGATACTTGCCTGATAACTGTTGTTATAAGAAAATTCGGCCAAATGAAGATGGTCTTCCCATGATCCCTTGAACTCAATCATGCAGGCCCTTAGCATATCTTCAAGGATCTGGATAGTCCTTTCAGATTGTCCGTCTGTCTGAGGATGATATGATGTACTGAATTTCAGACGAGTTCCCAAACTTTCTTGGAGACTTTCCCAGAAATGAGATCTAAATCTGGTGTCTCTGTCTGAAACAATACTGACTGGAACCCCATGAAGACGAACTATCTCCTTCATGTACTTGTCTGCCAGAACCTCTGTTGTCTGACCTACCCGAAATGGTATGAAGTGAGCTGACTTGGTGAGGCGATCAATGATTACCCACACAGCATTATTACCTTTAGGACTGCGAGGCAATGCCGTGACAAAATCCATGGTGATGTGCTCCCACTTCCACTCAGGTATCGGTAAAGGTTGTAGAAGTCCAGCTGACCTCTGATGCTCTATCTTTATCTGCTGGCAGACCAAGCATTTGGCTACAAACTGAGCTATCTCCCTCTTCATAGCATTCCACCAAAACTGCTTCTTGATGTCCTGATACATCTTGGTTCCCCCTGGGTGTATGGAATAGGCTGAACTGTGAGCTTCTGCTAGGATCTTCTGTCGAACTTCTCCTTGGGGAACACAAAGTCTGCCTCCAAAATATAATGCACCATCTGGATGAATACAGATATCAGTCCTCAATCCAGCCTCTACCTGAGCTCTGAATTTCAGTAATCTGGGATCTTCCTTTTGAGCTTCCTTGATCTCATCTATCAATGCTGACTGAATCTGTAAAGTCATGAACTGTCCTGCCTTCTCAGTTCCTCGAACTATCATCAAGTCCAATCTGATGAAGTCTTGAATCAACTCCTTCTGCTGAGTGAGCTGGACAAGCACTCTATTCTCTGGCATCCTGCTCAGTGCATCTGGAACTGTATTGACCCTGCCTGGATGATATTGCAAGTCAATATCATAGTCCGCCATAAGTTCAAGCCACCTCCTCTGCCTCATGTTCAACTCTTTCTGTGAGAAAATATACTTGAGGCTCTTGTGATCCGTATATATCAACACTTTGTCTCCCAGAAGATAATGCCTCCAAATCTTCAAGGCAAAGATAACAGCTGCTAGCTCCAAGTCATGAGTTGGGTAATTCCGCTCATGAGTCTTCAGTTGCCTAGATGCATATGCTATGACATGATCATGTTGCATAAGTACACATCCCAGGCCTTTTCCTGATGCATCACTGAATATGACCATCCCTCCTCTCCCTGAGGGAGTCTTCAAGATTGGAGCTGAAATGAGCCTCTGCTTCAATTGCTCAAAGGCTGCAGTACACTCCTCTGTCCATATGTACCTTTCTCCTTTCCTGGTGAGCTTGGTCAACGGGGCTGCAATCCTAGAGAAATCCTGGACAAAGCGTCTGTAATATCCGGCTAGTCCAAGAAAACTCTTAATCTCAGTCACCATCCTCGGAATCGGCCAATCTCTCACTGCCTGGATTTTGCTGGGATCAACTGAAATTCCTTCTGCTGAAACCATGTGTCCAAGGAAGGCTATGCTGTCCAACCAGAACTCACACTTGCTCCTCTTGGCATGAAGCTGCTCCTGCCGGAGAGTCTGCAACACAATCCTCAAGTGTTCTGCATGCTCCCTGTTGTTCTTTGAATAGATCAAAATGTCATCTATGAAAACAACAACGAACTGATCCAGATAGGGCGAGAACACTCGGTTCATCAAATCCATGAAAACTGCAGGGGCATTGGTGACTCCGAAAGGCATAACTAGAAACTCATAGTGGCCATAACGGGTCCTGAATGCCGTCTTCGGGATATCCTCCTTCTTCACCCTCAGCTGATGGTAACCCGACTGTAAATCTAATTTAGAGAATACACGGGCCCCATGAAGCTGATCAAACAGATCATCAATCCTGGGTAAGGGATACTTGTTCTTGATGGTTACCTTGTTCAATTCTCTATAATCAATACAAAGCCTTTTACCACCATCCTTCTTGTTCGCCAATAGCACTGGAGCTCCCCATGGTGAAGTACTTGGTCTAATCAATCCTTTGTCTGAGTATTCCTGTAGTTGCTTCTTCAGAATCTCTAACTCTGTCGGTGCCATCCTGTACGGAGCCTTGGATATAGGAGCTGCTCCTGGAACTGTGTCAATGGAGAACTCGATCACCCTGTCAGGTGGCAGTCCTGAGATCTCAGCAAACACTCCTGGGAATTCATTCCACACTGGTACCTTCTGCTTCTGAACCTCCGAAGTAGTCATCCGAGTCTTTCCCTTGGTAGACTTCACTTCTCCACTGAATTGGAACTCCGGTTGATGAGGGATTCTGAAATTAATTTTCTTCTCCCTACAATCAATAACTGCATGGTACTGACTGAGCCAGGTCATGCCTAAGATTACGTCGTACCCTTTGGTGTCTAGTACGATCATATCTATGGCCAAGATCTTATCACATAGTTCTACTGGACAATCAGTACAGACTCTAGAAGATATGACTACCCCATTCCCTGTACTAATCTCCCATTTGTGGTCTAAAGATCTAACAGGTATAGAATGCAAAGCCACAAAATGGTCTGAGATATAACAATGGGATGCACCTGAATCGAAGAGAGCGAGAACAGGTTTCGAATGAACTCTGATGTTACCTGTTATCACCTCCTCTGAAGCCTCAGCCTCTTCTGCAGTCAGATTGTAAGCCTGACCTCTACCACGCCCTGCTGCAGTCCTAGCTCCTCTCTGGACTGGGCGAACAACATGCTGTGGAGGAAGGGGAAGAGCTCTCCTCATCACTGGTCCCTGATTCCTCTGCCCAAGTGGCCCTGGAAGTGCCCTCTGTCCATTCGGTCCTTGAGGTGCCGGCAAAGCTTGGTTGGCAAACCCAATTCTCCTGTGTGGACAAGCTTCAATGGAATGATCTCGAGATCCACACACCAAACACCATCCATTTGCCCTACGGCAATTCTGCTGAGAATGACCTGGTTTCTGGCAAAAGTTGCAGATAGGACCTGGTCGAGCCATCTGGTAAGGAGCTGGTCTGAATGGTTGCCTCATCTGAACCTTTGCTGCTCTGTATGGGCCTCCTCTTCCCATTGGTGCAAACGGCCTCTTCATGGCCTGGTTCCTCATCTGGTTGGCTTGCTTCTTCTCTAACCCACGCTCCACCTCTCGAGCTATGGTGAGAACTTCTGAATAAGTCTTCAGTTGCTGGGGCATCAAGAAGACCTGTATGTCCATATGCAGGCCCTGCTGGAATCTGCTTGCCCGCTTCTCCTCATCCGTCACCATGTACGGAGCAAAGCGGCTGAGTCTGAGAAACTCCGCGGCGTACTCGTCCACGGACTTATTCCACTGCTGGAGTCTGATAAACTGCTCTTCCATATCTTTCTGAGCAGTAACAGGGAAGAATCTGCTGTAGAAACTCTTGGAGAACGTGTCCCAGGTGACAGGCTTCTCCAATCTGGCCTCTTCAGCGAGCCACCAAGTTCTGGCTACATCTTTCAACTGAATCTTGGCGACCTCAACTTGGTTCTCCTTTGGTACTCTGGCTGCATTCAGCAAATCTGTGGTGTCTGTCAGCCATTGTTCAGCATCCAGGGGTTTCTCTTCACCCGTGAATATGGCTGGTTGTAACCTCCTGAAGTCTGATATATTCCCCGGCCTCTGTTCCTTTGGAGCTGTCAACTCTTGCCGGAGAAGCTCAGTCTGCTGCTGCTGGTTCTCCATCATTGTCTGAATGACCCTTAGAATATCCACATTCTCTCCCGTGGGTCCATTCGAAGCTTGCCCGAGTGGTTACGGCCCGTCCTTCGCTCCATACCGAGTTAGGAATAGAAAACTGGAATTTGAAAACAATTGGAAGGGGTTTAGGATACAAGGGAATGAATCGAGGAAGGAATCAAGAAGGACTTAATAACTTTGTATATTGTAGTTGGCATTAGCAAAGTACTAGAATTTGCTGCTGATTGTACTTTAGGTTTGAGAGCCTAAGCTCTGATACCAACCTGTAACGCCCCGATTCCACGGATACGGGGACGTTACTGCGACGTATATATGTAGATCATAAATTGCCCCCACGTATATACGCTAAGCATAAAGTACAACAAAGATCAGAGTACGACAAAGCGTGGAAATCATACATATGCCAACTCAAGATATACACATACAAAGTTATCACAGGATATTATAAAGTATTACACATTACATATGTATTACATCATAACCAAGTCCAAAAGAAATATATACAAATATGTATACAAAAAGCTCACAAGTAGAAAGAAGATCTCGTGAGTCAAAAGGTAAGTCTGGCACGAGGGGACTGGAACTAGTCCGCCTGCTCACTAAGGTAAGCTTGGTCCTCTGTGGATGGCTCCACTTCGTTCCAAGCTTCGGAATCTGAATGTGCAAATCCAAGGAGTCAAGACATATAACAATAAACAAACTATAGCCAAGTGGCTAAGGGACATGAATAAGGAAAGATGAACAGTCATAAGGAATATCAGCTAACAAGTATGAAAAGTATGAAGAGATAAAATCCTAATACCATGAATCTACAGTTAACGTCTTATTATTATTACTTGTCTTACTGTGATATCTAACTATGTGACCCAGCGTCCCAGAGCACATAGATCCATATCCTAGTAAAGCAAGGTTGTTATTGGAAACAGCGGTTGTATCGACGAACTATGTTTACAGTGGGTCCCGTGCATGCCCGGGACCACGGTCCAGGGTGTTCCGTTGCTTGATGACGGAACCAGCCGCAAGGCCTATCAGGAGGGACTTATGTATGCCCTTTGTCATGACTGTATCAGGAAGAGGGAGCAAGCACTCCCCTCGGTCCCCTGGAGGCCCTCAGGTCAGACCGGAAATATAATTGTACAATATACCTAATGCCACTGTAAACACGAACACATATCGATATCCGCATGTTTCCCCCGACCCATGTGTAAGTTGGTCCATTTTATACAAAAGTCAAGTGCATCATGCTTGGTTTAAGAGATAGCATGATAAAAGGTGATATTCACTATTTAACGAGTCATGAAACGAGAATATGTAATAACAAGTCATGAAGTAACAAGTGGTGAGATCCATCAAGTAACATGTCATGTAATATCAGTTATGAAGCATAAACAGGAATAATATGTTACACATGTATCAAAGATAAAATCCAAATTCAAATAGGAAATCAACTAAGTCAGACATTCAGAATTAGTCGACTAGGTGGAAGGATTAGTCGACTAATAGGGGTCTTAAGTCGACTAACAGTCTAGATGAGTCGACTAAAACTGGGTTCCAGAGAGTTGTAATTCTGTTTCAGGAAAAGTTAGTCGACTAGGGTTGTAAGGGTAGTCGACTAACAGGGAACTACTAGTCGACTAATGGATACTTAAGTCGACTAAGTCTGTGATACAGAGAGTTGATGTTTTATTTCAGGAAAACAGGAGTCGACTGGGGAGAAATGGGTAGTCGACTAGGGGTCTCTAGTCGACTGGAAATCTGGTCTAGTCGACTAAAACTGTGAAATCAGAAAAGGTTAAGTTTCAACTAAAGTGGATTAGTCGACTAGTCCCTAGGTCAAGTCGACTAATCGTGGGAAAAACAGTGACAGAACAGATTTTCTGGTGGTTGTTCTTGATGATCTAAAAAAGGATTTTTATGGCACAAGTGTACATTATTTGTCAACACATATATACAAAGGGGTTTACAAGTCTTGGTGAGTAGATATACTCACTTCGAACGGTTATGTGAAGCTTATACGAGTTCGAACGGATCGTTTGTCGATGATATCACCAACTAGGTCCTTGGCGATGCTTCCGACGAAGTGAGATGCGATCCAAATCCAAGGTAGTGATGGTTGCTTGAGATGGAGATGAAAACCTAGGTGAGCTTTGGAGTTAGGGTTTGAGATGGGGAAGGAAATGGTGAAGGCTATTTCCTTGGTGAAGTGAAAAAAAAGTAAAGAATGTAAAGGAAAACTTATATAGGATTTGATTTTTGTAAAGGAGATGTAAACAATGTAAATGTGAGGGGGTTTATTGCAAAATAGGAGAGGGGATGGGTGTCCCTCTTCTTGGCCACTTGGCCGGCCATGGGAGAGAGAGAGAGAGGTGCATTAAATGAGGGGGGTTGGTGAGATTATGTGGAGTTGGAATTTTGGAAGAGATTTGAATTTTTGGAAAAATGGGAAAAGTTTGTGGTTGTGGAGAAAGAGAAGTAAAGGAAAAGGAAAAATGGAAAGAAATTCATAAAGGAAGATATTTACTCTTGGACTTAGAATATAAAATAATGAAAGGACAAGTTCCCGGGTTTAAGTTGAGGATACGGAAAACATTTCGGAAAATACCGAAATCGTCCGAAATTCAAGTATCTCGGAACGACTCGTAAATTTCACCAAAAATCAATATAATATATGAAGACTAATAGTGAAATCCTTTTTAAGAAATACTTTATAGTTTTAAAACTAAAAATCCCGGAATCAGTTATCTACCGACTCCGTTAGAATTTTCATAAATTCATAAAATTCTCAGAAAAAGTATTTAGATAGAAAACAAGATTCTAAGAAATAAAGTTTAAAGGACTTTCTAGAAATTCCTAACTGTTTGGAAAATAAAAATTCGGGAATCGATCAGTGACACTGGTCGACACCGGTTTTGAAGAAATTCATTTTAATTCAGGAAAAATTCAGAAAATCATATAAAATCTAATATATTAGAAAATGATATTTGAAATTGAAATCGGTCAAATACAGGAAGTAAATCAAAAAATACGATCGAAAAGCTGAATACGCAACTAAGTACGTATTCTGGAAACGGGGTATTACAATATGTATGTATGTATGTATATATATATATATATATATATATATATATATATATATATATATATATATATATAGGGAGCTGATCCTCTAAGAACGGTTCTCACGGATTTCTGTGAGAACTTTCACGTGGGTCGTCGGATTTGATAGATCAAATCAAATAAAACTAGATCTCTATGAGATCCGACGGCCCACGTGAAAGTTCTCACATGAAATCCGTGAGAACCGTTCTTAGGGGATCAACTCCCTATATATATATGTATATACATATATATATATATATATATCTATATAGGGGTTACTGTACCTCAGCCGGCAGGACGTGGCAACATCATAGCCACATACCTGTCATAAATTTTGGCGGACAAAAAGATGAAAAATCCCGCCCAATTTAATGTCAGTCACCTCAACAATGTATCTTCCGAAAATACCCTCTGTCACATCTTTTTACCTTATGTAAAAAAGTTGCCTTTCAAAAAAAATTTCAGCTCTAAAATTTCACCCGATCATTCTGATCCAACTTGTTCTTTTATTTCACAAATTTGATCCCTTTTTTAAAAATATATTTGCAACATGACGCCAAAGAAATCATCCGCTGAAAAAGGTAATAGAAAAACGATATTTTTCAAAAATTTTTAGGGTTTGTGTATTTTAATTGTTTTAAATTTTTTCCTGATTTATTTCCGTTTAAGTCTTTTTTATTTTTTTAAAAAATCTTTGGACCATGTTCGCAAATAAGAAAGAGATTTTGAAACTTTAGATGACGAATAAATTTTTAAATTTAAAATTTTGTAACACAACGATAAAGGTCCATTTTTTTCAAGATTTTTTCATTTCGTTCTATTTTTACTTTGTCGCAGTATTTTCGAAAAAGTGATTTATATGTATGCGACCTTGCTAATATTTTTTTAAAGGAAAATTTTTTAATACATTATATGTCGACCTCGGTCGCAGTTGTTAAAATTTTATTTTCAGATCTGTGCGTCTCAGAATGTTTTTTTTTTTTTTTGGACTTTTCCTTTTAGACGAATGCGACGATGGTCGCAGTATATGAAACTTTCTTTTTTTTTTTACATACTGACGACATGGGGTCGCAGTTGTTTCAATATTTATGTAGTGTTTTGCGACCATGGTCGCACTGTATTTAACGTCATTTGTTTCATCATTCCTGGGTCGCAGTTGTTTATTTTTGCACTGTAGTCTTATGCGACCTTCGTCGCTGTGTCTACCCTGGTCGCATTTGTTTATGTTTGCACTGTAGATGACTGCGACCTTGGTCGCAGTGTCGACCAGAGTCGCTGTAAAAGTTTATATTCGCACTGTAGTTTTATGCGACCTTGGTCGCAGTGTCGACCAGGGTCGCAGTTGTTTGTGTTTGCACTGTAGATGACTGCGACCTTGGTCGCAGTGTCGACCCGGGTCGCAGTAGATTATGTTTGCACTGTAGATGATGTTTCTCACGCTAAAATCTCTATTCCTTGTAAAAGAATTGTAGAAATTGTATGCTTCCATATCCGACAGGAACTGTTTCCCTATAAACTTATCTGAGCTTTCAGACATTTCTCCATGTGCATTCATATCCTATAAAAAACAATTACATGAATTACATGAATATAAATATTTTTTAGATATCACACGTCTAAAATATAAGTTATATAACTGCGACCAAGGTCGCATAAGAGATGAATCTATATTACTTCTTATTAAATACTGTGACCAAAGTCGCAGTTATCCGTATGAGAAGAAATCTATATTACTTCTTACTAAAGACTGCAACCTAAGTCGCAGTTATCCGTATGAGAAGAAATCTATATTACTTCTTACTAAAGACTGCGATCTAAGTCGCAGTCACAAAAAAAAAAGATTTCACATACGAGATGAAATCTATATTACTCCTTATTAAAGACTGCGACCTAAGTCGCAGTTATCCGTATGTGAAGAAATCTATATTACTCCTTACTAAAGACTGCGACCTAAGTCGCAGTTATCCGTATGAGAAGAAATCTATATTACTTCTTACTAAAAACTGCGACCTAAGACGCATACAAAAAAAAAGATTTCACAGCCGGAGATTATTTTCAAATAAGATTGCGACCGAATATTAAAACGGTCACATTTCTGAAACTTTAAAACATGTGTTATAGGTCGCAGTACCACATAGACTAAAGAGAAAAATTCAATATTTAAGAAATTATTTTTAAAAAATTGAAACAATTAAAACCTGTTGATCGGCATGCAAAGATGTCAACCCTTCAAGATTTTCAATATTCTGAGAGGTAGAACCAGATGCAATATCTTCCATATTTAGATCGCCAGTAGACTGCTCAGACGTCGACATTAAATATTTTGGAGAAAAAATTGATCTAAAAAGATTTTATATTTTCAGAAAAAAGTTTATCGCAGGCTGAAAAGGAGAACCTAGATCTGACAAAGAAAGGTAAGGAAATAGGGGGAAAAATAATTTATAAACAATAACCTAAATCCTATAAAGAGCGGCAAAAAAAGGGAAAAATATAATAATAAATAATAACCTAAGTCTGACAACGTGCGCTCCAAAAATTGCCTTTTGGGCAAATAATAATAAACAATAACGAAAGTTACCGAAAGAGTAGCTTTTCATAAGGGGTATTTGGTAATTTAACTTCTTCCTATAAGCGGGCCGCAAGTTAGTGGGGTGACAAAATTGAGCCACGTCACCGCAGGCTGAGAGAGTTCTCTCAGCTGCAGGCTGATATACATTTTTCTCATATATATATATATATATATATATATATATATATATATATATATATATATATATATATATATATATATATATATATAGAGAGAGAGAGAGAGAGAGAGAGAGAGAGACTTGTGTACTTTCAAAAGGATTTGAGGCCGAGTCCTTCCTACTCAAATACTAACATCCGACATTTGAATACATGATCCATTCCGTTAAAGTGTTGGCCCAAAGGCCTATCACTCTAGTTTTGATGATGATCAACTCATGTAGTTATAGTACTAATGATCTTGTGTTTAATTAGTGACAGATTCATGATCAAGATCTTAGTAGGTGTGTAGCTTCAACAAAGAATTTAAAGTCAAGTTTTGAAGCTTACACGGTTTGATTCAAGAGCTTGTGCATCAAGACCACATCAAGTACTCAACAGGAGTCTAGCTCTATGGATCGTATTTGGATCAAGTCAAGAAGATGTGAAGACTTCAAGTGAAGACCTTCAAGATCAAGGCTTGTGTCTAGGTTTGTTTAAGATTTTATTTTTAGTTAAAATGTAAAGGATAGAATAGTTGGTGGATTGCTCAAGTATATCATATACACACACACTCTTGATTTAGTTTGTTTTAGAAAAGAATTTTTACTTTGAAAAAATACCGTTTGGTTTTGGTTTTCAAGTTTACATATTTTATACAAAACCATGTTTAGTGCTTAATGTCAAAAACATAGATATTTCACCATGTTTGTGTAATGGATCATATCCATACACTCTATACTTCAAAGAGTTTTAATATCTTGTTTTTGTATTTTGAGAAGTTTTGGAAAAATCAATTTTTGGAAAAATACAGTTTTCGTTTTTAGCCAAAATTTTCTAAGTTACAAAAATAGTCCAAATTATTTGTAACATGCCTTGATTTTATGCAAGCATGTTTGTTTATCAAAGAATATTGGTAAAACTATTTTTGCAGATTTTTCATGATTTTATTGGATATTATTTAAGCCAAAATGACAAAGTTTTTCTTTCCCTAAAATCCCTGACCTGGCTTCAGCCGGTCGACCGCGCGACGTGCACAGACGTGCACGAGTCTAGCTGGAGGGCCGGTCGACCGACCCGGTCGACCGCCAGAGAGCTTCTGCTCTCTGGAAAACCCCGGTCGACCGAGCGGTCGACCGACAGAGAATCTGTTCTCTGTTCCAGAGGCTCGGTGGACCGGGCCGGTCGACCGAAGCCCCAACGGTCGGATTTCTGACCGTTGGTGGTCGGCCGGCCGGTCGACCGACAGTTCTGTCAGACCCCAACGACTAGTTTTTCTAGCTCTATAAAAAGGGCATTTGGGGGCTGTTTTCTCTAAGATTTTAAGAAGAGTTTTGGGCTAGTTTTTCCCATTCATTTCAGTGGTTATATCCACAAGTTTTAGAGCCAAATATTTCCAATCAAAAGGGGAGTTTACCAAGAGTGTTTTTAAAAGAGATTTTCTTGAGTTTTCATCCACCATTTCTTTCCTTATTTTTCTCACAAACACTTGAGCAACCCATTGACATATTCATCCTATAGGAGTGTTATTGTGAGATTGTTTTTAAGTGATCAAAGTGTTATGATCACCAAAGACTTCTTCTTTGCTCTTTGAGGAGGCGGACTTGTGGGTTCGCGGTGTTTCGAGTTCGTGTGTGAACTCATTGTTTGAGGTGCGGCCTCGGCGAGCCGGTGGGCTTGCGGTGTGTACGGACTAGGGAGTCCGAGAGCTTGTAGGTGTTGCGGCACCGAGTGATCCGTGGGATCGATTATAGTGGAAATCCTTCGTGTGTCGAAGGCGGGGATGTAGAGCAAGGGTGCTCAAACCTCGAAACAAATCCCTTGTGTTTGCGATTGCTCACTCTCTCTATCTCCTTATTTATATCCTGCGTGCTTCTATTGTGTTTATCTTTACATGCTTGATATTCTTATTGTGCTATATTGATATATGCTTGGGGATTGTTTTCTAACACTTGTATTCAACCAAGAGAGCCAACGCGGCACCTCAACTCTTATTTAGAGGAATCTTGAGGAGTTTGTCCAGAGCCCTTCACGGGGTATTCGGCAACACTCTTGTGTTAATCTTGGTGTTTAGTGTAAGAAGTTTAGTTTAGGTCATATAAGTTTTTAATTCTGTATTTAGTGACCATTAGATTAACCATCACCTATTCACCCCCCTCTAGGTGATTTTACAATTGGTATCAGAGCCAAGTGCTCTTGATGTGGGTCTTACAACCTAGAGTTAAAGTCCTCATTTTTAGGCTATCTCAAAATTTGTACACACATCATGGACTTTATGTCACCACCCATGTTTGACATTCTTGACATCCATATATGGAAGGTGAAGATGTCCTTGTACCTCAAAGCCTTAGGCATTCATGTTTATTTTGCCACTACTAGAGATTCATATTGTTTAAATGGCAAAAATTTTAAGGCTAATGCAAAAGCCCTACATGCTTTAAAATAAACCCTAAATGATGATTATTTATCTAGGGTTTCTAATATTGATTCGGCTTTTGTAGCATGGAACGCCCTTATCTCCCTTGGCGAAAAAGATCTATATTATGCGGGGAGTGACTCGGATGTTGGAAGTGACACCTCCAACTTGTGCTATATGGTCCAAGGGGATAACCCCCTTGAGGTAACTACCGAATCCGAGGTAGATGAAGAAAATGATATGTCATATGATGAGCTTACATCTTTTTGTCAACAATTACTTGAAAAATATGACATGCTTAGAAAAGATAATAAAAATTTGAAAAAGAAATTTGATTGCATGCTTAATGAAAATGATTCTTTTAAAAATAAAATTGCATGCATTGAAAAGGAAAATGAGATTTTAAAAAATGAGAATGTTTCCTTGATGTCTAAACTAAATGATCTTTGTGAAGGAAACACTAATTTGAAAAATAAAATTGTTTTGGTGGAAAAATAAAAGGAAGTTGCTTTTAATGAAAACACTTCTTTGAAAAGAAAAATAGTTGAAAAAGAAAAAGAAAAAGTTTCTAAGAAAAAGAAAAATGATTTTATATCTCATCATGCTTTGAAAAATAAAATTGATTGTTTAAGCTCTACTTTGAGCACATGTGCATTTAACCACAGTAGATTGGAGTCCTTATTTTCAAAGAAACAAACTCCACATATTCATGCACATCACCCTCATGCATATGCACATTTTGCACGCCACAATCACACTCACACTCATATGCATCCTAAGGTGTACAAATGTACACATTGTGGCCGCAAAGACCATTTAGCAAAGTTTTGTTTTGATAAGTTACATTATTTAAATTTTGCTAAGAAAATGTTTGGGTTCCTTACAAAGCTAACCCCCAATGACCCAAAAGAAAATGGGTACCAAAATCCTCATCTTTGATTTTTGATGTAGGTGAGGGCTCTCACAAAACGTGAGAGGGAAGGTACCTTGGTGGTGATTGCACATGTACTCAATGGACACATATTTGATGCACCGCTATCAAGGAGGTTTGGTGGGTCAACCACCATGTTTGGAGATTAGAGCTTAGTTCTTTGGTTTAGTAACTATCTCTAAACTCCTATTTTATCTACATGCTTTTCATTTGATAATATCATTTAGCATGTTTATGTTTTATTTGTTTTGTACTTCATGTGGTAAATACTAGTTTAAATGTAGTTTTATCAAAACTTGTGTATATACGTGTACAAATAGTGAGCAACAAATTGATTCATATATGTTTGCACTTCATTTTTCATTTGTACTCACTATATGCACATGTATAGCCTAGTTTTGATGATTATCTCATTTATACTTGTTTTGCCTATTTTCATGTTTTTGCTTCATGTATATGCATTTTTATTCAAATCTAATAAATATACATGTATACCCTTTTTGAGTCTCTTGCCTTCATGCAAATTATATCATAGACTCTTTTTATGTTTGGGATATGTATGCATATTGTTAGTTTTGGATAAATCATACATATACCTAGAAGTTTATTATTTAATGAAAAATGAATTTTCATGATTTGTTTGATAAACTGATATTTGTGTTTTGAGCTTCATTGATTATTTTCATGAAAAATGCTAAACACATGATTCTTGTACACTCACACTTTATTTGTTTATTCATGACCTTGTTTCATGATTCTTTTTGGGCTTTATCGATTTTGAGTATCAACTTTTGTGTATTTGGTATGATTCATGAAAAATATATAAATTGATTTCATGTTTTTGAAGGATCTTTAACTAGTTTTTCAAAAATTACTTTTAACTAGTTAATTATTCTTCATTTGAAAGAGATTTTCAATGCTTAACTGTTTTCAAAATTATTTTCGAAAACCCCTTCCAACCTTAATGGGCGGACGGCTGGGCGAGTATGCCTTGTAAGCTTATTGGAAAATCCTTTACCTTGTGCATATAAATGGTGGTAGTTTATGAGTTATATACTTGATTTACATTGTTATTTTCAATTGGTATCATTGGATCTTTTCAATTGGTATCTAAATTGATAATTTTGTATATACTCATATTTTGTTTTCTATATATGTATGCTTCATTATTTCTATAATATCAATTGCTATTGGTATTCTCTTTTCATACATATATATGATTTTCGTGTGCTTGCTTTACAATTGGTTTACATATTTAAAGCACAAATTTTAGTTTTGCAAAATCAAGCTTAGCATAACCCAAAACTTGATTTAAAACTTTATTTACAATTGGTATCTCAAATAGCCATGTATAAGCTTATGAAAAATAAATTTTTTTTTTCATGGCTTTTCAATTGATATCAATATGTTTCTATTTCAAATTTGTTATAAATTTACAATTGGTATTAATATGTATTGCCTATTTGAAAAATTCAAAATTTGTAATGTTTATTTACAATTGGTATCAACATGATTTTTTTTACAATGGGTATCTTAAAAATTTTGTTTACTAAGATATCTCAAAATTTGTTTTATTGAGAAAAATTCAAAATTTTGTTTGAAAAATTAAAAATCAAAACATTTTTGATGTATATTGCCTATATGCAAAGGGAGCTTAACATCTCTTCTACATATAAATTCATGTTGAGCGTATCTTGTATTGAGGAGCTTGACAACTCTTCTTTATGTGATACACATGTGTAAGGGGAGCTTCACATCTCTTCTTATGCATTACAGATTATGTGTTATGTGAATTAGGGCTTGTCATCCCTTCTTCATGTAATGCATATATGTAGGTGTCACGCCCCGCTTCCCAAAATACGTAGAAGCGGAGACGCAACGAGAGTCGGCGACGTATATATGCGAGGAAAATACCCCACGTATACACGCTAAGCCTAAATTAACCTGAACAAGCTATAAATCTGAACCATAAATCATAATCACTGCAATAATACATATAAGGCTACACATGATCTCAATGAAATAAAGAATGGAATAGAAGCCAAGTGTGATATACATGAATCAAAAATAATAGCAGGAATAAAGAAATGTAAGAATACCAGAATCAAAAGGAAGAGAGAGTCCAGCTCCTCGCAAAGCATACAATCTCATCGAACACCTGCACAATAGAAACAAGCGTCCAATATCTGAACGTGCAAATCCAGGGTCGTCAGAAAGCGACCTGATGAGTGTGTGTAAAGAGGAGACTCGTGCATATAAACAATGTGCATAGAATAATAACTAGAAAACTGTAGTCATATGATAACTAAATAACAAGATAAACAAACAACTGAATAGCAATGATATGAATAAGAGTGCAGATAAAAGGCAAGTAAAACAACTGTAAACAACCAACTGATGTCTAGATGTGTACATGGCATGTCACTAGTATGGTATACAAATCTGGTCTTACAATCATATGTCTATCATAGTGATATATATGTACAATCAGGTGATTACGGTCAGTCACAATACATTTAACAGTTCATTATCATTTATTATGTTAGAGAACATCAATTGCCACCTGTAATAGACGCATCCCATACTACGCATACTACACGTGTCAATCGATATCCTAAATTAATTGAAATTAACAGAAGAGACATTGTCCATACTTTAGGTGGGTTCCGTACATACCCAGAACCACGGCCCAATCACCTGGCGCTGAACCAGGTCCTACCGCTAGGTAGTCAATAGCAATAACAATAACAATGACAATATGAACAATACGTGATGTCAGTTATCCCCGGAACCCTGCAGTGGAACCGTATCTCGGCTGCGCAACCTGTATCCTAGGTCCACCCAAAATACAGACGCTGTCTCCTCCATCAATTTCCCCAATCCCGGTATAAGTTGTTCAATTTTCATTATTATTTATAACAATTAATATCCATATTATTTCGATTACTGGGACGATACGGTGATAATAACAATATCAATGTAACAATAACAATGTGAACAATAATACCGTATAAACGGTAGAACAATAGAACAATGAAAGTGTTACGGTCCAACAATATTTTCCCAGTAACTTTCAATAACATGAATTTATACAATAACGAATCTAGATACTGCTCTATGGACAGTCTAATGTAGGACTGATCAATATCTCACATCCATCTGCACTAAAATACTATAGTAACTAATCTATCAACCAACTGTCTCTATACAATCATCGTGAGCATCAAGTATCAATCTACACCACTAATCTGGTACAATAAACCACCATCTCAATATATCAATAAACAGTCTCTCTCTATCAATCTACTCTGATCCTCAAGTCATCGATATACATCTTCTCTGAGTCACCGATATATCCAAGTCCCAATAACTAAAATACTACATGTCCTGATACACATAATCAAATCCTTATATTTCAAAAGAATAAGATTATCACACACTCACTCTATCAAGATCAATCACAAGATCTATAAAACTCAAGTAATATATCAAGAGAATAAATTTAAAATCCACCGGGTCGGGTCAACCCAATCTACGCCTACTCTCCAACCCAAGATCAAGTCCATCACCATCGAGTCCACTAATCAAATCCATCAATTCAGGTCAACTCCAACTCTAACTATGTCAATGTCAATCCAAGTACCGGTAGTTCAGTCTATCGGTTAAAGCAATGTCATATCTAATACTTTCTCAATATCCATAGAAGTTCTAATCTAAAATAATCACCAACAACTACCGACAAATGGTATGCATAAGATCGTTCCTCTATCCTCAAATATGAAGTAGGTCAACAGATCAAATCAAGTCACAGTACAGGATATCCAATACTAGGCCTAAGTCAACAGTGACAACTACCAACATGAAATGATAATAATCTCTCAAAACAACCCAATAAATAAGATGTACAATCATTAATGTTTCATGAAGAGGTACAAGTAATCAAACTGGTAAAATATGTCAGATGATCACACGAAATAATGCGGTTAACATATAAACAATTACAAACAAAGATAAATAGCGAAATAGTACAAGATCAAACACTCACATGAAATGACGCGGTTTCGGAACCGAATCGCCGTCTGGTCTTCACTGCACGAACCGGTACTGGTCTACGGATCATCCTATTCATCGGTCTTTGAATCACCATTGTATCGGGTCCACAACGAGCACGAATCCGAATCGGTTCCGGGTCTCCTGCAACGGTCCGGATCTCACCGAACGGGTCCGAAATATTGTAACACGCAACCGAACATACAAATAAATATAAATGTACACTAAACACACTCCTGAGCAACCCGACACATACGTGTACACTCACATATATACGTATACAAGTGCACATACATACATAGTCACTAAATATATATATACACACTAAATGCATGCCTCCAAGCACATGTTATACATACGTTTACATACATACCCATTCATGCATAGAGACGCATGCAAAAACACATGCATAGTTAAAAGCACTCACGCAAGCATTATCAACCCACCTAAATAATGACATATTTATATTATATATATATAATAAATTCCCACCCATGCAAATACATGCACCTTAGGTATGAACTCACGCATGCATTAAAACAAACAATGCATGTAAATTTATTAAAACATCCTTGTGCATAATAATTCATACATATATTAAACATACCCATGCAAACATATCTATTAATTAAACTTTCACATTATTACAACTTATACCCCTACACAATTAAATATAACACTAACCTCGAGCCGATTTGCGGCGCACCGACGAAGGCTCTGACGGAGACGTCCGGGGTCGCGGAGGATATCGTTGGATAGAGCAACTCGCCGTGAAGGGCGTGGGGTGCGTTCGCGCTCGTCGACGGTGATCAACGGCATCCCGCGGAGAGCCGGAAAACGGCTCCGAGGAAGGTTTTTTTCCGACACACAAAGAAACTCACACATTAATTAAGTACACATTCATTGAATTATAGTTCAATGCATATAGTTGCTACACACACCAATCAAAATTACTCATACACAATGTACACAATTAATTTAAAGGTGAAAAATGAATGGAGAGAAGGGGACTCACGGCCTTGGATGCTCACGGCAATGGCTAGCTGCGCACGCGTGGGCGGCTGTTGTTGGTGGAGCTCGACAGCAAGGGAGGTTGGGGGCTGGTGCGCTGCTGTTGTGGAACTCGTGGCTTGGTCTCCAATGGCGTGGTTGCTGGATGGCTCTCGCAACGGCACACACGGAGAAGGAGGAGGCACACGGCTGCCAACTGTTGGGGCGGCTTCTGTTGGCCTGTTGCGGCGCGCCAGGAACTCGCGGCAAGGAGGGAGGCGGCGGTTGGGCTTGGCGCGGAACTCGCCGGAGACGAGAGGGAGGGCTCCGGTCTGCACTGTACGCGCAGGGGAGGAGGGCACCGAGGCGAGGAGGGGCTGTGCGCTAGGGAAGAGACCGGATGGGGGTGCTGCGGAGCTTCGGCGGAGGCTGTCAAGTTCGGCCTGGGTTCAGCAAGGGGATCTGAACGGTAGAGATAGGCATGAGGATGTGTGATGCGAAGGTTTTGCGCCATGGAGGAAGGGGAAGAAGCCTGGCTTGGGGCGGCTGGGTGTTGGGGGATTGGGAAGATAGGGATTGGATCTGTCGTTGGTGATGGAGAGGAGAAAAAGTGATTGGTTAGGATCATGATTAGATTTTTAGGATTAGTTAGTTATGGTTTAGATTAAGATAAGATTTGGTTGTTAGAATTGGGTTACGGGTCATGGGCTATGGGTTTGGGGATTAGGGAAAAAATGGGTTTGGGTTAATACACATGCATAATATAAATTATCATTATATTACTCAACAACAAAATTAAATAATAACTATGAATTAAATAGTAATAATAACAATTGTCACTAATAATAACTAATAATGTTTATAGTAATTAGTAATTAAAATATCAATAATATATATAGTAAAAATTTAATATTCAAACAATTTTTTTTTGTATATTAATAATAAAAAGAAGCGAATCCAAATAAAAAAATACAAATACCATATTATTAATTAGGGATATTACAGTAGGGAAGCTAACTTAGCATCTTCCTCTTCATGAATGTATATCGCATATAACCTTTTATTGATTTGTTTGATGTCACCCCTTTATTGATTCTATGTTTCGGACAAAAAGGGGGAGAAAATTTGTTAATTTTGTTTTTACTTTAACCCCTTTGTTGATGATTGACAAAAAGGGGGGGGGAAGTATTTTGGTATATATGCATGTTTCCTTGCTTTAATCATAAAGGGGGAGAAGTATTTATGTTTATGCATATATGTTTTATTTTGCAAATAGGAGAAAAAGAATTTGATTTGTTTTATGCTTGATTGGCATGTTTATCTCCATACATTTGCATACATATTTATGTGCTTCATTGTCATATTTATTTGTTTATGTGTTATGCATGAGTTAAGGGGGAGCTTCTTTGAAGCTTTACTTTAATCCATGCATATATAACTTCTTGAGTTTTGTCATCATCAAAAAGGGGGAGATTGTTGGCCCAAAGGCCTATCACTCTAGTTTTGATGATGATCAACTCATGTAGTTATAGTACTAATGATCTTGTGTTTAATTAGTGACAAATTCATGATCAAGATCTTAGTAGGTGTGTAGCTTCAACAAAGAATTTAAAGTCAAGTTTTGGAGCTTACACAGTTTGATTCAAGAGCTTGTGCATCAAGACCACATCAAGTACTCAACAGGAGTCTAGCTCTATGGATCGTGTTTGGACCAAGTCAAGAAGATGTGAAGACTTCAAGTGAAGACCTTCAAAATCAAGGCTTGTGTCTAGGTTTGTTTAAGATTTTGTTTTAAGTTAAAATGTAAAGGATAGAATAGTTGGTGGATTGCTCAAGTATATCATATACACACACACTCTTGATTTAGTTTGTTTTAGAAACGAATTTTTACTTTGGAAAAATACCGTTTGGTTTTTGGTTTTCAAGTTTACATATTTTATACAAAATCATGTTTAGTGCTTAATGTCAAAAACATAGATATTTCACCATGTTTGTGTAATGGATCATATCCATACACTCTATACTTCAAAGAGTTTTAATATCTTTTTTTTTGTATTTGGAGAAGTTTTGGAAAAATCAATTTTTGGAAAAATATAGTTTTCGTTTTTAGCCAAAATTTTCTAAGTTACAAAAATAGTCCAAATTATTTGTAACATGCCTTGATTTTGTGCAAGCATGTTTGTTTATCAAAGAATATTGGTAAAACTATTTTTGTAGATTTTTCATGATTTTATGGGATTTTATTTGAGCCAAAATGACAAAGTTTTTCTTTCCCTAAAATCCCTGACCTGGCTTCAGCCGGTCGACCGGGCCGGTCGACTGTGCGACATGTACAGACGTGCACGAGTCTGGCTGGAGGGCCGGTCGACCGACCCGGTCGACTGCCAGAGAGCTTCTGCTTTCTGGAAAACCTCGGTCGACCGAGCGGTCGACCGACAGAGAATCTGTTCTCTGTTCCAGAGGCTCGGTCGACCGGGCCGGTCGACCGAAGCCCCAACGGTCGGATTTCTGACCGTTGGCGGTCGGCCGACCGGTCGACCGACAGCTCTGTCAGACCCTAACGGCTAGTTTTTCTAACTCTATAAAAAGGGCCATTTGGGGGCTGTTTTCTCTAAGATTTTAAGAAGAGTTTTGGGCTAGTTTTTTCCATTCATTTCAGTGGTTATATCCACAAGTTTTAGAGCCAAATATTTCCAATCAAAAGGGGAGTTTAGCAAGAGTGTTTTTAAAAGAGATTTTCTTGAGTTTTCATTTACCATCTCTTTCCTTATTTTTCTCACAAACACTTGAGCAACCCATTGACATATTCATCCTATAGGAGTGTTATTGTGACATTGTTTTTAAGTGATCAAAGTATTGTGATCACCAAAGACTTCTTCTTTGTTCTTTAAGGAGGCGGACTTGTGGGTTCGCGGTGTTTCGAGTTCGTGTGTGAACTCATTGTTTGAGGTGCGGCCTCGACGAGCCGGTGGGCTTGCGGTGTGTACGGACTAGGGAGTCCGAGAGCTTGTAGGTGTTGCGGCACCGAGTGATCCGTGGGATCGATTATAGTGGAAATCCTTCGTGTGTCGAAGGCGGGGATGTAGAGCAAGGGTGCTCGAACCTCGAAACAAATCCCTTATGTTTGCGATTGCTCACTCTCTCTATCTCCTTATTTATATCCTGCATGCTTTTATTGTGTTTATCTTTACATGCTTGATATTCTTATTGTGCTATATTAATATATGCTTGGGGATTGTTTGCTAACACTTGTATTCAACCAAGAGAGCCAACACGGCACCTCAACTCTTATTTAGAGGAATCTTGAGGAGTTTGTCCAGAGCCCTTCACGGGGTATTCAGCAACACTCTTGTGTTAATCTAGGTGTTTAGTGTAAGAAGTTTAGTTTAGGTCATATAAGTTTTTAATTCCGTATTTAGTGACCATTAGATTAACCATCACCTATTCACCCCCCTCTAGGTGATTTTACATAAAGTTGATCTATATATTTTATGTATCTATAAATCAAAAATCAAGTGTTTTGAATATTTTATCCGTGCATGAAGTAGGGGGAAAATGGACGGCCTAAATAGTGAGTTGGTTTGTTTAATGGTGTAGAATATTTGAAACCTAACAAAAAATAGTTTATAAGAGTTTTTAAATGTTTAGATCATAATCAAATGGTCGGATTGAGAATTTCTATGTCTAAAGAGATAGATCTAACTAACTCACTACTTTCGGTCGTCCATTTTGCGTCGCTTGATGGATAGGAAAAAAGTATTCAAAATATTTGACTTTTGTTTGTAGATACTTAAAATAATATAGATCAACTTCAATGGAGTAGATCTTGTATTCGAATGTCGGAGTGTTGTATTTGAGTTGGAAGGATTTTCGCTCAAATTCTTTTAGAAGGACACAAGTCTCTCTCTCTCTCTCTCTCTCTCTCTCTCTATATATATATATATATATATATATATATATATATATATATATATATATATATATATATATATATATATATATATATATGGAGCTGATCCTCTAAGAACGGTTCTCACGGATTTCTGTGAGAACTTTCACGTGGGTCGTCGGTTCTGATAGATCAAATCAAATAAAACTAGATCTCTATCAGATCCGACGGCCCACGTGAAAGTTCTCACATGAATTCGTGAGAACCGTTCTTAGAGGATCAACTCACTATATATATATATATATATATATATATATATATATATATATATATATATATATGGAGCTGATCCTCTAAGAACGGTTCTCACGGATTTCTGTGAGAACTTTCACGTGGGTCGTCGGATCTGATAGATCAAATCAAATAAAACTAGATCTCTATCAGATCCGACGGCCCACGTGAAAGTTCTCACATGAATTCGTGAGAACCGTTCTTAGGGGATCAACTCAGTATATATATATATATATATATATATATATATATATATATATATATATATATATATATATATATATATATATATATATATATATATGGGGTTACTGTACCTCAGCCGGCAGGCTAAGAGAGTTTCTCAGCCGGCGGGACGTGGCTGAATATATGCCACATATCGGCCGCAGAGTGTAGGCGCCAAAAAAATTAAAAAAGATCCCGCCTAAACAATCGTGAAACAAATTGACAAAAATACCCCTTTTTTAATTCTAAACTAGAATAAAGTCATCAACAAACAAAATTTCAGTTGAATATATCTGCAGTTATAAAATTCGTAATTTTACTACATCAAAAAATATAATTAAAAAAAATTTGGATCAACATAATGTAAAATAAGCAGAAGCATTGAAAATTTAAAAAACATGCCATGGTCGCAGACTTAATACAATATAACTTTCAATTTTATATGACAACTGCGACACAGTCGCAGTCACTAGTCGCAGTCATAGTATAACAAAACTTTTTTATATAACGTCTGCGACCCTAGTCGCATTTTATCGTACAGCAATGCGACCTCCTTCAGTACTGCGACCAAAGTCGCAATCTTCTTTCGAATGCCTTATGTAAAAGATTTTTTATATTTTTAAAAAGTAGATTAGCCATGCGACCCTGAGATCAGTTCGCGTACATCACATCTTATAAAAAATACTATATTAATTACACTGAATTAAATGAAAGTAATTAATATTCTTTCTATCGTGATACAACAACAGTCTAGAAAAAAGAGATGCAATAATGTTAATATCGATAAAGGAAAGATGTGCACCATACGTAATCTAAAGATATAGGCAAACAATTCTATAAAAAGTTAATTTGTACTTCAAGTATTAAACCTCTGGCAAAAAGAAACTCTTCGGATTCTCCCGCAATAAATCTTTAATTAAATATTTAATTTTTTTTACCACTTCCTACCATACTCAACCCTCACCTGTAACAATTATTATTACTATTCATGTTCTTCCACAATATTGACATTTATATAATGCTTGTAACTAATATATTATCTCATACCTAAAAACTATATTTTTTCTCTTCCTTTTCAATTTGATTTCAAAAACTTCCAAAAAACAATTCATTCTTGAATCATGTCTTCCCCATCTTCTTCCTCTGAACACTTAGATTTCAACTTCAATCGTTCCCCCACCGGTCCTTTTTCTTCAGGATATTCTAGTGAATCTGATACCAGTCTGGACTTCACTCCTTTTGACTATCTCACTACATCAAATAATGTATTAACTGATCCTCCTATTCATGAGGATAATGAAGATTTCATGTGGGTTAGTGAGGAAGACATTATTCCTCTGCCACTTGACGGAGACATGCTTGATGAAAGCATGTCCTCTGATGCTGTAGGCTCGCTTTCTCGCAACGGGTCAGACGAAGAGCTTGATAGAGACGATCCATTCTGGGAGTTTATCGGTGAAACAAAAAAACCTCATAAATAGGAAGATGATGAGGAAATAAGTGATGAACAGGAAGAGCAGAAGAATGAAGACGACGAATCTGCTTATGATGGTGATAATGACGAGGATTAGGATTTCCTGATCTTCTGATATTCAACCTTATTTTGTCTTCTTTTAAAAGCTTTTAATTCTCTTTTTTGTAAGGTCTCTTTCTCACTATATTAACTTATAAGCTCTTTTAATTACATATCAAACTGCGACTGCTGTTCTTAAATACTGCGACCAAAGTCGCAGTGCTACTACGCATGCAATAAGTAAAAATAATTCATACTTTATAAGCAAAACATATAAAAACATACGTAAACTGCGACTATAGAATCAGTACTTATTCACCGTTATTACATTTAACTTAGCAAAAAAAAATCATCAAGAAAAATGCAGTCAAGGGTACTGCGACCATAGCGACCATAGTCGCGGTAGTGCGACCATAGTCGCAGTCCATGATCGCATACTATATGTAAAAACCAATTTAATAGTTCATAGGAGGATCAGACAACAGTCAGAAATGAAGAACAAAAAATATAAAATAATACGTAAACTGCGATTATACTATCGCTCTCGTTAAGTACTGCGACCATAGTCGCGGTAGTTCGACCATAGTCGCAGTCCATGATCGCATACTATATGTAAAAATCAATTTAATAGTTCATAGGAGGATCAGACAATAGTCAGAAATGAAGAACAAAAAATATAAAATAATACGTAAACTGCGATTATACTATCGCTCTCGTTAAGTACTGCGACCATAGTCGCGGTAGTGCGACCATAGTCGCAGTCCATGATCGCATACTATATGTAAAAATCAATTTAATAGTTCATAGGAGGATCAGACAACAGTCAGAAATGAACAAAAAATATAAAATAATACGTAAACTGCGATTATACTATCGCTCTCGTTAAGTACTGCGACCATAGTCGCGGTAGTGCGACCATAGTCGCAGTCCATGATCGCATACTATATGTAAAAACCAATTAATAGTTCATAGGAGGATCAGACAACAGTCAGAAATGAAAAACAAAAAATATAAAATAATACGTAAACTGCGATTATACTATCGCTCTCGTTAAGTACTGCGACCATAGTCGCGGTAGTGCGACCATAGTCGCAGTCCATGATCGCATACTATATGTAAAAACCAATTTAATAGTTCATAGGAGGATCAGACAACAATCAGAAATGAAGAACAAAAAATATAAAATAATACGTAAACTGCGATTATACTATCGCTCTCGTTATGTACTGCGACCATAGTCGGGTCCTTGATCGCATTATACATTACATGCGAAAAAAAGTAAACTGCGACTATATTAAAAATCATTAAATATCAAATCAGATTAAAAAAATTAAAGAAACATTCAAGTTAGTTTCGTGATTTAATAAAAAAATGTTGGCAGTTTGGCCGCAGTTATAAAAGATAATTATCACAAAAATTTAATAACGTCATAAAATATAAAAATATAATAAACTATACATATCCACTGTCTTTTACCGACAGAGTAACTTTTCATAAGGGGTATCTAGTAATTTAACTTCTTCCTATAAGCGGGCCGCAAGTTAGTGGGGTGACAAATCTTGAGCCACGTCACCGCAGGCTGACAGAGTTCACTCAGCTGCAGGCTGATATACATTTCTCTCTCTCTCTCTCTCTCTCTCTCTCTCTCTATATATATATATATATATATATATATATATATATATATATATATATATATATATATATATAGTCCTATATTGTTGTGAGATGGAAAAATTAGATAGAGACCCCCATCTTTTTTATTTTTTTGTAAACCCTCAAAATTAAAAATAATAAAAAAAACTGAGACGGGTCCAACTCATCTCGACGAATCCTGGTAACGAATCGGGTCAAGAGACCCAATTCGTTTCCCTTTACTTTGACCCGTTTCGTTCGATTCGTCACGAGAAGAGTTGAACCCATTTCGTAACAAATTCGTTGGACTAACGGGACGAATCGATTCGTCCCGTTAGCCATCCTGGCCCTTACATCCACCAACAAAGGAGGAAAAGAAGATTCATTATTCACAATCTCGAGGCTTTAATACCATTGGTACATCTTAAAAGACATGCTAACAAAGATTAGGCTAATCTATGTCATCTTCATGTCTTTTGTCATGCGAAAGACACAATACGTGACATTTTCACGATCATTGAAGATGGCCTAAACATGGCCCGAATACACAGTAGAAACACAACATTTTAACTATACAACTAAACAAGTTCAGTGCACATTGTAGACCACCATACAACTAAGGAAATGACTCACAGAAAGTACAACAGCGTACAAAAACAAGACGGGCCTTCCCCCCATTATAGATCCCACCCATGGTGACAACCACAAAGCCCATTTCTTGCAGCTTATTGCTATGACCTCTCCTTGTGGCCCAAATTAAGGACCTGTTTGGCAAGGAAATTGACACATAGAAAGTTGGTTGTCAGTTTTCTATTAGAAAAATATGAGCCTGATAGTAGTGAGAAATCCAACTATTTTCCTCTCATTTTGAGAGAAAAACAATAATACGAAAGGAAACTCACAAAATTTTTCTAGTCAAACAAATAGCTCAATGTGGAAAGCCAAACAAACAACTCAGTGTGGAAAAGGAGTCCGTATAGAAAAAAAAACTCAGTTTTCAAACGACCCTAAATCTCTGCACTAGAAAATGATGTACCCGTCGCCACACGTTACTCGAGCAAAGACTATGCATTGGACCAGTCAACCCAAAAACTTTGTTGACCAACTCTCTTTTTCTTTTTTTTCTTCTTTTGCCTCCAAACATTCAAGATATCTGGTCCGGTTCATGTGTGTGAGGCCTACATATATTATAATAGGATCAATCTTGCATTGACGCATGAGATTGACTCTCTTATAATATTGTAAGAGGTTCAAAAACTTTAAAGTTTTGTACTCCTAAAACCCGCATCTTATTCATGTGTCAACACGAGATTGATCTTCTTATAGCATGTGTGTGTGACTCACTAGCATTAACCAAATCCCTAGATACCATTGTTGTTTCGCTTAAACTGCCGCTGATCAATTCCATGATTGTATTACATCCGCATCGGTGTAAAGGCCTGATGATATATATAAGCTATTTGTGGTGGTCAAAAGTAGCGTGCAAAGTATATATATACTTTATTATCAGTGTGAATGTGAAATTGTCTGGCTAAAAGACTTGGTTTGCTCCTTTCAACTTGTATCAGCACTCGATCATCCATCTTCTGTTAGTCTATAGAAATAAATAAAAGAATTCCAAATTTTCTCTTAAAGACAAGATAGAAACTAGTGCCAACTTGCCTTCAGATCCACCGACTCGAACAATAAGTCAACTAATTAGTTCCCTAAATTAAATGTTGATTAAAGTTTGACGACTACGGCTAACAATAATAGTAATGATAAGTAGTAATAATAATATCAAAGATAAATTGATAAACAAACTACTCCCCCTCCCCTCTCCCCCTCTATAGAATCTTGATCTCCTCCTCTCTCATCTTTAGTCTCTATGGCTCGCAAGCTCCACGCCCTCTTGGGCGATCTAAAGGACGCCGCCACCCTCACCACCACCACCTCCGCCACCGACGCCGCCGTTCTCCGCGCCACTCCTCGCCACCCCTCCACTTCCCCTCCCTCCGACGCCAGCCTATCCGCCCTCCTCTCCTTCGGCCGCTTCTCCCGCCTCCACGCCACCGCCCTCGTCCGCTCCCTCTCCTCCGCCTCGAGCTTTCTTCTTCCTCCTCCTCCTCCTCCTCCTCCGCCGTCGTGGCCCTCAAGTCCCTCCTCTGCCTCCACCACATCCTCTCCAATGCCCCCTTCATCCTCTGCGACGCCCTCTCCTCCGCCCTCTCCCCCTCCTCCGGCCGCCGCAGCCCCCTCCACCTCTCCTCCTTCCGCGACCCCTGCTCCCCCCTCCCCCTCTCCTCCTGGGTCCGCTGGTACGCCCGACTCCTCGAGCTCCTCATCTCAATCCAACCCCTCAACTCGTCGAACTCAGAAGAGATCTCTGATAGGTTATCGTCTCTTCTGAGCAAACACCTCATCGCCGAGCTCGACAGGTTTATATCAGTCATCGAGGAGATCAACCGACATCCCGACCTTCAGACACTGGAGCATAACGGCCTGGTGTTAGAGGTGATGAAACAAGTTGATCGGGAGAGAATGAATATGCAGCGTGCAGTTGTTTTCAGGGTACGAGAGGTGAACGAGAGGCTAGCGGCGTTAGGGTTTGCCGACGCCGTCGAGCTGGCTTGTTTGTTCAGGAGGCTGGAGGGGTGTGGAGTCAAGTGGGAGGGCTGGGAGTTGTTTTGGAGTGAGGTGAGGGGGGTGAGGGAAGGTGTTGAGAGGAGAATAGAGGAGGAGGACGAGGCGGGGAGAGGGAGAGCGAGGAGGGGAGAGAGAGTGAGCGAGTCGGCTCGGATTCGGGTCCGAGACGATGAGGCTGGGTCGGTGAGGTTTGGGTCCAGTAGGTGGGTCAAGAGTTAGTTTGATTTTGATTTGTTGGGGTTGTTGGAAGTTTTGGGTCTTTTTTTATTTATTATGTGGAGACAGAGAGTAATTAATTGGATTGGTTTGCTTTTATCTTTGTGTGCGCCCGCAACCCCAACTTGGGCTGCTTGAATGATTGTGCTGTGCTTGCAAGCAAGGGAGTTGAAGTTGATCATCATGTGCAGATATGTTCATATTTGATTCATGTTTAATATCATAGTTTGGTAGACAAAGAGTGTTGTTTATTATCGTTTGTTATCTTATTAATTATTCATGATAAAAGCCCAATGCATGTGATCAGAAATACAGAGAAATATTGGATAATTCAACGACATAATTTACTATTTATAAGTCGTAAAGAATAATACCCTGTAGAGTCAATCTATGCATAACTTTCACCAAGGGTGGCAATCGCGTCGGGTAGGGTCGTGTTCGGTCGGGTCTATGTTTCCCCAACCCGGTTATGGCCTTACCAGAACCCCTTGATTAATAATCGGATAAAAATCATGCCAGTGAGGCTTGTTTCACCAATAAAAAGTAAGAGTAGATTGTGAGCGTCTCAAGTTTATTAACTCTAAAGAACTGAATAATCTTTTTTAATTTTCAAAATAGCTGCAAAATATAATTACAGAGAACTATAAGTAACTCGATCTCCTTGTATAAAGCTCGAATAAAATAAATCATACTCAAATCATAATTATGAATCGTAATACCACTTTAACTAAGCCCAAGTTGCAGATGAAGTCCTGTTCGAAATCGCGAACATATCTAAACGAGACGGATGAATAGATCTCTATCTTCACGAACTAACACTTGAAAAAGACATGCAGTCGGGTCTACCAGTCAGTGTTCCTTTTTTGTTACGTGACGCAGATGCAAATGATATAATACGAAAGAAAATTTTATTAGCTCCAAAGAATTACATTTGTATTAATGATCAAAATTCCTACAAAATTGATTACATCATCTCTTAGTGAAGACTCAAATAAAATCAAATCCTACTCAAATTATGACACAAACGACTAATTAATTTCACGGACAAATCATCACTCAACCTTCGGGACATCCCACTTTGTGATTCTTGCACTGGCTTTTAGTGCCTACAACATTGATAATGATGAATTATTTTCATTTAATAGAAAGACAAAATTAGGACAACTGATATGAGAATTAGGTTTTAGTTTGGGGAGAGAGAGAAGAATGAAAAGTTAGAAGATGGAATTTTTAAAAGATAAGATATAGGACTGTCGGCAGTCTCCTTGGGCTGTCCCCTTAAGTTGTCGACAGTCGACTCGGATACGCTCAGCTGTTGAAGCGAGTAGCCACTTTATGCTGCCGACAGCAGCCACTTTATACTGTCGACATCGTTTTACCAAAAGTGGGGTTTGTCAGAGAACTGTCGACAATTCCCTTGGGTTGTCGACAATAAGAGGATTCTGAGCGAATTCGAGCAGATGTCTGAATTAGTTTCTGATCCGAATTTGAAGTTGTTGGTTTTCTTTTTCTTGAGGGACTCTAAGCTTATATAAAGAGGGGTAATTGCCCCTGATATTGTATCATGTAATTGATTGGTTTAATAAGAACTTTCTCCCCTTTTGCTCCGATAACGTAGGCAAATTGTCGAACCTCTTTAAAATCTCGTGTTCTAATTTTCTTCTTTATTTGCTTTATTCTTGTGTTTGACGACTATTCTCTGACGCATCTCTACTCTGCCACTGGTGGTTCCAACATTTAGTTCTCACCTCATTTTCCCAATCACATCTTGCAGTGAAGAAGGCTATTATCAAAGTCTGAACAAGAGCCCCTCCAATCATTCCAGCCTAAAGGCCCTTGCTCAAACAATTAATGCAAAATTATTTAGTTAATAAGAAAAATTTCCATTATACACACCATGTGTACTTAAAACAATGCAAGATTACAAGTGTAGACACCTAGATTAATCTAAACTATGAGCAATGATTATAATGAGGTATTGACTATTATTCAGATTCATTGAAAATTGAGATAGGGTTAGAAGCAAGAAAGCTTTTCCAATTAGCTTCACTAAGAGAAAAAAAATATGCACATTTAGCCAGTGAATTTAGTGTAGGATATCCTTAATCAGTGCCAATAACCTTCATGTAAATGGGCTTGTTGCATTGATTCACATATGTTCAAAGTACGAACTTTGTAATTTTTGAAAAACTTGGCAACATACCTCATCCTCAAGATCAATCATCCATCCAAGCAATATCCCAATAGGGACCACAATCTAGTAATAACTCCCGAATGTTTACATACGCAACTGTCGCTTGCCATCCTGAACCAACAGCAACCCCTGCAAATACTTGCGCGACATTTATAGCTACTATCATGAACAACGATACTCTCTACAATAACATGATACATCGATAAATTTAGCTTCTTACCCGAAAGAACGGGCTGGATGCTATCAAGGAGGAGGGTGAACGCGAGCAAAACAGATAGTCTATCAACCACATTCAGTACAACACAGAAACATGATTCCGATTACTGATGAGTCGAGCACAGTAACAACTGTTGCAAACTTGGCACCTTTTCCATTCCCAGCACCGAGCTCATTTGAGACACGAATTCTGTATCAGATTATTCGATAACAGGATATCAGCCATAAAAATAAACAAATTTCCTTGTTGTAAGCATCACATTTGATACATAGAGAGAGATCAACTAAAACTTACCCAGTCCCTCCTAAAACTGCTACTGGAATCATCAACTCCCAGGTATTTAAGTTCGTGCTGTTCAATGAAGATAAAAGCCAATTCAAATCCTAGTAATTATTCAAAAATTATGTTCTGCTGTTAACTAACGAAATACTAAAATTACGATTTTGAAAGAAAAAACTAGAGAATCTTACCAAATTGATGGGCATCCTCCACAATTTTGACATTCGATAGATTTCTCGCTAACAAGATTAGTACCCTATATTACCAATGCTCCAAGCTGTTCACAAGAAAATTCTTTATAATTAATTTGATTATACTTAGTATCACTATGTTCAGAAAAACAAGTTCATGATATAAACGAACAACAAACTGACCATAACATGACACCAGATGCTACCAATAACTTTGTGAATCCCCATATCCCTGAGAATGCTTCGATGGAGAACCTGTTCCAAGTGAGCGGACAGAAGTACACAATGTAGACCATCTGGGCCAACACGGTGATCCACCAAGAAACGTTGAGGGTTATCGCGATACCAACAAGGTGGAGATTATTGAATTTGTGCATGCACAGCCAGCTGAGGACGACATGGAACACGAATGCTGTGGCTGAAATGGCAATGCTTGTGATGTTCTTGTGCTGGCACTGTAGGAACTTTTGTTGCGGCAATAGTATGACGAATGAGAACTGCAGGGGATGAATAAGAGAGAGTTGCCCGGCTTGGCGAGCTATGTCCGTTGGTTGCCTGATGAGTTCAAGGATCGGCGTGGTGAACATGTAGAAAGGAATGAAGAGGAGAGTGGCGAGGAAGAGAACAAGCCACGATCGTTGAAGGTAAATTCCCAACATGCGGCACTTCTTTGTGCCGTAGGCTTGGCCAAGTAATGTCTCCAAGGCACTGGCCATGCCAATCTGCCGTGTGTGTATATAAATCAAAATCAGTGACCGAGTCAGGATAATTTATTTTAATTTGAATCAAAGTACTAAGTTGTTCAAAAATGTATATAGCCAAAAATACGAGGGGAGAGAGTCACAATTCTATGCATGCTACAAGATTAGTACAATTCTTAATTTGTCCTTTTTTTTGTTCTTTGAAATGATATAAACTTAGTTCTCCTTGCTTTTATTAAAGAAATTTCAACAAAGGAAGTAGACAAACCCGGCTACTTCCAGAAGAATGACATTTTGCTTCCAAATCAGACTAGTTTTGTGACAACGGTTAGTCGAGAGAGAGAGAGAGAGAGAGAGAGAGAGAGAGAGAGAAGGCATCAGTACCAAGAACCAAAATAAGGCCATAAAGTTTATAAATGTAAAGAAAGAAACAAGGAAAGAAACTTATGCCATAAGGCCGAAGTTGAAGCCGATGAACACATTAACGGCAACGGAGATGGATGCAAGCTCTAGTTCGCCTGGATGTCCAGAAAATGCCAGTGTAACGACATTCATGCCGGTCGAGGACACTCTGCTGACGGTTATGGGGCGATGATCTTCCACATCCGTTTCGACGACTCCAACAATGCCTTACTCACAACCCCAATCTTGTTGTGCGCTACGCGGAAGAACCAACACTTGTTGCGCTCAGCCTCAGGAGGAATCATCAAATCTCAAATCAATATTAAAGTACAAAACGCCATCAATTATTAACACAAATATAGCACAAACTAAATAACGAAGGAGAAAACAAACGATTTAACGAGATTCGACAATTTGCATACGTACTCAAGACAAAAGAGAGAATCTTATTCAAACAACTGAGTTACAAGTGTTACAAATTGATTTGAGGACCCATTTGATTAAGATTGATCCAAATAGAGAAACTGCGCAATTTACCGTAGAATTCTCTCAAACTATCCCTAAAACTCTCAAATTCTCTCCTTACAATTTGGGGGCAAAAATCCTGCTTATATAGCCACAAAATTCTAATAAAAAAAGAAAATTAAAAATTCTGAAAACGAATTAGAAAATGAATCAAAAACCAAATAGGAAACTGTCAGAACCCGACTTGCGGTCGATCACTCGGTCGCCCGGCTTCATGTAGCGGTCAACTACCCAGTCAACCGCTAGACCAAATTGGTCATGTGCTCCAACAATTGCTCTTTCGAATTTTCAAGTTACGAGTCGATCGGCCGCCCGGTCGACCGACCTGCTCCTTCTTCTTTCCACTGTGCACATTTTGCACGTCGGTCAACTGGGCCCAGTCGACCGACCTGTTCTTCTGTGCAATGCTTGTGTTGTATCACGCTTGTTGAACTCCAAATCTCTGAGCTATCTCCAATAAGAGTTAAAAAACTATATTAACTAGATTTTAAATCCTCTCCCGACATATTTTTTTTGTTAGGGTTTTGTCTTGTTTTTTAAGAGGAGATGATGGTCCAAGAAAATCCAATTGAGTTGAAGAAGACGAAGACTTGAAGTAGAAGAAGCAAATCAAGGTGAAATAGTTTTCTTTTCAAGCGATTGTAAATTTTTTTAAGGAGTATGAATAGGATTCAATTCCTATTCGATGAAGAGTTGTTTCTAAAAATTAAAAGGTTTAGAATCCTTCTTGATCAAGGAGATCAATTCTTTCTAGGATTGATCAAAATTCTTCAAGCATCCAATGACCAAGATCATCTCATAATTCAAATAGGATTTGTATTGTAAAATCTTATAAATAAAAGTTGCAACCCAACATTGTAAATCGGAGCAGAAGAGTTTAAAAAGTTGAGGTGAATAACAATGTAAGACCCTAAAAAGACAAGAAGGTCCTAAAAAGTCAAGAAAAAGAGGAGCAAGATGAAGGTACATATGGAGAAAGTATACTCTTGTAATCTACGCGCAGATTCAAGGGGAAAGTGAATACTCTTGTGTCATCAAGAGGAAGGTAGACCTCTTTGTATCAAGGTTATTAATAAAGCTCTCTCAAGTTCTTTCCCTGTGGACGTAGGTCAAGTTCGGACCGAACTACGTTAATTTGTGTGTTAGTGTCCTTATATCATTTAATATTCACTTTGTGTGCTCGAGATAATCGATCTCATGACGTGCTTGAGGTCATCGGTGAGGATCTCATATCTCTCAACTATTGGTATCATAGTAAGTATGATATCCTAGATTATGCATGCAATAATTGATATCGAGTGTATCAATTTCGTTCACAACATTTTCCTCCTCATGGGCGGACCCAGTAGTGAGCTGGACCGGGCTATAGTCCGGCCCATTTTTTTATATATTGGCTTAAATCCATTTTTATTTTTGTTCTTTTTCCTTTATTGTGTTAGACCCTTTTATTTTCGTTTCTTTTAGCAAATTTATTCCTAATTCCACTCCTGATTTAGTGAAGAATATTGTTTTATTCTTTTGATAAATTCATATAATTCAAAAGTATATGTTATAAAAAATTGCAGTCTACCCTAAAATTTATTCCTAATTCCGCCCCTGTTCCTCCTCATCCTCCTATATTTTCTTTCACTTTGTGAAGCAATGGAGTAATCTTCTCTCTTGGACTTCCCGTTTCCCTTTCGTCTCCCTTTGATCACTTTCTTTGTTGATGTACGTGATATCTGATGTGCACATACGCCTCAATTTATTGTTGCATGTTGTATATGTGTACGTCTTTAATTTGGTCGGTATGGGGTGAGCTCTATGGCTACAAATGGTTAATGTGTAACTGTAACATGCATATATGTGTGTCATGATGAGGAGAAGAACCAGTACATGTCTCTTTGTCGACGTTTTTTTATCCTCTTATAGGCACAAAGGCATCTTAGGGCAAGTATCTCCGGTAGGCAGCAAGTCAATGACATTTCATGACATTTTGTCTTTTGAACAAATGTTCTATGATTTATCATCTATTAATATCTAGCTTAGTAATAAACCTTGGTTTGGGGTGTTGTAGAGGACCGTTTTCCCCCATATCGACTAGGTTCTTATGTACTGGAATTTGGCTACATCTCTCTCTCTCTCTCTCTCTCTCTCTCTCACACACACACACACACAGACACACTAACAAATTGATACTTCTCTACATACCCTCAAGCGGATTCGGTTCATGTGTATGAGCCACATACACATATTGAGTAATGCTATTTTTAATACTTTTCTTATACTACATTATACTACTACTCTATAAATTATGAGTCACACTAGCAATTAATGTCGGTGGAAACCACAATTCATAAGGTGTGACCCGCAATTCATAATGTAGTAGTATAATGTAGTATAAGAAAAGTAGTACAAATAGCATTACTCTACACATATTATAAGAGAATCAATACCGTGTTGACACGTGGACAAGATTTCGGATTTCAGGATACAAAGCTTTAAAGTCTTTGGACCTCTTATAACATTATGAGAGGGCCAATCACACGTGTCAACGCGGGATTGACCCTCTTATAATATGTGTGTGTGGCTAACACACATGAACCGAACTGCCGTCAAGCATGCATAACCCTAAGCAAGAGTAGCTTAAGCCTAATGTTTCATTTTCCCTAAACTCTCTAGCCTCTTTTTTTTCCCCTATATATCTAGCCTTATTGTATCTATGGTAATAAATAGTACAAAAATCAACTTTTATGTACAAACTCCGTTTTGATTGAATGGGCCAATATAAGGTGAATAACATTTCTAAGTAAGTCAATGACATCAAGAAAGAAAACGAACTTCAAATTGGCCCATTGGCCCATGACAATCTCCAGTTTATGGAGTTTGGATTTTTAAGATCCAACCCAATAAATTATGATATATCTTTTTTTAAGATCCAGGTTCGGATCCCTATCGGGTTGTCAGGTAATCGGGCATTCTTTGCAACAATTGTAAGCCCACTTGCCGCACCTCCCCTCAACACGTAACAAAACCCAGTATGCAAAAGGGCACCGAGTCTGATGCTCTAATCATCACGAAACAGTTGGAGCGTTCGCGCCTCTCCAACAAAAATCTCCCAAATTTTAGCAAAACAAAGAAATCTCCAAATCGAAGGTTACACTTCCTGTTATCATCGATTTCGATCCTAAAGCCTTGTTTGAATTCTACATTTAATTCTTAATTCGCTTGTTTAGTGAAATCGATTTCATGATCCAATTTTGTCTCTCAGGGTTTTGATCTAAACTGAGGATTTGGAAGAGATGAGTCAAGTTTTTGAAGGGTATGAGAGGCAGTACTGCGAGATCTCGGCATCTCTCTCCAAAAAGTGCACATCCGCTGGGATTCTCGATGGAGGTAACAATAATAATATGCCTATGATGAATTAAAGTTGTTGTTGTGATTTACATAATTCAATACTTTTTCTTTGGATAACATTTCGATTTTGATTGTGAATTTCGTAGTTTTATAAGTTAAAATGGGTGAGTTGCTAGTTGTATTATTGTGATAAATGATAATATTATTACTATTGCAACAAAATCCTTTGTCTCATTTGTTCTCTTGGGATGTCTTGCCGCAAATTGCGCGAGTTTTGGGTGATTGTGGATTGTGGTGTGTCAGAGTTGATGTGTTTAGCTCTGTAGATTTTTTTTTATTGCAAATGTGGGGATTGACATGGAATAAGTGTGTTTTGTCCGAGGTGATTGTGGATTGTGGTATGTCAGAGTTTATTTTCGGATGTGTTTAGCTCTGTATTTTTATTTATTTTTTTTTATTGCAAATGTGGGGATTGACATGGAATAAGTGTGTTTTGCCCGAGAAATTGATATTGAAGAGTTCACTTGGCTTAATGAGCTAAACTTAAACAGATTTTTTTTGGGGAGAAACAGGGCAGAGGTTACCCTCCAGCCTTTAAACCGATAAATTTGTATGGTGTGGCAGTACACAACTAGCGTACTGAAGCCCATTGACAGACTTGGTTGAACGTTAAGGATTGCCAATGGAACGCCTATCTGGGGCCAATGAGTTGGTGCCAATTGAACGATAATTTGAGACCGTCAAGTATGAGAAGGTTAAAGATCTCATCCTATTGATGTTGCATTTTACACCCCCAACTCGAATTTTCTTTTCAGAACATTCAAGTAAGGTGCATATGAATATAGGGAATTGCAGTCCTTTAATTGTATCTGCCAAAAAGCTACATGGAATGCATTTCTATATTTGACAAACAACTACCCCGTCGAGTCTAGGAGAGCAATCGGTTATTGAATTGTCTGCAAAATATAAGCCAAAAGATGAAAATGTAGCCTGTTATTGCTTAAATTTAGTACAAGACTATAAACAAATATCTAAATCTATAGACAGTGTGCTCCATGGCGCTTAAGCTCTCTCAATTGAAGTAAGTTATCTCATTTAACCATCCTAGAATGTGGCGTTTAAGAATGAGACTAGGCACCTTACTAATAAATGGAATCTATTTACGGAATTGTTTTTTTCCCCTCAAGGTTTTCCTTCTTCTTGTTTTTTTTCTTAAGAGAAGAGCAATACAAATAAGAAAGTGACAGATAATTGGAGAAAAAAGGTTAAAGAAAATACATACTTGAACAGGGGCTGAGATCTCCATGATCTGAAAAATTTATAGGTTGCTACCTGTTACATTGGAACACTGATGTTAGGATGTGGAGGAAGTGGTGGCTCGCTGCTAATGCTTCAGTGGATATATTGGTCAGTGAACGCTTGAATGTGTTGTCTGAATAGATTGTTTTTTCCCACTGAGGATATGGTTGTTACGCACGTACTGTAGTAGCCTGATGGCTTCAGTAAGAATAGCATGCCAGCCTTTCCTGGTTTTGTACGGTACTTCTTTATCACACCTAGTAGTCTATAGGGCTATTAGTGTGCTTGGCAAGTATTTATCTGTTTCTGAAAGTTATAAGCTCCAAAAGGCATGAATTTAGTTAACAAACAGTTAGTATCTCTATGGAGGGATTAGGTCAATTTGCACCTGAAATTCCTCATGAAACGTGTATCAATTTGGAGCACCTCTATGATTAAAAATTGGTTTGTACCGTAGCCTTTGCAAGTAGAGAGAAATGAGGAAGGAAAGTTGCATTGCTGTTATTGAATTAGCTATCGGAATGCATTGCATTTGGAGAAGGCTTGATAAGTGAGAGGCTCAAATGGAGAATAATGAGAAGACTAATGAGAAAATGAGTTTGAAGTAGATTTAAAAAAATTATTAGGGGGTTTTCAATATTAGTCCCTTAAATTACTCATATTTGCATATTAATCCCCCAAATCTTCATATTTTCTATTAGCTCCCTCAAATCTTTGAAGATGTATCAAATTAGTAAATTAGTTAACTTTACTCATAAACTTGTGGAATATTCTTAAATAAAGCTCAATATTATGATTGTTATGCCTCTTCATTGACAGAACCATCTCCTAAACACTAGCTCCATTTATCTTTCCCACCGAACCCAAAACTGTAACTCCATTACCACTCTTCCATCAACCCCATTCCCCAAGCCCCTCCCAATTAATTAAGGTCACCAACTCCTCTCTCTCTCTCTCTATTTTTTTTCTCAAAAAAACCCTAAACCCCCATATTTAAGCTCTCTACTCTAAATTCTCTCTCAAATTTATAGAGAGAGATTATGGGGGTGGTGTTGAAGTTTGGGGGTAATTAAGGCATTTGACTACCTTGGTTAGCTCTTAACTAAGGTTTAGATTTAAAATTGAATGGAATTATGTAACTTGTCCTAATTTGACATAACTTAAGAGATTTGAGGGACGTTGATGAATTTTATTTAGGTAAAAGATTAGATGAGAAGACCAAGATGGATCTTATCTATTATATATTACTATAAAGTACTTTTACATATACCACCCCTTCAATCTCAATATACTCTAATACTCCCCTCAAGCTGGAGCATATGCATCATACATGCTCAGCTAATCACAAATAATTCTAACTCGTGAGCCTCCAAGAGTTTTTGTCAAAAGATCTGCTAATTGATTAGCAGAGAAAACATAATGAGTCTCAATAATCTTATCATTCACAACTGTTTGACGGACAAGATGACACTCAACCTCAATGTGCTTGGTGCGCTCATGAAAGACGTAATCTTTTACAATATGAATCAATGCTTGATTATCACAATATTAATCTCATAGGAGTTGGTGGCAAAAGATACAACTCATTCAGAAGATCTTGTATCCAAACTAGCTAGCAAGTGAAATTGGCCATAGCTCGATACTCAGACTTAACACTAGATCTTGAAACCACATCTTGTTTCTTTCTTTTTCAAGACACAAGATTTCTTCCAACAAACACACAATATTATCTGTCTGTGATCCTACCCAATCTGCATAAAAAAAAAAACCAGTGACACGTCCATGACCACAAGCTAAATATAAAAGTTCTTTCCTTGGGGCATGCTTCAGATTCGAAGCACTCGAATAACTGCATCCCAATGACTCATCCGTGGAGCAGCTAAGAACTTACTCACCACACTAATAGTGTGTAATATCCGGTCAGGTTACTGTAAGGTAGTTTAGTTTTCCCACAAGTCTCCTATATCTCCCTGGGTTATCTAATAACTCTCCCTGATCTGATAACAATTTGGAGTTTGGATCCATTAGGGAATTCACTGGTCCACATTATAACATGCCTGCTTTAGAAAGCATGTTCAATATATACTTTCGCTGAGAGAAATATCCCTTTACTGGATCTTGCTACTTGAATTCCTAAAAAATATCTCAATGGTCCTAGATCTTTTGTTTGAAATTTCTTCTACAAATGAAACTTTAGCTCACTAATTCTTCGAGTATCATTACTTGTAATTACTATATCATTCACATAAACAATCAACAAAAATTCATTTTCTCTGATAGTATTGAAAGAAGACAGAATGATCCTTCTGGGATTGAAGGAAACTCCTGCACAATGGAGGCAAATCTCCCAATTATGCTGTATGAGATTGTTTCAACCCTTGTAATGATGTTCTCAACTGAAAAACTTTCTCGGACTCTCCCTGAGTAATAGAATCAGGTGGTTGGTTCATGTAAACCTCTTCCTAAAAAATATCGTGGAGAAAAGCATTCTTGATATCAAGCTGATGTAGAACCACTGATGAGTGGCAACAAGAGAAATAAGAAGATGCACAGAGGCTTTTGGCGATAGAGGAAAAGGTATCTTGATAATACATCTAAGAATACCCTTTAACTACCCATCAAGCCTTCAAGTGAGCAAGAGAGCCATATAGATTGAGTTTGACTGTATTAACCCAACGACGACTAATTACTTTCTTTACATTTGGAAGAGTCACCAAATCCCAAGTTCCTCTGCTCTAATGTTCTCATCTCTCCTTTCATAGCCTCTCACCAACCTGAATGTAACATGGCCTCTAATAAAGACTTAAGAATAGGGTGGGAATCAACTGAAGAGACAAAAGAATGAAAAGGTGGAGACAAATTAGCATAAAAAAGAAAATTATACAAAGGATGTGAAGTACAACTCTGTATCAGATTGTACCTCATCATCAGTTTGAAGAGTTGGGGCAATGTCAGAAAAGGTAACAGTCTCCTGAGATAAAGGAATATGCTCACCATGTTGACTAGCAGGAATTGGTACAACAAAGGGAACTGACACAGATGCCGAGTTCTGAATACACTGTGGATCTTGGCATTTATACACATGTATGAATTTATCCTAAGTGGATGGTAATTGTTTCAAGTCCTCTTGTCTTGAACGTGACTTACCAGAGAGGAGAGCGGTCTTAAAAGAGATTAAACAAGGTCATCATCAACTCACTCCACCACATATAAATCATTTTCAAAGTAGGGTTTAGACTCAAAGAAGAAAACATCAGCAAGAATCACAAATTTATTTAAATTAGGACAGTAATATTTGTACTTTTTTGAGCCTTAGAGTATCTATGAAAACACATTTAAGAGTTCTTGGATCTAATTTAGTTTTGTTAGTGCGATTATCATGCATAAAATAGACACGTCTTAAAAAAATTTGTGGTAAAGGAAAGAGAGATGTATGTGGATAGAGCAAAAAATATGGAACCGACTCTCAAGAACAGATGAAGGCATGCGATTGATAAGATAACAAGCTGTAAGAACTACATCTCCTCAAAACACTTTAGGAACTCTCATGTGAATTAAAAGTGTACGTGCGACTTCTAACAAGTATCTACTTTTGTTTTTGCAATATCGTTTTGCTGAGTATAAGGACATGAACATTGGTGGACTCTACTAGACTGTGACATAAAGTCTACAAAAGATGAACTAAAAAATTTCTTGGCATTGTCAGATCTTAAAATACATACAGGTGTAGCAAATTGATTCTTAACTCAACATAAAATTTTTAAATAGAAGACACTTCTGAACGGTTTTTCATTAAATATAGCTAGGTTACGAGAGAGTACTCGCCCACAAATGTAATAAAATATTTAAAACCAAGTTTTGAATTGACTTGAGTGGAGCCTAAACAATAGAGCACACTAACTTAAAAGGTTTTCACTCTTTTATTAACTCGCAATGGATAAGGCACATGTGATGTGTACCTTATTGACAAGACTCACAATCTAGCACAATACATGACTCAAAGCGGGAGATAAGATTTTTTATCTTTTAAAAGAAGGATGATCTAACCGACAATGAATATCTAAATAAGAAGTAGAACTGGAACAGGGAGCATGCCACTACAGGATGTGTCTTTAGGTGATAAAGGTCTTTAGGTAAGGAAGGTTGTTGGTCTTACACCATGTGCTAATCGTCCTCTGCGTCCCAAGTTCTTGAAATACACAGTGATCATGAAAGAAAGTTACCGAACAGTTTAAAGATTTTGTAAGTCAGCTAACTGATAATAAATTGAACAAAAATTTTGGAACATAAAAGATAAATGATAGTGATAAAAGACTTTGTAGCATTAGTAGCGCCTTCACCTTCTGTATAAGATATAGAACCATCTGCTAATGTTATGCGAAGTAGCGATGATACTGAATGTAAGGTGGACATAATATCTTTATTCTCAGTCATTTAATCAGAGGTTTCAGAATCAATAATCCAGTTACGAAGAGAAGTAGATGTAAGACAAGCGGTAGAATTACTTATCTGAGCTAAAATGATTATAGAAGAAGAGGATGGAATCCGTTGAGCAATTTAAAATTCAATATTCTAAAAAGCGGTTTCAGTACGCTCGTGGTTCGGGAGCGCATAATGCTTAAACGATTTAAACGGTGATTAAACGGATCACACGTTTTATTATTATTTTAATATATAATAATATTGTTATACTTAAAACATGCAAATATGAATTTTATAAACTCTCAAAAAAGCATCAAAATATAGCAAACAAACTTGAAAAATTAAATTGCTAGCAGTAAGAGATTTAAAAAGTAATAATGTCAATCAGTTCAAAGTATATCAATGTACCTCCACCTCCAACAACTATAGTTAAAAAATGCTTTTTAAATGAACAAATATATGTATTTCTTTCAAAAAGCAATATATTTATAACAACTTTGGCTCACTGCTAGATGCAATTGCAAGTAATATGCAACTCTATCCTTCTTACGCTTGAGGCACTCCTCAGCCTATTAAAAAAAAATAAAGACCATTGATAAAAATCTGGGTAAAATACGTGCACACGAGGGGGAAGAGAGAGCTGACCAATGAAAGGTCGCGTCGACGCAGAAGAGGTCGCCGTCGACACTTTGCTGCTGATCAGAGAGCTAATCGCATTGGAGGTCTTTGTCGACAAAGAGGGAGGTCGTGGTGGGAGGATCAACTGCAAGGGGAGGTCATCGTCGAAGGGGCGGTTCGCCACAGGAGGATCAACGCTTTGTGAACTTCTTCGTCGTTGAATTTTGGGAGCCCAATTCCCCAGGAGGATCGTCGTCATCGTGAGCTTCGGGACAACAACAACAACTAAGCCATTTGTCCCAAGTATTTGGGGTAGGCTACATGAACCAAAAGAGAATTACGTCGGATCGGGCACATGGATCAGCTTTCTCCACTCATTCCTATCAAGCAATATGCCTTCACTGAGACCTTTAGCCTCTATATCTTGTCGTATTACCTCCATCCATATTTTCTTTGGTCTCCCCTGCGCTCTTTTAACTTGTCTTAAATTGATATGCTCTATTCGCCGGACTGACGCATCTGTAGGTCTATGTCGCACATGACTAAACCATCTTTCATCTTCTTTTCTATAGAGGCTACACCTATCTTTGTACGAATATCCTCATTTCTCACCTTATCTCTCCGCGTGTTACCACACATCCAACGAAGCATGCGCATCTTTTCTACACTCATCTTCTGGGCATGATGTCTCTTTATAACCCAACATTCCGTGCCATATAATAAAGCTGGCCTAATAGCAGTCCGATAAAACTTTCCCTTCAGCCATAACGGAATGTTACGATCACATAAAACTCCTGTTGCTCTCCTCTATTTCAACCAGCCGGCTTGGATCTTATGGTTGACATCACTATCGATCTCCCCATCTTTTTGAATAATAAAACTCAAGTATTTAAAATGACTGCTCATCGGTATTTCTTATTCATCTAGTCTCACAATACTATAATCTCGAATTCCTTGTTTACTAAATTTACACTCCATATGCTCTGTTTTGGTCCTACTTAATCTAAAACCTTGAAATTCTAGAGTTTGCCTTCATAACTCCAATTTGTTATTTATCCCAGCTCTCTTCTCATCGACTAGGACAATATCATCAGCAAATAGCATACACCATGGTATCTCATCCTGAATAGCTCTAGTAAGCTCATCCATCACTATGACAAATAAGAATGGACTCAATGCAGATCCTTGCTGCAATCCAATTGTGATAGAAAAATCACTTGTTATGCCTCCACAAGTTCTGACATTTGTCACTACTCCATCGTACATATCCTTGATTATATCAATATATTTGATTGGGACTCCCTTTTTTATCAATGTCCACCATAATACCTCTCTTGGCACCTTATCATAAGCTTTTTCTAAATCAATAAAGACCATATGCAAATTTCTCTTCGTCTCTCGAAATCGCTCTATAAGTTGACGAAGCAAATGAATAGCTTCTGTCGTCGATCGCCCCAGCATGAACTCAAACTGGTTCTCTGATATTGTAACATTCTGCCTTAACTTGTGTTCAATTACCTTTTCCTAAAGTTTCATGGTGTGATACATGAGTTTTATTTTACGATAGTTTGAACAACTCTGGATATCACCATTGTGCTTATAGAGAGGTACTAAGGTACTCTTCCTCCACTCATTTGGCATCTTTTTAGTTAGTCAGATCTTGTTAAAGAGGTTTGTCAGCATCTCACGCCCACCTCTCCTAAGCATCTCCATACCTCAATAGGAATTCCATCCGGGCCAACAGCTTTCCTTGACTTCATCATCTTCAAGGCCTATTTAACTTCAAATTCGCTAATTCTACGCATATAATTATGGTTTATATTCTGGCATTGAATGGTAAGGTCATCTAAAGCTTCGGGAGCTTTAGATAAAATTAAGGTTTTGAGAGCTTCGTCGTCTAGTTATCGTGAGCATCGAGAGCTTCTTCGTGAGATTCGGGAGATTCATCATCACCACAGGAGGATATCGAGGATGCGGATAAATTTAGGGCTCGCGAGCCCTAATTCTTCAACACGCGATAATTTATATCCTCAATTATTGAATCGGGTTTGAGTTCAGTTAGCTTAATGGGTTCAAAATTCGAATCCATTTAGAAAATGATTGAATAACGTTTAAACGGACGCTAATTAATCACCGATTAGACACTTAATCATCGCTTAAGTGAATTAATCGCCTGGCCGAGTGATCCAACCGCTTACTTCAAGTTCTATTCGGTTTCAGGCCGAAAATATTTAAGCGGACGATTAATCGGCCGCTTAAACCTTTTTTTAGAACACTATTGAAATTATTGGAACATTTGATACCTCCCAAACTCTTCGTCAGATGTGGTCAGTGTTTTAAATATCGGATATCAGCGATATATCGGTCGACAAAATTATATACCGGATACTAGATACCGGGTGATATATCGCGATATGATACTAAATACCGGATGTCAAATCGAATGTCATATCAGATGAAGAATATACATGTGATTGCCTACATAAATCATATAAAACTACTTAAATAAGGTTTAGGGTTATAAACTCATAGAAGATAATTACTTTTTGTTGAAGCTCCTCAAATGTGTATGTAGAAACTCCTCAAATGCTTCATGTGGCGATATATCGGATATCGGCCAATATATCAGCCACATAACGATTTATTGGCATATATCGGTCCAAAATGATATCCGGTAAAATTTTATACTTATCGTATTATTTTGGATAAAATATTGGTATCTTGGCCGATATTTAAAACAGTGGATATGGTTATACTCCTGAATGAAGAAGACTCCTCCTGAACCAATGCCAAGCTGCTTGTTAATGCTGAGTAGGCTTGCCTGTCAGTTCCAATATGTGAACTTGGTGTGATTCTTACTCCTTACAATAATGGTAGGTTTAGGCTCAACAACTCTATTTGAATTACTCTACCTCCAAACTTGCCTCCTGAATAACCAATACCTCATCCTCCTCTAGGGCGATGACCTCTACTATGATTATCTTTTCTGTCATAACCGCCAAATTGCACCAGTTGTCTCTCTAAACAGTTAAGGCTGATCATTCTTGAGATTCTCCTTCTGTTGTCTGTGTTGAAGTTCCTCTGAAAAGATGTTATGTAATAAATGGTACCTATGTGATAATGAGTTACAACTGAACTTCCAATCACCAGTGGTTGTGCAATGGCAAACTCAGTCGGTAGGCCCCCTAAGAACATAAGGACACCCAGCTGCTCCCACTGAGTCTGCATCTTCCTTGCATCTGTAGATGTAGGAAGTAGTGTCCTCGGCTCCTCAAACATTGTCTTGAAGTCGCCATAATGCTCTGAAAGGGGCTTTCTCCATTTTTTTTGCCTCGAAGCAGCTCTCATACCACATCATATGTTCTATCCATGTAACGTCCCGATTCTGCAGGTACGGAGACGCTACTACAATGTATATACACAGAGCGAAAATACCCTCACATATATACGCTAAGCATCCGTACAGGCAAGAATCAAAGTATTGAAGCACAGTGGTAATATACATTACATCAATAATAACACAAGTACGCAGTTATCACAGTGCATGATACAATATCCCAAGAATATTAGATCACCAAAAAGCGCAAAAGTAAGATATACAATATAAAAAGACTGAAAAAATACTCACGAGTAACAAGATGAGAATCTCACTAGCCAATCAAGGGGGCTGGAAGAAATGGGGTTCCGGACAGACAATCGCTAACCCACGCTTCCGGTGCGCACTCTGATCAACTACAGCAAGGCCATCACGGTTCAGACTCCTGGATCTGGACATGAGAGTCCAAGGTTGTCAGAAAGCAACCCAACGAGTACGTAAGATAAAGCCAGTTGGCGTGCTCAGGCAGTCACACATGTACATGATCAAGCGATGTGATCCAGGCAAACAAGTACAGGCAATGACCAGTAAACTTTAAAATGAAAATCATAAATCAGCAAAGAATCCGAAATCAAGTAAGTACATGTGTATCGATAAATCTGAATAAAGAGAGCATGCATTGAAAACCGTGTTGTGAATACAGGCACACATAATCATGTAAATGAGACATCTAATAATATGTTAGTTGTAAATGTGGACAAAACTAGTTGTACAAGCTCAGATTGTGGATTTATGAGATTGATACGTCGAGGGGATAATCCAAACAAGGAAACCCTCATTTATATACCATATACTCTATGTCGCCATCATCTGAGTTCATACAACTCGAATTGCCCTCAGGGTAACAGAGCTAGATTGTGTCTGGAGTAATCATTGTGCTACAGAAATCATATGCCATAAAGCAGGGTGTTAACTCAGGGCATAACACCTGATTAAATGATTCATTAGCATAACCGGAGAATATAAAGGTCTTATATTTTAAGTTATTCAATAATAATAATCGGTACCATATTTCAATCGCCTCACTACCAGTGTCTCACATCACTGATAATCCATATTAGAGTTCGCACTCTAGTAGAACTCACTCGGATCTGATATGTGAATACCAGGGCCCGAACAAAGAAGTGATCAAATATCCCACGTTCCTAATATTATTATTATTGGTTATAAATTATTATGTTTTTCATTCGATCCATATGTTTAGGTATGTGTTATCGGTACACATACATCCACTTATGAATAAGACGAGTTATTACTTGAAAACTGATAAATTTGATGGCTCATATTTATAGTGGGCCTCGACTCTGCCCGTGGCTACAACTCAGGGGTTCATGCTACTGCTTCTGGGAACTTATCATTTCGCGCCCCCACACAACACTTCAGAGATCAGGCTACTATATCTGGGGACATCATTAAGCGTCTCACACAACACTTCAGAGATATCCACCATTATAAATATGATATCATACCGGTATCCATCAGTTTTTCCCACCCCAGTGTAAGTTAAGTAATTTATTATATATTGTCCAGTGTAAAGTCCACAATGAATTCACAGTAATCCAATATCTATGATTAGCCAATTACGGAGATCAACAGGAGTGTAGTATCAGAAGTCTCCATGTTACAAGAGTTCAGGAATATAGGAGTTCAGGAGCACAGAAGTTCAGGAGTACCAGATGTCTGGTAGCAGTATAATAATTATGTCAATTCGTCGTAAAGGCAAAATCATGAATCAGACAATGTAATACAGGTGTCAGGTGTAATTGTAACGGTCCCAGTTAAAATTTTTCCGCTTGATCACAATTATCTCATATAATCCAAGCGTAGGACCCATCAAGATATAATACTTCCATTACCAACATCAGAATGTTCTATACTATACATCAAGCTCCACTAGGATAACATGTATGATCTAAACATGACTTACCATGCCAACACATAAGGTTCGATAACCCATCAGAAAACGCAATATAATCATATTACTGTACCAAAGTATATATAACAAAGTTAGAGTCTAACACCAGGCACTTTAAAGTTTACAAGTTAATGACAACATCCAACTAAGAGTACGCATGGTTATATACAGCCATATACATATCAAAAGCAAACTTTAATGCAATGACTCCAATGGCGCTTGTCCCGCATTTTGCCTTTAAGTGGGTCCTTTGTCCTTGTCCAAACCTGGAGGTGGAATTAGAAATAGAGTGAGCTTGACAGCTCAGTGAGTAAAACAATATTTAAGTATGCCTATTAAGTAGGTCTACATGGGCTAAATTATCAGGTTGACAAATGTGTCTTTATACCATTTTTATAAAATTTTGTTATTAGCCGAAACCCCAACCAGAACACAGTAACAGGGCTTTATTAGTCGACTAGGTCATCCTATAGTCGACTAATACTACTTATAAGTCGACTAATATTATAGCTATAGTCGACTGAATTCAATCCAAAAGCATCTGCTTCTCTGCTGGCTGCCAGGGACTTATGTAGTCGACTACCCTTTCTGGTGTAGTCGACTATTCTATATACTAGTCGACTTGCAGGTCCCCTATAGTCGACTAGATGTAGGTCAAAAGGGTCTGTTGTTCTCTGTTGTCACCCATAACTAATTATAGTCGGCTACCCTTTCTGGTGTAGTCGACTACACTAGGCATCAGTCGACTTATAATTAATTGTAGTCGACTAACGTATGTTTAAAACGAGCTGTTAACTCTCTGTTTGCTCTTTGTATCTGGGGATAGTCGACTACAGTCTGTCTGTAGTCGACTAACAATGCTTTCCAGCAGTCTGTCTGCCCATATATCACATCTATAGTCGACTTATCCCAGGGGCTTAGTCGACTAATCTACAGAAATTTGCCTGTGTAAGGAATTATTCCAGATTCAATATTTAGGGATTTATATATGATTTCAACATAGAATTTCTATCTTAGCCATATCAACATACATATTACCCTAACACTGGACTCTCCCCTTCGGTCTCCTCCGGTTCAACCCGGTCCCTTCCTCCGATACGTCATTCAACGCAATAATTTGTTCCTTCCACCGCCACCGGTTCAACCCGGTTCCTTCCTCCTATATATTACCGTATAATCTCCCCTACTTACACCTCCGGTTCAACCCGGTCCCTTCCTCCAAAATACAACAATCACATTCATCATATACTATCAATATGCAAAGATACATAAAGTAACGACAACATGCAAGCTTCATAGTCTTTACTTTAACACATGTCAATATCATGGGATTCATTAACATGAATGAGAAGCTACTAGTGAAATCATAAATATGCGAGTCTTTACGATGTAGCCAACATCTCGTCATCATAAAATATGCATGACCAAAAATATATGCATGGTATCAAGTGTCATGTTTATCTATAGAATTCTTTCTCTAGAAACATGTAGTAGACTACCACATTAAACATCCATGAGCTTAACTCTTACGAGATTGCCATAAGACTATGTATACACAAACAAATCTATAATTTATACTCATGAAGTTATCCTTCACTTTTATGTCTATTTATCCCTTACGATTTCTTTCATTTCCAAACTTTATTCTACTTATCATGTTACTAGGATCCATATGTTCTACTCACCCTTTGAAGTGGTAAGTTCTTTCTCAAGATTGATTTCCCGCTACGACGGTGTCTACAAGTCATAACAACGACAATATTAGTTCATAGTTAAAGAAAATAATACAAGAGGGTAGAGTTCTAGAAGTGTTTTTCTTACCGTTCAACCAATGACACTCCCCCCCAACTTCTTGTTCTAGATCACCCTTTGACTCGTTCTATCGGTTTCTTGGAGGAATTTAGACAAGAAAACGGAATCTTTTCTTGTGTATGGACTGAAGGAAAGTAAGTGGGGAATTGAGGGGGAAAATAGGGTTTTGTGAAGAGAATGTTGCTGTTTCTGCTTGTTTTTGGCTGCTGTTTTTGGGCTGTTTTTTGGTGCTGGTTTTGCTGCTCCTGCTGCTGTGTTTTGCTGCTGCTGCTGCTGGTTTTATGCTGCAACAAAAAGGGAAGAGAGGAAGAGAGTTTGGGAAGTTTGGATGAAGAGAGAGAGAGTTTTATCAAATGAGATAATTCTCTTCATCCCCCCTATTTATAGCCTCTTTCCTTCCACAAAAATGTGCCAAGTGTCCCTCTCTAACCCATCCCTCTACCCTATACCATGCCCTATAACAAAACTCCATGCCTCCCCCCTCTCCATGAGGTACATGTACCCCAAGTATGGTGAGAGAGATGGTGGCAAAGTCAACAACATGTGGTGTATTCATTCCTATACCTACATATATGGGTATATACATACTTATATACTCATTCTCATACATACCTACTTGTGTACCTTCACACTAATAAACATGTAATAAGTAAGGTATCTAGCATGAATACTATTTCCCATCACCCTTTAAAGTATCAATATTTTAGGAAGAGGATGCTTAATTAAGACAAGTGTTACATTCTACCCTCCTTATGGAAGTTTCGTCCTCGAAACTTAACGTACCTTGGAACAAATGTGGATAGGCCTTCCGTATCTCTTCTTCCAGTTCCCAAGTGGCTTCTTCTATGTTTTGATTTCTCCATAAGATCTTGACCAAGGAAATATTTTGCTTCTCAATTGCTTCTCCTTGCGATCAAGAATTTGCACTGGTTCTTCCGTGTAAGACATGTCTTCTAGTATTTGTAGAGGTTCATAGGAGATTACGTGATCAGGATCAGGCACATACTTCCTCAGCTGAGAGACATGAAATACATTGTGCATCCTTTCTAAGGCAGGAGGTAAGGTCAACCGATAAGCAACCGGTCCAATCCTATCCAGTATTTCGAATGGACCCACATATCTAGGAGCTAATTTGTTTTTACCGCCGGTGCGTCTTACTCCCTTCATTGGAGATACCTTCAGAAAAACACTATCCCCCACCTCAAACTCCAGTAGTCTGCGGCGATTGTCTGCATAAGCTTTCTGCCTGCTCTGGGCTGCTTTCATCCTTTCCTTGATCAACTTGATCTTCTCAGTAGCTTCTTGAGTCACATCAGGGCCGAACAGTCTTCTATCCCCAACTTCCTCCCAACAGATTGGTGATCTACACTTTCTCCCATACAATGCTGGCATACCCAATAGTAGACTGATAACTATTATTATAAGCAAACTCCACTAAGGGTAAATAGTTGTCCCAACTTCCCCCAAAATCTAGTACACAAGTTCTCAACATATCTTCCAATATTTGAATGGTCCTTTCTGACTGTCCATCTGTTTGGGGGTGGGCTGCTGTACTAAGTTGCAATTTAGTGCCCATAGCTTCGGACAAGCTCTTCCAAAATCTAGATTGAAATCTAGGATCCCGATCTGATACAATGGACTCAGGTACTCCATGCAATTTAACTATTTCTCGGATATATACTTGAGTCAGTCTTTCCATTGAATAATTGATCCGGATAGGCAGAAAGTGGGCAGATTTAGTAAGTCTGTCTACCACTACCCAGACTGTATCTAGCCCTTGGGACGTCCGAGAAAGTCCAGTGACAAAGTCCATAGCAATTTGACACCACTTCCATTCAGTAATAGATAAAGGCACCAACAAACCTGGGGCTTCTTATGTTCCGCCTTCACTTGTTGGCAGACTAAACACTTGTGGACAAAATTAGAAATGTCTACTTTCATTCCATCCCACCAGAAGTTATGACGCAGATCTTGATACATTTTTGTGCTCCCGGGATGAGCTGTATACGGTGTACTATGAGCCTCCTTCATTATTTCTTCTCTGATCTCTGCTACATCTGGCACACATAATCTGTGTCCGAATCGCAGTACATCATCTTCTATTTGAAACTCCTTGAGTTCTCCTTCTTGTACTTTCTCATAATCTTCTTTATTTGAGTATCTCCTTGTTGGGCCTCTTTGATTTTGTCGTATAGGTCAAATTGAATACTTACCTGATTAAGTTGATACCTAGAATTAGAAGGATCAATGACTCGCACTTCTATTTGCATTTCTTCTAGATCCCTTAATATTCTTGTTTGACGAGTTATCAAAGTGGCCATGGTTCCTCCCGATTTTTGGCTCAAGGCATCAGCCACCACATTGGCCTTTCCAAGGTGATATTGGATAGTAATATCATAGTCCTTCATTAGTTCTAACCATCTCCTCTGCTTCATATTCAGTTCTTTTTATGTGAAGATGTATTTTAAACTCTTATGATCAGTAAAAACTTCACAAGACACTCCATACAAGTAATGTCGCCAGATCTTTAAAGCAAAAATCACGGCGGCTAATTCCAAATCATGAGTGGGATAATTTCTTTCATGAATCTTCAATTGTCGGGATGCATAGGCAATAACTTTTTCATGTTGCATTAACACACATCCCAATCTCAGTTTTGATGCATCACTATAAATGGCAAATCCTTCAGTCCCCGAAGGTACAATTAGAACATGAGCAGATGTTAGTTTAGTTTTAACCTCTAGAAAGCTCCTATCTTGTTCTTTTCCCCATACAAACTTCTTATTCTTTCTAGTTAGTTGGGTCATTGGTGCCACAATTAGAGAAAATCCTTCCACAAATGTTCTGTAGTACCCAGCTAATCCCAAGAAACTTCGAACTTCAGTAACATTAGTGGGTCTAGGCCAGTCTCGGATTGCTTCAATTTTTATCAGGTCCACTGATATTCCTTCTTTGGATATAATATGGCCAAGAAACCCTACTTGCTCTAGCCAAAATTCACATTTCTTCAATTTTGCATAGAGTTGCTTCTCTCTCAAGATTTAAAGGACAATTTTAAGATGTTTCTCATGATCATCCTTATTCTTTGAATAGACCAAAATATCATCGATGAATACCACCACAAACTGGTCTAGATATGGTTGAAACATCCGATTCATTAAGTCCATAAATGCTGCCGGGGCATTAGTCAGTCCAAAAGGCATGACTAGAAATTCAAAGTGTCTATATCTTGTCCGGAAAGCCGATTTGGACACATCTTCAGGTTTGACCTTCAACTGATGATACCCCGATCTAAGGTCTATCTTAGAAAATACAAAGACCCTTGTAGTTGATCAAATAAGTCATCAATTCGAGGAAGAGGGTACCTATTTTTGATAGTTGCCTTATTTAATTCCCGGTAGTCAACACATAGTCTCATATTCCCATCCTTCTTCTTTACAAATAGTACCGGTGCTCCCCAGGGAGATACACTTGGCCGAATGAAACCTTTGTCTAATAAGTCCTGCAATTGAGTCTTAAGTTCCTTCATTTCTGCAGGGGCCATACGATATGGTGCCTTAGAAATTGGGGCAGTACCGGGTATTACATCTATTGTAAATTCTACCTCCCGATCTGGGGGCAAGCCTGGTAAATCTTCCGGGAACACATCAGGAAACTCATTCACAACTGGAATAGTCTCAATTTTAATATCAGTCATGGTGGTATCCAGAACTGAAGCCAAAAATCCTTGACACCCTTGTTTCATTAACTTGGTGGCTTTGATGGCTGATATGTGAGGTATATCATGACTAACTTTTACTCCTTCAAAAATGAACTCCGGAGCCTCTTCCATTTTAAAGATAATCCTCTTCTTATTACAATCCACATGGGCATCACAGGCAGACAACCAGTCCATTCCTAGTATGGCATCGAACTCCATCTCGCCTAGCTTAATCAAATCAATAGATGTTTTCATTTCTCCAATTATCACTTCACAATTCTCATATCTAGTGCTAGCTATCAAAATTTTCCCTATGGGTGTGGACACAACCAACTGAAATCCTAGGGGTTTTGATACTTGATTTAGTTTATAAGCAAAAGCACTAGATACGAATGAATGAGTAGCTCCAGGATCAAACAATGCATGGGCAATATGTCCTGATATGGAGATCATATCTTCAACCACTGCATTTGAGGTCATTGCTTCCCGGTGGGTTAATGCAAAAGTTCTTCCTTGCACCCGTGGTTGCTGAACCGATGACTGAGTTGCAGCAGGACGTGGAGCATTACTGGGCTGCATGAAGTTACTGGCTTGTCCTCTGGGAGGATTCGTCCTCATGGTTGGCCTCCCACTTCCTCTACTCTGCCCCTGGCTTCCGCGCCTTGTCGGACAATTTTTCTTTAAATGTCCCACCCCTCCACAATTAAAGCAAGCTCTATCCAGGAGGAAGTTTTCAAAATGGTTTACTCTGCACCTCTGACACCAAGGAGCCTCTGAGATTCTGGGGTGTGATACCGAGGTAGCTTGTGTTTTCGAGGGAGTGTCTCTGTTCCTCAACCATGTTCTTCTGCCTCTGGCCCTTCCTCCCCTTAGAAAAGTGGTATTAGACCCAAACCCTTGCCACTGGTGGATCCTGATGCCATCATCATTGAGGGTCCTTGATATCGGGGGCGCTTAGGGTTGGGAATTTCCTCCACCCAGTCTTCCTGACCCTCTTGCAGGTCCATCTCTACCTCCAAGCTCTTTCCACAGCTTGAAGATAAATCTTCAGTTGCAAAGGAATCAGTCGGCCTCGAATTTCTGGCCTTAGACCCTTCACGAACCTCTTCGTCCTTTCTGCTTCACTCTTTACCAAGGCATCAGCATACCTAGATAATTGAGTGAACTTTTGATCATACTGAGACACATTCATCGAGTCTTGACGTAATTCCAAGAATTATGACGCCATCTTATCTCGGGCCGTCTCCGGGATGTATTTTTCAGTGAATTTGTTCACTAAGAATTCCCAAGTGATTGATTCCCTTGTATTTCTCATACTTTGCTTCACCGCCCTCCACCAATATTCTGCTTCCTTTTGGAACATAAAGGAAGAGAAAGATACGCTTTGTTCATCGGTGCAGTTCATAACGTCTAGGATCTTCTCTATCTGAAGAAGCCATGCTTCGGCTTGTAAGGGGTCTGCCTCCCCTTCAAATACGGGCGGTTTCATCTTCTGAAACTGCTCCAGTGCTCGGTGGGAATTATTATTACTCGCTCTGGTCATTAATTGTGCGAGCCACTCCGGCATCACCCCTGGAGTTCCCTCATTTCCTCCTATCCGAACTTCAGAGTCTTCATTATTGTCCACGGGGTGTGCGCTCCCCATCACACTGTAGTGTGACGTATCGAGCGACAGGGACTCATTAGGTGGTAGCTGGTTTAGATCCATGCGTCCTTCCTATAAGATAAGGGCGTCTAATTAACATACTTCACAATAAAAAAAATAAATTGGGATAAAATTTTAGTCTCATGCAATCATGTTAATACCATATTCAACATCACTTTTGTAAACAAACAACTTGCTATATATATATAGGTACATCCCATCATGGATACAAAGATGTTATACTGACATGCCTACCTTTTGGATATCCGGACTAACCCATGTGCATACATTTGAAATATGCCAGGGAATATACAAGTTCTAAGGATATCCATCATCTAACATACTAGGCCTATACATATATATACATCAAAAGTGTCGGCTCAAAGGTTCACCCTTCATAGGGTAGAGTATCCCCACTTGGATCTCCGCTAGTGCTGCTACTGTCTTCGCTATCATCCACATCTTCCTCGGGGTCTTCTCCCGGTAATTCGTCTCCTGCACAGCACCAGTCGTCCAGATCATCATAGAGGTCCATGTCATCTTCCCACGTTTCATCCCAAAAGACACCTCCATATGTGAATCCCCTTCGGGCATCCTCTTTTATTGTACTAGAGGGCTCTATCTCTGCTACCTCAAGCGAATCCCCAACCAAGCTCTCTGTATCATCAATGGTTGGTTCAGGCTCATTAGATGCCTGAGACTCAACCTCCTCATAATCTACGTGGTCTGGGGTTGTAAATATATCCTCTGGATCAGTCTCGTCCGACTCATATCCCCAATCCATGGAATCCGCCATCCAGCTCTCACTCGAGCTATCTGAGCTAGAGACTGGCCAATATACGTCAGAGCCCCCAACTACATGTAAACAAAGAGTCGTATCAATCTCAAGTCCATGAAATAGTCTCAACATACGGCTATAATCAAAAAGAAACATCATATATAGACACACTTGTAATTATACTTCCTTAGTCTACCCGTAAGTCTCATGTTTTTAGAATAACTTAGATTCAATAGGTAATTAAATGCATTACCTCGTCCCAGTGTCCCATCCCACTAGAAGTTGTTACTGCGAGCCCGCACCCTTAGTCAACTCACCCGAATCAAGATGTGCGGGCACCCTGATTTTGATGCGAGGAAAATACTTAATTACCGCTTGACTCATAGTTATTTCGTCACATAAAACTCACTACCTAACTATGATCACATGTATGTACGTATAAACCTAATAACTTCATCATCTCTTACTCCTTCTACTTATAAACCTTTGCTCTGATACCAACTGTAACGGTCCCAGTTAAAATTTTTCCGTTTGATCACAATTATCTCATATAATTCAAGCGTGGGACCCATCAAGATATAATACTTCCATTACCAACATCAGAATGTTCTATACTATACATCAAGCTCCACTAGGATAACATGTATGATCTAAACATGACTTACCATGCCAACACATAAGGTCCGATAACCCATCAGAAAACGCAATATAATCATATTACTGTACCAAAGTATATATAATAAAGTTAGAGTCTAACACCAGGCACTTTAAAGTTTACAAGTTAATGACAACATCCAACTAAGAGTACGCATGGTTATATACAGCCATATACATATCAAAAGCAAACTTTAATGCAATGACTCCAATGGCGCTTGTCCCGCATTTTGCCTTTAAGCGGGTCCTTTGCCCTTGTCCAAACCTGGAGGTGGAATTAGAAATAGAGTGAGCTTGACAGCTCAGTGAGTAAAACAATATTTAAGCATGCCTATTAAGTAGGTCTACATGGGCTAAATTATCAGGTTGACAAATGTGTCTTTATACCATTTTTATAAAATTTTGTTATTAGCCGAAACCCCAACCAGAACACAGTAACATGGCTTTATTAGTCGACTAGGTCATCCTATAGTCAACTAATACTACTTATAAGTCGACTAATATTATAGCTATAGTCGACTGAATTCAATCCAAAAGCATCTGCTTCTCTGCTGGTTGCCAGGGACTTATGTAGTCGACTACCCTTTCTGGTGTAGTCGACTATTCTATATGCTAGTCGACTTGCAGGTCCATTATAGTCGACTAGGTGTAGGTCAAAAGGGTCTGTTGTTCTCTGTTGTCACCCATAACTAATTATAGTCGACTACCCTTTCTGGTGTAGTCGACTACACTAGGCATCAGTCGACTTATAATTAATTGTAGTCGACTAACGTATGTTTAAAACGAGCTGTTAACTCTCTGTTTGCTCTCTGTATCTGGGGATAGTCGACTACAGTCTGTCTGTAGTCGACTAACAATGCTTTCCAGCAGTCTGTCTGCCCATATATCACATCTATAGTCGACTTATCCCAGGGGCTTAGTCGACTAATCTACAGAAATTTGCCTGTGTAAGGAATTATTCCAGATTCAATATTTAGGGATTTATATATGATTTCAACATAGAATTTCTATCTTAGCCATATCAACATACATATTACCCTAACACTGGACTCTCCCCTTCGGTCTCCTCCGGTTCAACCCGGTCCCTTCCTCCGATACGTCATTCAACGCAATAATTTGTTCCTTCCACCGCCACCGGTTCAACCCGGTTCCTTCCTCCTATACATTACCGTATAATCTCCCCTACTTACACCTCCGGTTCAGCCCGGTCCCTTCCTCCAAAATACAACAATCACATTCATCATATACTATCAATATGCAAAGATACATAAAGTAACGACAACATGCAAGCTTCGTAGTCTTTATTTTAACACATGTCAATATCATGAGATTCATTAACATGAATGAGAAGCTACTAGTGAAATCATAAATATGCGAGTCTTTACGAGGTAGCCAACATCTCGTCATCATAAAATATGCATGACCAAAAATATATGCATGGTATCAAGTGTCATGTTTATCTATAGAATTCTTTCTCTAGAAACATGTAGTAGACTACCACATTAAACATCCATGAGCTTAACTCTTACGAGATTGCCATAAGACTATGTATACACAAACAAATCTATAATTTATACTCATGAAGTTATCCTTCACTTTTATGTCTATTTATCCCTTCGATTTCTTTCATTTCCAAACTTTATTCTACTTATCATGTTACTAGGATTCATATGTTCTACTCACCCTTTGAAGTGGTAAGTTCTTTCTCAAGATTGATTTCCCGCTACGACGGTGTCTACAAGTCATAACAACGACAATATTAGTTCATAGTTAAAGAAAATAATACAAGAGGGTAGAGTTCTAGAAGTGTTTTTCTTACCGTTCAACCAATGACACTCCCCCCCAACTTCTTGTTCTAAATCACCCTTTGACTCGTTCTATCGGTTTCTTGGAGGAATTTAGACAAGAAAACGGAACCTTTTCTTGTGTATGGACTGAAGGAAAGTAAGTGGGGAATTGAGGGGGAAAATAGGGTTTCTGTGAAGAGAATGTTGCTGTTTCTGTTGGTTTTTGGCTGCTGTTTTTGGGCTGTTTTTTTGTGCTGGTTTTGCTGCTGCTACTGCTGTGTTTTGCTGCTGCTGCTGCTGGTTTTATGCTGCAACAAAAAGGGAAGAGAGGAAGAGAGTTTGGGAAGTTTGGATGAAGAGAGAGAGTTTTATCAAATGAGATAATTCTCTTCATCCCCCCTATTTATAGCCTCTTTCCTTCCACAAAAATGTGCCAAGTGTCCCTCTCTAACCCATCCCTCTACCCTATACCATGCCCTATAACAAAACTCCATGCCTCCCCCTCTCCATGAGGTACATGTACCCCAAGTATGGTGAGAGAGATGGTGGCAAAGTCAACAACATGTGGTGTATTCATTCCTATACCTACATATATGGGTATATACATACTTATATACTCATTCTCATACATACCTACTTGTGTACCTTCACACTAATAAACATGTAATAAGTAAGGTATCTAGCATGAATACTATTTCCCATCACCCTTTAAAGTATCAATATTTTAGGAAGAGGATGCTTAATTAAGACAAGTGTTACAGTAATAGTATCCAGTCAGGTGTCACAACATCAGGTCAGGTGTATCAGTATCAAGCGATAACATGTCAATTATCAGGTGTCAAGCAGCAGTGTCAGATATCAAGTGTCAGGTAATTAACATGTCGGTGTCAGGTAAGTTGAACACAGAGTCATAGCATCATATGTCTGGCAATCATCCGGTCATGTAACATGATACATGAGAACAGTATAGTTAAACATTTCAAACTCTTCACAACCATATCTATAATAATAATAATATATTAATCTATTAATTAGCTACGCGAAGCGGGTGCGTATCTAGGCATATCCAATACAAGTATAATACTAGGTCAATGAGTTACAATAACGACCAACAGGTATTTGTAAAGCATGTTAATATTAGAAAATCACTCGCATATCATATATCAACTCGCATAACAATGCATCATGTTTTAAAAGTCAGAATAGCATTCACCCAGCATGTAACAATAGTAGAAAATACTCGTCCAATACAAAATATAGTACTGATCCAAATACCGAAAAGGAGTACTCCCTATCCCAGAAAAGGTACTCGTCTAAATCTTCAAAAAATCATCGTAAAATCTCAGAACACCAGGAACACGTGTACACCACCAATCCATATTAATATATATATATATATATATATATATTAATATTTATTAGAGAGAAATGAGAGAGGAGAGAGAGGAGAGAGAAAAGAATGAAAAAGAGAGAGATGTTGGAGAGAAAGAATTAAAGAGAGAGAGAGAGAGAGAGGCGGCGAGGGGGGGAGAGTGTGTGTGATGGAAAGGTTAGAAAAGGAAAGAAAAAGGGAGAGAGAAAAAAGAGAAGGAAGAAAGAAAGAAAAGAAGAAAGGAAAAAAGGGAAAGAGAGGGAGGAGGGCCGGCGGCTGACCCGGGTGAAGGAGGTGGAGAGGGGTGGAGTTGGTGATTGTTGTTGTTGCTGATGTTGTTGTGGTTGTGGATGTTGGTGGTGGGGTGGTGATGGAGAGGTGGTGGTGTTAGGGAGTTGGAGGATGACGTGGAGATGGTGGTTGGTGGTGGAAGTGGAGGAATTAGTGGAATTGATGGGTGATTTTGAAGAAGAAGATGAAGGTGGTGGAGTTGGGTTTTGGAGAAATTGGAGAAGGGGAGGAGTTAATTGAAGAAGAGGGAAGTGGAAAAGAGGAGAGGGGTCTTAGGGGGGAGGCGGCGACGCTGGGGTTGCTGGCGGCGGCGGTCAAGGGGAAGGGGGGAGGAGTTGGTGGGAAAGTGGGAGTGAGTGGGAGATGGAGAGAATGAGAAGGAAGAAGAAAAGAAAGGAAATAAAAGAGAAGGAAAGGAAGAGGGGGGGGAGAGGGAAGAGTATGGTGAAGAAGTGGGGAGAAGGGGCTGCTGTCGGCAGAGGTATGGGGGGAGGACGGGAGCAGATGGAGAAGGAAGGAAAGAAAAAGAAAAAGAAAAGAAGAAAAAGGAAAGAAAAGAAAAGAAAACGGAAGGAAAAGAAAAGGGAAATGGAAAAATATGTAATTAAATGTATTATTAAATAATTAAATTAATAGGATAAAATGGGAGTATTAAGTGTATGAGTGGAGAAGGAAAAAACAAGAAAAGAAAAGAAAGAAAAATAATATTATTATTTAAATCGGATAAAAATTGACTGTTTCAGAAACGTTCCCAAAAATTCTCAAAAATAGAAAATATTATTTTAAAATGCCTGGTGAAATCGAATTCGAGAAATTCAATGTGATTTTAAAATTAAAAATTCTGAAATCCACCGGTGATGCAGGTCGATACCAAAACCGGTCAAATTTTAATAAATTTAGAAAAATTTTAAAAAATGCATTTAGATAGAAAATGAGATTCTAAGAAGTAATGTGAAAGCCGTTTCTAGAAATTTAACTCCATTTAAAAACTAAAAAAATCTGGGAATTGGTTGACGACACCAATCGATACCGGTTTTAAAGATTTTATAGAATAATTCTGAAAATTTTCAGAAAATCATGAAAAATCTAAAATATTGAAAAATAATGTTTGAAACTGAAACCAGTCAAATCTGACTACCGGAAAGATCAAATCGAGAAATTCACTAGGATCGAGTCCCCGGTTCTGATTAGGGCCGACTCCGAGTCACGAATCCGGATCCAGTACAAAACAATCGCACAAATAAACACAACAAAAACAAATACCGGGAGAAAAAAATACGATCGAAAAATTAGAATACGTATCTAAGTACGTATTCCGAGAACTGGGTGTTATATTCCATCCACCTTACAAAAATTTTATTCTCGAAATTTCGATAAGGAAAAAATGAACACATAAGAGATAGGAACGAGGATTATACCGATTAAGATATGAATAACTGAGGGTAATTCTCACAAATCGACTGAACAGTAAACTCAGAACTTGACATTTCTGTACTCATGCCGTATATATCCTCTGACGGTGTCATAATACTACTGATATGATGTCTGTTGATAAAAGAATACTGCTAAAACTTCAGAAGACTAACCTATTCTGAATAATATAAAGTGAGCTGACTTGGTGAGATAATTTATAATAATTCTTTCTGATTATGAAGTGAAGCTGATGAAATTCATAGAAATCTATAGTGGTGAAATTCATAATATAAAATCTCTGCGTGACATGAAGTCGTGCTAGACAAAGAGTCTGCAATAGAATTCTCAAACGTGCCACAAATTTACCATTACCCCAGGAGTAGACTAGAATATCGAAAATAAGGAAAACCCTGATGAGACTAAGCATAAATAAGAAAAACGATAATAACCAATTCTGAACACTGGGCATTGATAACTCTGAAAAAGCTTAACTAAGAATATAGAATAACCGTAGCAAGTCTCAAATATTGTCTTCTGAATGATACCCTGACTGTAGATTAAATATGTAGAAAATATTCGGGCCCTGCAAGGTTGGCTGAATGGATCGTTCATAAGGATAATGACGATAACTCAGATATAGCGAGAAAACCCGGCTCATTAGATCCATGAAAACATGTTAGGCGGGAGAAATTTGAGGAACGGGCTAGAGTGCTAAGCACTGAAGGGACTAGCCACGGCGAAGCCAAGCCTAGGTGAGGCCATCGCTAACACAACTCAGGTGTTAAGCATTAGGGTGCGGCGAAGCTAACGCTCTGCGAGGCTCGCACTTGGGGGAGCTCACGCGGCGAAGCCAGCGGGTAATACAACGCTAAATGCTAAGCACCAGAGTGCAGCGAAGTCCACACCTGGTTAGGTTCACACATGACTAGAACACGACCCTCGTTTAGTGGGGCCCGTGGTCCACCAAATCTATAAAGACTGCCAGAGTTGGTGGCTCTGAGAACACGATCAAGAATTCATAATAACCGAAACGAGTCCCGAATGTTGTCTTCTGAATAATAAGCTGACTGCAGATCAGTTCTGAAAATACCCGGTTCCATGAACTTGGTAGAAGAAATCAAGATCGTTACTGGAATAATAAAAATAGAAAATACCACAACTCTATCTGGTAGAAGTCTTGAATCTGGAACATTGTTTCATACCAACGCTCCTCATGAAATGATACAGTCTATCTGATCATATAAGTGATGAGCACTCCACTTTCTGTATTGAGCCCTATAGAATGTCCATATATATATATGAGAGTAGAATACAAAGCAGTAGAACTATCTAATATACGATAATACTGTGTGCTAGAATCAAAGAATGTCAGAACGGAATGAGAGTGAACCACATATAACTTGTCGCTATCCTACCAGTCTATCTATATCTTAATTTGGTATGAGGACGACGGGAACCGGAAATGGAAAAGAACAAGAATCAAAAGGACAGTCCAGAGGGAATAGATAACTTTGAACTTATAGTTGGATTGTATAACCACGACTCAAGCACTCCAGTTGTAAATTTCTTTACCATTAATTTGCCGACTGGTTGTACTGAAGATGTGAGAGCCTAAGCTCTGATACCATCCTGTAACGCCCCGGTCCCGCGGGTACGGAGATGCTACTGTGAGGGTATTTCCACTCTGCGTATATACGTCGCAGTAGCGTTTCCGTACCCGCGGGATCGGTGCGTTACAATTCAGGTTATTCGATCCTGAATACAACTCCCCTAAGCACTCTCACATTTCCTTCACAGATGTGTACATCACCACATTGTGTGTCTTCATCTCTAAGCTTTTCAAAATCTGAGAGAACAGTTGCGCATCATCTCGCTCACTTTCTGCCATCGGCTCCAGAGGATCCTCTATCAAGTGACACTTCTTACTCCATCCTTTCATGTGTATCTTTATAATTTTCCTCCACTGCAAGTATTTCTCATTATCCACAGACAATTTTCTATCTGTGATTTTCCCAGATACAAACTCCTGAACTACAAGTTTAACACCAATCTTTGATTCATGTTTCATTATAGATTGTTACAAATGGATCCTCCTTACACATTCAAATCAAAGAGAAAATGCACCCAACAAATACCAACTCTTAACACCAAATGATCCTTCCTTGGGATCCAAATAAGAAAGATCCTCCCATAGGATCTAATTACATGCACCAAACAACTATAAATCAAACTCCAAATACACCCAAAACACCACTACGAATACCCAACAAACACGAACTACCACTGAACCATTTTACCTTTTTTAACAGCCTCAGTTCTGTGCTTGATTTTCTTTATATATTTTTTAGGGTACAATTTGGGGGTTCGAAGAAGAAAAGAGGAAGAAGAGGAAGTCATCATGGAGTAGGAGAGAGGAAGTCATCATGGAGTAGGAGAGAGGAAGCCGCGGTCGAAGAGGAGGTCAGAGTTGAAGTCGGGTTGCCAGGGTTCGTGGACGAAGATAGTTCATGGATCGGATTGGGTTTGTGGTCGAGATCCGATGTCAAAGATGAGGCCGGAGTTGAGGTTGGAAGGCGTGTGCGGAGTCGAAGTCGAGATCTAATGTTGTGGTTGGGTGCGGGATTGTTTTGTGGTTTCGAGGTCGAAGGCAAGCTCTAATGGCTCGATTGGGGTGGCGAAGCCGTTTTGTGGTTGCGAGGTGGTGGATCGAGGAGGAGGAGGAAGAGGAAGAAGAAGAAGAAGAAGAAGAGAGAGAGAGAGAGTAGGGTTAATTAGAGAATTAGAGTTGGTGTTAATTAGAAAATCACGACTCTGATACCATGATAAACTTTACTTGTGTAAAAGATTCAACGAGAAGGCCAGGATGGATCTCATATATTTTATATTATTATAAAGTAACTTTTACATAAACTACCCCCTTCAATCTCAATATTTGATGCTCCAGAGTCAATGACCCAAGAGGTGAAAGGAGAGCTGGCTAGACAAGAGATATCTGGATAAGCTAGAGTAGCTTCATCAGAGATCGTGGTGTATTGCATCTTATTTAGAAGGAAATTATACTCTTTGCTACTGAGAAGTACAAGATCTTTAGCAGTGGCATGCCTAGTGGAAGACGCCTGTGGAGCAGCAGATTAAAAAAATACCCTGAAATCCAGTGTTGTCAAACATATACGCAGCCGAAGAGGACGAAAAAGATGGAGCCCAAGCTGCCTTGCCGTGAAACTTCCAGCATCGATCCACAGTGTGTTTGGTCCGTTGGTAATGAGTATAACGACGAGACTCACCGCGACCATGATAACCGTCACGTTCACGAGGTGACAAGCCACCACCTCTAGTGGAGCTACGACCGGTAGAAGAATACAAGGTTGAATTCTCTAAAGATGGAGTCTTCAGTGGAGCTTGTAAAGGTAGTAGCATTTTCTTCTGAGAGATATGGGAGAAGACATTATGAAGAGTCAGTATACCATCCTCTCCGGTCCATAACTGTCCATAAAGGACTATAGTGTGGTGCTAAGTACAGAAGAAATTTGCAGACATACAACTCGCGTTGTCTTCTAGCAATCTTTATATCAGTAGTAAGGGGATGATACCGGTTTAGCTCATCATCATGCCCCTAAACCAACTATAATACTTTGCTATAGACTTGTTGCCCTGATGAAGGCTAAAGATCTCATGCACCTCAAAAACCCGAGAGGTGTTATTCTCCAAAAAATATGTAGCAAAAGCAACATCCCAGATTGTCTTAGCAGTTGCATGAAACATAAAAATTAGCAGAAACGTACGGTTTCATGCTATTTCAGAGCCAAGTCATGACCATAGAGTTGTCACTATCCCACTCTTCTTCAACAGTTTTAGGAGTTTTTGCATTAGAGAAGGAAGGTTTCTCAGTAGTGACAAACTTCAGCTTCCTTTTTGCAGTAAGGTGCACTTTAATAGATTGTGTCCATAAAAGATAATTCTTTCCATTCAACTTGAAAATAGTAATTTGGATCCCAAGTGGATCACGATTCTCCTTATACTCAGCCATAATATAGCAAAATAGAGATAATGAATAAAGAAAACTGAAAGGAGAAGAACGAGATTACCGCATCCAACAAATAGATCAACAATAAGAAGTCCAGTAATCAATAGATAGAATCACCAAATGCAATTAACAGGATCAATAGAAGACCACCAGATGTAGCCAAATCTTTAGAAGAATAAGCAGTAGTGGCGGCAGATGAAGAAGAGAGAATAGAGAACAACATCAGCAAAGACTGTTAAACACAAGTACAGCAGTGATCAGACATAGCAGATTGCAGCAGACCAGAGAAACATCTGCAGAAACCCCATCAAAATTTGCCGGCGAGGTCAACACGGTTGTCCAGAGATTGCAGTGACAGCAACTGCTGTTAACAGAGGCAGAGATAAGAGCAGAGCACCCTCGATAATGATAGAGAGTGCAGAGGAGGAGCAGGGAACACTTGTCAAAGGCAGTAAAGATAATATATGTGGTTGTCGAGATCAGGTCATGAGCACGAAACTGTCGGCGAGAGTAGCAGAGGGTAGAAGTTGATGTCGAGATCAAATCAAGAGCAGAGGACTGTCGGCGGAGTCAGCAGAGGGTAGTAGTTGTCATCGAGGTCAAGGCATAGGTAGAAGACTATCGGCGAAGACATCATAGGGGATAGTAGTCATCGACGAGGTCAGATCATGAGTGGAGAACCATTGGCGAAGTCAGGGGAGGCAACAGACAGAGGTGTGAAACAAAGGACTTGTGAAGAGCAGAAGAGGTCTCGATTGACTTGAGATGGGAAAGATGAATCACGAAGGACTCGAGATGGTCAGAATGAGTTGGGAAGGACTCGCGATTGTCAGGGATGAGTCGCAATAGGAGAGAAGATGACAACGAGGTTAGGGGAAGAGGAAGTGGTGATGAAGTCTGGGGGGAGAGGGAACGCGGTGGCGAGGATTTTGTGTGGCAAAGCGGTAGAACAGGGGAAGGAATCAGGGGAAGAATTTCATGATGCATAATTGTATCGCTCTGATACCATGAAGAAGTTGAGAAAGGGATGGCTTATCCTAGATGGGTGTGCCTGGGTTTATTATATAGAGAAAAATAGAAAAGAAAAAATTACATATAAGTCCCTAATACTCTAATAATTCTCTAAGAGACCTAATAGGAAATATGAAGATTTGGGGGACTAATACGCAAATACAAGTAATTGATGGGACTAATTTGAAAGAGGCCAATTATTTAATATTTCCCCTTTTAGTACATGGTTCCTTGATGTTTCAAATTCTCAATATCCACATCCATGCACTATTATAAAACTTCTATCTAGTAATAGAAAGGTAACTTGTAAGAATCTTGAATGTTATGAAGAATATGGTAAATTTGGATTTCCCCATATTGTAGTTGTACAATAATTTAATCACTCATATAAACAGCTCTATATGTACAAAATGCATTTTAGATAGCATGCCTTTTTCACCTGTCCCTTCATGCTCATTCTTTTTTCAGAAGAAAACAGGGCCAAAAAAATGAGCGCAGTTCAATTATATTAAAACTAGTAATAGAAATAGTACAACCACTCACCAAGAAGGTGAGATGGGAAATAGATGGGAAAATATAATAATACAAAAAATACACAAAAAAGTTCAGCGTTGTAAGTTGACTCCTCCAAAGATCTGCAAAGAACAAAGCACGATGATATACCTCCTCAGTTGATTGCATCTGGTATTTAAAAATCTTGGCATTACGTTCTAACAGGATGGACCAAATAACTGCATGCAAATTAATATCCCAATACTTTCGAGTGATTTTAGGGATATTAGTTCTCCAATCTTCCCATATGTGACGAAGAGATGTTGGCCAGTAAGGAAGATTAAGTCCCATCGTGAATGTGAACCAGACATGATTTGTGAAGGGACATAAAAGGAAGATATGTGAGGTGGACTTAGTTGGGTTACCAAAGAAAACGCAAGGTGAGAGTGGTCTAATTGAAGGTTCACCTAGAGGGGGGGGTGAATAGGTGAAGGCTAATCTAATGGTCACATAGTGCCAAATGATGCAAATAATGCGGAAGCTAAAAACAATTATGACCTAATTAAAACTATTACACTAAACACCACGTATAACTAAAGAGTGTTGCCGAATTCCCCGTGAAGGGCTCTGGACAAACTCCTCTAGATTCCCCTTGAATGGGTTGAGGTGCCGCGTTGGCTCTCTTGGTTGAATACAAGTGTTAGCAAACAATCCCACGCAAGTATATCAATAAAGTACACAATGTATATCTAGCATATAAAGATGAACAATAAACACATGCAAGATATAATAAGAGACAAAGAGAGAGAGAGTGATCAATCGCAAACACAAGGGTATGTTTCGAGGTTCGAGCACACTTGCTCTACATCCCCGCCTTCGACACACGAAGGATTTCCACTATGCAAGATCCCAATGGATCTCTCCTCGGTGCCGCAACACCTACAAGCCCTCGGACTCCCTAGTCCCTTACACACCGCAAGCCTACCGGCTCGCCGAGGCCGCACCTCAATCACGGAGTTCGCACCCGAACACGAAAACACCAAGTCCTCACTAGGACCCAAACAATCGCGAACACAACCGTCCGCCTCCTCAAAGGAACAAAGATGAACTTTGGTGATCACAACTCTTGATCACCTAAAATCCTCTCACAATAACACTCCCTATAGGGTAGATATAGCAATGGATGGCTCAAGTGTTTTGTGAGAAAATAAGGAAAGAATTTATGGTGAAAAACTCAAGAATTCTCTTTTTAACACACTCTAAATAAAACTCCCTTTGGATTGGAAGTATTAGCTCTCTATTTTGTGGAGAAAAACTCTTCTGAAAGAATAGGAAAAACTGGCTCTAAAGGTCTCCAAAATCTTGGCTCAAAACAATGACCAAACCCCCAAATTTATAGGCAAGAAAAATATAGCCGTTGGGGTCTGTCAGACCTGCCGGTCGACCCTGCCGGTCGACCCGTAACGGTCAAAAATCCGACCGTTGGAGCCTCCGGTCGACCCGCCCGGTCGACCCAGAAGAACAGAGAGCACTGCTCTCAGTTCCGGTCGACCCGCCCGGTCGACCCGCCATCCGGTCGACCCGCCCGGTCGACCCGCCCACTGAACTGCCAGACGTGCACGGTTCTATGCACGTCGGTCGACCTTGCGGTCGACCTGCCCTTGGTTCCGGTCGACCCGCCCGGTCGACCGACCTCTGTGCAATGGGTTAACTTGGAGCACAGTTTTGAGGTCTAAAACGTTCGAATTTGGGAATAAGTATATAGGATGAAGTTGTAGATATTGAAGTCTTCTTTCTAATGCAACTTAAATCAAATCAATATCAATTTAGAATTGAAAGTTATCAATAAAATACTAAAAGGTATTAAATCAGAAACTGTAAACTGTTTTTAGAACAAGAACAGACTTCAACCCAATATTTGACATTCTTAACATTTAAATCAGAAAATGATTATTGAATATTAAATGTAGCTCTGAAAGTCATCTTTAAAATGCAATTTAAATCATGTTAATTGAATATAAGAATCAAAAGTTATGACTAGAAAATTAAAAGAATGTAGAGCAGATCAGCAGAACGGTCGGCCGCCCGGTCGACCGAGAAAACCCGAGAGTTCTAAAATGGTTTTGGTTAAAAACACATGTATATTTGAAACACCAAAAATCAAAATGGTATTTTTCTAGAACTAAAAATCTTTTATGAAAACACATATAATCAAGAGTGTGTGTGTGATATGAACTTGAGCAATCCACCAACTATTCTATCCTTTACATTTTAACTAAAACAAAATCTTATACCTAGACACAAATCTTCATCTTCTTGAAGTCTTCACTTGAAGGCTTCTCATCTTCTTGACTTGGTCCAAGCTTGATCCAAAAGCTCCTTGGATCACACCGTGCTACCTCCAAATCTTGACATTTTATCCTTTGTTGAGCTATGCACCTACTAAGATCTTGATAATGAATCTGTCACTAATTAAACACAAGATCATTAGTAAACATAACTTCATGAGTTGATCATCATCAAAACTAGAGTAATAGGCCTTTGGGCCAACAATCTCCCCCTTTTTGATGATGACAAAACTCATGAGGTTATATATGCATGGATTAAAGTAAAGCTTCAAAGAAGCTCCCCCTTAACTCATGCATACAAAATAAATAATAGATATGGCAATGAGGCACATGAATATGTATGCAAGTATGGAGATAAAACATGCAACAAGTATAAATCAAAATCTTTTTCTCCTATTTGCAATACAAAAATATATATGCATAAACATAAATCTTACTCAACCATGCATATAAACTCAAAATCTTTCTCCCCCTTTTTGTCAATCATCAACAAAAGGGTCAAAGTAAAATCAAATCAAACAAATTTTTCTCTCCCTTTTTGTCAAAAACAAAAAGATCAAGAAGGGGTAATACAAATCAATCAATAAAGATTTATATGCGATATACATTCATGAAGAGGAAGACGCTAAGTTAGCTTCCCTACACATATACATTATATGAAAGAGGGATGACAAGCCCTAATTCACATAACGCATATTATGTAATGCATAAGAGGAGATGTGAAGCTCCCCCTACACACGTATATCATATAAAGAAGAGTTGTCAAGCTCCTCAATTTATAATATACTCAACATGAATCTATATGTAGAAGAGATGTTAAGCTCTCCTTGCATATAGGAAATACATATCAAAACATTTTTTTAATTTTTCTTAAACAAAATTTTAAAGGTATCAGAGCTCTTGTAAAACAATCAAATTTTAAGATACCAAATGGAAAATAATCATTATCATATTGATACCAATTGAAATTTAACAAATATGAAGTTGAAACATATTGATACCAATAGTAAACATAATGATCAAAATTTTTATTTTTCATCATAAACTTTGTGCTTTTAAAAATGTGAACCAATTGAAAGTTAAGCACATGAAACTCATATATATGTATGAAAAAAGAGTATACCAAGTGAAATTTATACATACATATATAAGAAAACAAAATATGAGTATATACAAAAATTATCAATTTAGATACCAATTGAAAGAGTCCAATGATACCAATTGACATAACAATAAGATCAAGTGTATAACTCATAACCTACCACCCTTCATATGCACAAGATAAAAGATTTTCAATGAAGCATATAAGCATAATCGCCCATCCATCCTCCCATAAATGGTAGGGGTTTTCAAAAATAGATTTGAGAAATAAGCTTTGTTTGAAAAACTCTACCAAATGAAGAACAATTAACTAGTTAAAATAATTTTTGAAAAACTAGTTAAAGATCCTTCAAAAACATGAAATTATATGTTTTTCATAAAACATAACTAGATACACAAAAATTTAAGCACTCATGGTCTATAAGGCTCAAAATGATTTTAACAAAAGTGTGAGTGTTAAACGATCATGTAAATAGCATTTTTATGAAAATAGTCAATGAAGCTCAAAAAGATCATAAGTCACAAAAACATGAAAAATTATTTTTCATTAAAAACACTAATCTTCATGGTATATGTATGATTTATCCAAAGCTAACAATACACATACATATCCCAAACATAAAAGAGTCTATCAAATGTATTTGCATGAAGGCAAGAGACTCACGGTATACATGTATATTTATTAGATTTGAATTAAAAATACATATACATGAAGTAAAGTATAAAATAGGCAAAAACATGTATAAAAGAGAATCATCAAAACTAGTCTATACATATGCATATAGTGGATACAAATGAGCATGAAGTTCAATTATATATGAATCAATTGTAATTCACTATTTGTATATGTATACATGCAAGTTTGACACATTCTACATCTAAGCATGTAAATACCACATGAAGCACACAAAAATATGAACATGCTATGAATATTATAAATGAACAAGTATGAACATAAAAAGTAGGAGTTTAGAGATTGTTACCAACTCCAAAGCTCCAAGCTTGGTGGTCTTTCCCACCAAAACCTCCTTGATAGTGATGCATCAATAAGTGTGTCCATCATATCCATTTGCATCTACTACCAAGGCACCAATCCTCTCACGTCTTGTGAGAGCCCTCACCTACATCAAAAGCAAAAGGTGGGGGTTTTGGTACCCATATTTTCTTGGGTCCTTGGGGGTTAGTCTTGTAAGGAACCCAAAATCTTTTATTAGCAAAATTAAAATGATCTAACCTATCATAATAAAATTTTGCTAAATGGCCTTTGCGGCCACAATGTGTACATACGTACACCTTAGTATGCTTATGTGTAGGAGTGTGATCATGTTGTGTAACATAAGCAAATGCATGGTTATGATGTGCATGAATGTGTGGAGTTTGTTTCTTTGAAAACATTGACTCCAACCTAGAATGATTAAAAGCACAAGAGTTCAAAGATGAACTCAAACAATCCATTTTGTTTTTTAAAACTTTTATCTCATTAGTAGTGGCATGTAAAGCATGATGAGATAAAGAATCATTTTTCTTTTCTTTTCTTTTTACAAACATCTTCTTTTCTTTTTTCAACAAATTTTCTTTTCAAAGAGTTATTTTCTTGCAAAACACTTTCTTTTTATTTTTCCACCAAATCAATTTTATTTTTCAAAATAATGTTCCCTTCACACAAATCATTTAATTTAGACATAAGGGAAACATTCTTATTTTTAAAATATTATTTTCTTTTTCTAAACATGCAATGTTACTTCTAAATGTATCATGTTCTACATGCATGCAATCAAGTTTCTTTTTCAAATTTTTATTATCTTTCTTAATCATGTCATATTTTTCAAGCAATAATTGACAAAATGTAGAAAGCTCTTCATATGACATGTTATTATCCTCATCCTCGGATTCGGAAGTTACCTCAAGGGGGTTATCCCCTTGGACCATATAGCACACGTGGAGGTGTCGCTTCCAACGTCCGAATCGCTCCCCACATAGTATTGATCATTTTCGCCAAGGGAGAGGAGGGTGTTCCACACTACAAAAGCCAAATCAAAGTTAGAAACCCTAGATAAATAATCATCATTTAGGGTTGACTTTAAAACATGAAGGGCTTTTGCATTAGCCTCAAGATTCTTACCATCTAAACAATATGCATTATTAGTAGTGGCAAGATAAACATGATAACCTAAGGCTTTGAGGTACAAGGACATCTTCACCTTCCATATATGGATGTTAACAATGTCAAACATGGGTGGTGACATGAAGTCCATGGTGTGTATACAAAATATGTGATTAGCCTAAAATGAGGATCTTTTACTCTAGGTTGTTAGACCAAAATCAGAGTACCAAGCTCTGATACCAATTGAAGATTCACCTAGAGGGGGAGGGTGAATAGGTGAAGGCTAATCTAATGGTCACTTAGTGCCAAAAGATGCAAATAATGCGGAAGTTAAAAACAATTATGACCTAATTAAAACTATTACACTAAGCACCACGTATAACCAAAGAGTGTTGCCGAATTCCCCGTGAAGGGCTCTGGACAAACTCCTCTAAATTCCCCTTGAATGGGTTGAGGTGCCACATTGGCTCTCTTGGTTGAATACAAGTGTTAGCAAACAATCCCACGCAAGTATATCAATAAAGTACACAATGTATATCTAGCATATAAAGATGAACAATAAACACATGCAAGATATAATAAGAGACAAGAGAGAGAGAGAGAGAGAGAGAGTGATCAATCGCAAACACAAGGGTATGTTTCGAGGTTCGAGCACACTTGCTCTACATCCCCGCTTTCGACACACGAAGGATTTCCACTATGCAAGATCCCAATGGATCTCTCCTCGGTGCCGCAACACCTACAAGCCCTCGGACTCCCTAGTCCCTTACACACCGCAAGCCTATCGGCTCGCCGAGGCCGCACCTCAATCACGGAGTTCGCACCTGAACATGAAAACACCAAGTCCTCACTAGGACCCAAACAATCGCGAACACAACCGTCCGCCTCCTCAAAGGAACAAAGATGAACTTTGGTGATCACAACTCTTGATCACCTAAAATCCTCTCACAATAACACTCCCTATAGGGTAGATATAGCAATGGATGGCTCAAGTGTTGTGTGAGAAAACAAGGAAAGAATCTATGGTGAAAAACTCAAGAATTCTCTTTTTAACACACTCTAAATAAAACTCCATTTGGATTGGAAGTATTAGCTCTCTATTTTGTGGAGAAAAACTCTTCTGAAAGAATAGGAAAAACTGGCTCTAAAGGTCTCCAAAATCTTGGCTCAAAACAATGACCAAACCCCCAAATTTATAGGCGAGAAAAATATAGCCGTTGGGGTCTGTCAGACCTGCCGGTCGACCCGGCCGGTCGACCCGTAACGGTTAAAAATCCGATCGTTGGAGCCTCCGGTCGACCCGCCCGGTCGACCCAGAAGAACAGAGAGCACTGCTCTCAGTTCCGGTCGACCCGCCCGGTCGACCCGCCATCTGGTCGACCCGCCCGGTCGACCCGCCCACTGAACTGCCAGACATGCACGGTTCTGTGCACGTCGGTCGACCTTGCGGTCGACCTGCCCTTGGTTCCGGTCGACCCGCCCGGTCGACCGACCTCTGTGCAATGGGTTAACTTGGAGCACAGTTTTGAGGTCTAAAACGTTCGAATTTGGGAATAAGTATATAGGATGAAGTTGTAGATATTGAAGTCTTCTTTCTAATGCAACTTAAATCAAATCAATATCAATTCAGAATTGAAAGTTATCAATAAAATACTAAAAGGTATCAAATCAGAAACTGTAAACTGTTTTTAGAACAAGAACAAACTTCAACCCAATATTTGACATTCTTAACATTTAAATCAGAAAATGATTATTGAATATTAAATGTAGCTCTGAAAGTCATCTTTAAAATGCAATTTAAATCATGTTAATTGAATATAAGAATCAAAAGTTATGACTAGAAAACTAAAAGAATGTAGAGCAGATCAGCAGAACGGTCGGCCGCCCGGTCGACCGAGAAAACCCGAAGTTCTAAAATGGTTTTGGTTAAAAACACATGTATATTTGAAACACCAAAAACCAAAACGGTATTTTTCTAGAACTAAAAATCTTTTATGAAAACACATATAAATCAAGAGTGTGTGTGTGATATGAACTTGAGCAATCCACCAACTATTCTATCCTTTACATTTTAACTAAAACAAAATCTTATACTTAGACACAAGTCTTCATCTTCTTGAAGTCTCCACTTGAAGGCTTCTCATCTTCTTGACTTGGTCCAAGCTTGATCCAAAAGCTCCTTGGATCACACCGTGCTACCTCTAAATCTTGACATTTTATCCTTTGTTGAGCTATGCACCTACTAAGATCTTGATAATGAATCTGTCACTAATTAAACACAAGATCATTAGTAAACATAACTTCATGAGTTGATCATCATCAAAACTAGAGTGATAGGCCTTTGGGCCAACACTAATATGGCGTCTGTGGAAGTAGTCTCCAGTAGGCAGTCTCTCCAAGATTACAAGCCACATGGCGATCTTGACTTTTAGGCGGACTGCCATTTTTCAATAAAATTTTTCAGCTCTGTCTAACTTGTTGCATCGGCTGAAGAAGGTGATACTGAGAATGCACAGAGAAAGTGAGTCTTCCCAACTGATTTGGTCAGGCTTATCGACTATGATGTGTCATCAAAGTACCCTTGAAAGTTTGGTCAACGTGTGCAGTCTCTGTGGGGAAAGAGGGTTTGCAAAAGTGATGGTGTAGTCATTGTCTTGGATCTGCGAGCTGCGTCTTCATTAGACACCACCTCTAAAACAGTAGGGAAGGCAATGGAAAAAGAAATGTCACCAATCCATCAGTCTTTTGAGGATTTCACTGAGTTTCCTCTACACATCGCAGCCTTAAGCCAATCTTGAAAGTTGCAGCCACTTCAAGGACCCCACACCAAAAAGGGGAAATCTGGGCCGGGCATGGTTCAAAGTCACGGTCTCAGCCACCGACTCAATGGGCACTGAGACGCATCAGTCTCGGCATCGCGGAATCGATCTCGGGCGATACACGAAAAACGCTACATAAAAAGCTCAGAAAAATCTGAAAAAATCACGACAAATTTAAAAAAAAATATAGACATCAATATTTATATATCACATGTCCAAAACATATCGTCTAGCATACTAATGATAAAAAGAATGCATAAATACATGCGTTGTCAGTAGAAACATACCAAAATACATGCATAATATAGTCAATTCCACCAAATATATTCATAAATAATTGCATAATGTAGTCATAAATAAATATCTTAGGAGAGATTAATTTAAATTAACTAAATATCTACTAAATATATATTTTATATTATATTATAATATTAAAATAAAATAAATGTCTAATATAAAGAGGGAGAAAGAAAAAGAGAGAGAGAGATATCGGGAGATAGGGGGAGTGAGAGAGAGAGAGAGAGATCAGGGGAGAGGGGAGTGAGAAAGAGAGATCAAGAGAGAGGGAAGAGAGGGGAAGAGAGATCGAGAGAGAGGGGGTGAGACAGAGAGATTTACATGAAGAAGGGCGTCGATGGCGGCGGCAATCTCGCCGGCAAAGGAAGAGGCGAACTGCGACAGAGGGCTCACGGGCGAGGGCGAAGGAAGAGGGGAACTCTCAGTCTCAAATCTTTTTTTTTCATTTTATCACCGCTCACGGATTCACAGTAGCCTGGACTGACTCGGGCCCGACTCGGCGGGTCAACCCGAGTCGTATTGAGACTCAGCCGAGTTAGCCGAGTCGAGGCCGAGTCGATAAAAAATCGGACCCAGGCCGTATCGCGTCGCATTTTCGTTGTGGCGCCCACCGAGTTGGATACGACTCGGCTGAATCTTTGAACCCTGGGCCCAGGATTCTATCATGGAGATCTAAAGGCCGTCTACGCGATAGCAGTTATGTGTGACTACTTGGACCCCCATCATTTTGCAAGAAGGGATATATCAAAGTCCCTTAGCTTTCGGATGCCAAGACCTCCATTTGCCCGAGGAGAGCAAAGAGTATACCAACGGACTAAATATTGACCACCCCGTCAGGTATCGATCTCCCTTCCAGAAAAAGGATCGTCTCAACTGATCAATATTGTCACTGACCCATTGAGGTGCATATAAAAACAACCTGTTGAACAATGGAAGGCTGGTAAGGGCCGAATTTACAAGAATAAGCCGTCCGCCATGAGATAGAGTGTGTCCTTTCTTGGAATTTTTGAATGAGTTAAATGACAAACAAAAGAGCATCAATGCAGGAGAGAGGCTGCGGATATTCTAGTTTGCTAGCCAATAACTTCTGGAGAATTGTTTGAAGCCCACACCATAAAAAAATGACCAAATCTTCACATTCGATGCATATCACCTTTTCTGAAAAATCAAAGGAAGACGTCTCCTACTATCCTGATTTTTGCAAAGATGCCAAGATCATTAATCTGATTGTATGTGAGAGTCTGGGTTCAGAAACAATCAAACTCACAGCATATATTATTGTCCTGAAACCACATTTTGGCTGTTTTTCTCTAGACAACACAACTGGACCAGCATTACTAGTTATCAAAGGGCTAGTGTAACGGATCTAGCGCACTGCCACACTTGCTGTATATAACTTGTTTTTACCAACAAATATTATCTTACAGGTGCCAACTTAAAGCTTGCACCTTTAGTTTAGATTCTTATAAAAGGTAGTGATCTTTGTGAAAACTGATATTCTTAGTGTCACTTGGCAGAATTAAAGCTTTGCAGCAGCTTAAAGATATCCCATATATCACCTGTGCCAAATGGTGAATTATTACGACTATGTGTGCTGCATCTTTACTTTCTGAATATGCTTCTGAAATGATTGTATGCTTGTGTTTTTGAGTGGAATGAATTAAGTGTATGGTCCTTTAATTTACTAGTTGTTGATCAGGAATAATTCTTGGAAACCTCCAGCAACAATCTCGCCTATATGTATGATCCACTCTATATTCTCAATTCCTATTTTTAAAAAAACCATCAAATCGTAGTTAATGTTTAATGTAAAAAATTTAATAAAACTAACGTCTACCTGTAAACTAATCCAACTCTAAACAGAATCAACTTTTCTATCCAAATTTAAAATCTTAATCGAAATTTGAGGTCTTCATTTTGGAGTTCTTCTTTTTGGTGGCTACCAGGCCACAAAGTTCACTTACTATCAGGCCCTTGAATGAGGAAGCTTTTCAAGTCTACACTGCATCAGAATCCTAGAGTCCTTCTCGTTAATGAAAAATTTAAATGTATACCATTCTAATAATATGCCCGTGGCAATTGTTTTATACAAGAAAATGGATGAATCCCTTATGTTAGTGGAAGAGCTTCAATTTCTTTGCTATACAGGTGACATGGCAAGCTTGGATTTCTTTTTTCTTTAACTGTTAGTAGTATACTCAGCTTCTCTGATCTTAGTTATTACATGGTAATGAGCCTACTTTCTCTTCTTATTTTCCGTCTAAAGTATTGTTTTTAGTGATGACGTTTAAAATTTAACTAACTACTCATCTGGAATATTTGTAAGCATTTCTGCTCCTCTGAATTTGCAGAGCAGAAGAAGCAAAGAGTTTCTGAAGTTAGATCTGGAATTGAAGATGCAGATGCTTTGGTACTGAATTCAAATTCTAGGTCTTTCCTGTTTTCTTTCTCGCCCTGTCATATTTATAGACAACTTACAGACTTTTATCCAAACGACTAGCTTAGGAAAATGGACCTTGAGGCTAGAAGTCAGCAGCAGACTGTAAAGGCCATGCTTCTTGCCAAATTAAGGGAGTATAAATCAGATTTGAATAATTTGAAAAGCGAATTGAAAAGGATAACTTCAGCTAATAATCCCAAAGCAAGAGGGGATTTACTGGAGTCAGGGACTGCAGATACACTAATGGTATGCATGGGAGCAGTTTTTCTTTCTTCTCTATTTCTCTGGATTTTCGTTCCTTCTTATTTCTTAGCTTGTGTCATGGTATGTTTTGACTGATCTATGTCTGTTAAATAATTATTATTTGATTTGAATGCTAACAAAGCTATAGCTTACTTGATCAAACCATCTTTGTCTTATATGAATATCTTGCTAATCAGTTTCCGGTGGACTGGTTAATCAAATTTTAAACAGACACGTGGAGATTGTTGAATACAGATAGACATTGTCTGCTCTTTAATAAGGTTTGGACCTACTTACCTCAGTAACTGTCATGATAACTAGAATTCATCATCATCAACATGCAAAGGGAAAAAAAATTCCCGTCACTGCAGGTTTGCTATGGAACACTACTCAAAAACAATGAGACAACTTGGGAATGGTTAGGGAATTTTACAACTGGCCTTCAACGAATGTGACCGTTAAAGTTCATGCCAAATTTTTGGATAAGGAAAATAGAGGGGCTTCCCATTTCACCTAATAGGCTGGTCAAAAAGTTTGCTTTTACTGGTCATATAGTTTAAACTTGTGAAAGCAAAAAAAAAAAGATGCATATTTCCAATGATTCTCACATACTAAGAAAGAGTCTACAATGATGAGCATATAAGGCTCTTTGTGGATTCTCTTAGTATAGGATGGCTCCTTGGTTTACATCTGCTTAGTAAAAAAAAAAAAAAAAAAGGGAAGGCTGAAATCATAGAACTGAACAATTCTATATTTATGCATATAATTGAACTGCCATTGCTGAGAGTTTCAAGACCTTTGGGATGTGTTTCTTATGGAAGTTATTTTTCTGATTTTGTCAGAATTGTTTTTCTATTGTCTTGTGGAACATTTATACTCCCTGTCTATATAAGTATTAACTCAGTGTTGTTCTGAACTTAGTTCAATCTTTGTCTTTGTATCTTTACTCGCGATTAAAATTGTGGTTCTTGTCCTTGGTTATTAGCTAGACAGTTCATTTCACCTTTCTTCATTGAATATCAGAGTACCTTCTTACTTCGTTGTTGGCATCATCATCGTAACCACCATCATCTAACCTGTTTCCAGCACAATTTAATTTTGAGAGGGCTTGATGAATAGTTTGACAAAACCTTGTGACCAGTAATCAACCAACATTAAGGCAACCTTCTAAGTAGGTTCCATGTTACTGGCTAGATGAACCTTTGGGGGGGGGGGGGGGTTGGGGGGGGGGGGGGGGGGGGGGGGGGGGCGACATGAGGGGCACCAGAATAAATCTTGAGGCCGTTTGGCTGGTAGAAAACCTACTTCATTGATCATGTAGGGTTTAATCTTGCACCCATAGAGTAATACATTATTTTTTAAGTCATTTTATTTCCCACATTTTTATGATCAAAATTCCTATTATTATCATCTTTTTTCCATGTAAACTTTGTTGGTTGGTGCTTCACTTCTTGCAGAGATGCTGAGCATCATTGTCTTTTCATCTGAACCTGGCAAAAATCCTCCACACTTGTTAAAAGACTATGTACTTTTCTGTAATTTATTATATAATTGAATTTATATTAAACCGTGAATGAGTTTTTAGCTAAGCTGAAAATTTCAGAGAAGAGTTACTTAGCTGCAGAAAGACTTTAGTCTGCCTTATGTTTTATCTTATATAACTAGTAATGACTGTATAAGAAATGAATTTCCCTCATTTTTCCTAAATTTTATCTTAAAAATGAAGTTGCTCACTCTATAGAAATCAATTACAACTTAACCTTTGACTAAAAGCTAACCAGTCATGGTAATTATTAACATAAAACAAACTTAAAGCTATTCTGATATATGCCTTTTTATTAGATTCCGTGGGACTCAAATTTTTAAAGATGAAGGATATTATAAGTAATAGTCTGTGTTTAGTAATCTTCCTATAAATTGAACATAATGCAACTTAATCTTTTTCTTTTTTCTGTTCTTTTCTTTGAGGGAAAGGGCAATTGGTACACAATTTGTTGATTGGATAAGCATATAAAAAGGGAGATGTTCTTAGAGAGTAAGAACAATTTTTTGAATGTGGTTTGAGAAGCTAACCTAGTTTTCCACAATGCCTGGTGATTCAATTTCGTAAGCATTCAGTCCTTGACGCATGTTTCTAAACATGATCAGGCTCCATATCAAACTACTAGTTAACCAGAAATCTAAAGCTGATTCCCCAGTCATCATCATGATTATCGCCTTTTCCTGTAATAATGGATTTGTTATGGAGAAAGGTCCATGAAATGTTTGAAGTTTTATGACCTGGCTGTCGACATGACGTCACCACACTCTTGATTAGTGCCAAGGAACCTATGGACAAGAGAGGTGCTGGCCATATTCCAAAAGATCAGTTGGGCTTCTCCAAATTCTTCTAGACTGTGAAAATGTCTATAAGAAGGGGAAAGATTTTTCCTGCAGAGAATTACATTCAACTTGGTACAGATAAAGCCAAGAGCTGAACAAAATATACTCTCAAGTTGTACCAAATTCAATCAGGAACTAAGCTCAGTTGGCAGTTCTATCAGATGTATTATGAAATTTTCTAGGCTTAGCCTCCAATAGGCTGAAGGTAATTATCTGAGTTATTGTCAAATTAAGGCAAAACACATCTCTTGGTTGATCCGGATGGTGTGTTGGGAGAATTTGATCATATATTTGTTATGATATGATAACTTCAAGTCTTTGTACAAGGTGAATTCTAAGTCATTTGTATCCAACCCTCCCATTCTGAGCATCATGTAATTGGGCATAGGTCATGTCGGCTTGCAGTTATTTCTAGTGCAAATCCTTCCCGGTAAAGTACTGAAGATATAAAAGCTGAAATTAAATTTGTTCTGGAACGCAATGATTGCATGCTAAAAAAATGTATGTATGTCCTCAAATATAGAGTCCACTCTTTATGTACATTTCTGATGTTTCTTTCTAGTGATGTGGTTGGAAAATTTGAACCAATTTTATTATCACATTCACAAAATTTCCATTTACCTAGTTGTACTCATCGTCCTTGATTATTATCTCAGTAAGTCTGCTAGGGATTCGATTCCTAGTTGCTAAGTTTGAGTTTTTTTCAAGTATAATTTTCCCCTACTTAATCTGTTGAACTTATTGTGTATGTTGCAGGCCTCTGCTGATCAAAGAGGTAGGCTGCTAGTTTCAACTGAAAGATTGAATCATTCTAGTGACCGTATACAAGAGAGCAGAAGGACCATGTTGGAGACCGAGGAGCTTGGTGTCTCCATTCTGCAGGACTTGCATCAACAACGCCAGTCACTTTTGCATGCCAACAACACGGTCTGTTGGCCTTTCTCAATTGCTAACTAATGTTTCAATATATGAATCTCAAGATCATTGATTCTCATAGCTGTGGAGAACCTTTCAGGGCTTGATCTTCAGATTTAATCACCTCCAGATTAGCAAAAAGAGTTAATCACCTCCAGCAAAACATGTTAACCATTCAAAATGAATTTATATACATCTTATGAGGAGTAACATTGTGTATATATTTAGCAACATGATGAATGCCATCAAAATTCGTATCTTCCCTCACGAATTCCCATGAAAGCCACCCAAATTTATATTTTTCTTACTGTATTTACTCTAAGACTTTGGATGTTTCTTTAGAGATTACATTGTACCTTTTTCTTGTTCTTGTTTACAACTCAACGCTTGTCCTTATTTAGAGGGTTAACCTAAGTTCTCCAATTAATAGGACTGCTAACTATAGTGGTATTCAAGTTTAAATAGAAAAGAAAATTTTCCAATTTTGAATATACCAAAATTCAAACTGCATCTGGATAAGTTGACAGATTTGCCAGAATTTATTGTATACTTCTTCTAGTAGTTCTCAAAAGTTGGCCATCATTTTCCGGAATGTTCTGGAATTCAAGATTCTGGATCCTCTTGAATGTCTCGAGATCTTTATGGATCAACACTCACTCATTTTTTTGGATTAGTTGGAGTCCTTTGAACTGTGTTCCCCGTTATCTCTGAAGATTTTCTTTCATGGTTCATGTTGCAAATCATTGACTGCTTCGAAAACCAATACTATAATATAGGAAAATCAATGTTAGGACCATATAATTGATTGTATAGGGAAATCATTCAAGACCATTGATTCTCCTAGCCATTTCCTTTCATGGTTTGATTGGTTCGAATATCATCGTCAGATTCTTCATTTACCTCTTCCCGTAGTTCTTGAGAGCTGGCCATCATTTTTTGGAATTTGCTAGAGTTCAGGATTTCGTTTCCTGTTTTTTTGCCATGAGATCCTGTTGGATCACCAGTTCTGTGAAGTAATTGCAATCCCTCTGTGAGCCAACATCATGCAATGTCCTCTTGCAAGTCAGGTGGCACTGGCCTTCGCCAAAAGCAACCTCACCCGACTGCCCAACATTCAATGCGAAAGCCAGATAACTGAACCCATCACAATTTGTCATCAAACCAATACTCCCGCTTACACTATCGTTTGGCACGGTTAGTATGCTCTGAAGAAAACATCAATGTGTTTCTCTAATTTACCTATTTTGAATAAATGCAAAGCTTGTACCCGGTCAAAAAAACATATATAGTCTATCTTGAGAAAACGACGAGAATAAAATTTAAGTGCAACCGCAATATGATAGACTTTATGCCTAGTAGTCAGATCTTAGATAATCTAGGTTTGTGGTGTTGAATTAGGGGTTATAATCCTCTAATCACTGGGAGAAATTAACTAATTTGTAACAATACATTCACTGTTTGGAATTTTAATTCTATGAGGAGACTTGATATTTGTTTGCACCTGGCCTCTCTGGATGAACCATTCCATAATGGCAAATATTTCATTTGGTTTTACAATTGGGATTTGCCGTCCTTCGACACAGTTAAAACTACTTATCAACACTTGTTGTGATTTTTCCAATAGATCAAATTTCTTTCCGTATGGACCATAGAGAGCATATGCTTTACTGTTAAAAATAAACTTGAAAGAAAAATGATGATATCTCTTCTACTGTCATGCTTTGCTGCCTAGCTCAAGAACTAATATATCGACTAAATTCTGTTAATTTACAGCTGCACGGGGTGGATGACAATATAGGGAAAAGCAGGAAAATCCTCACAGCAATGTCAAGAAGGATGGAAAGGAACAAGTGGATCATTGGCATAATCATTGCAGTTCTTGTGTTGGCTATCATCCTAATCCTCTACTTTAAGCTTTCCCATTAAATTTTCCCTCTTCGATAGATCAGATCCCACTTGTCTACCCTTGTGGCTTCTTCTCGGTTAAGGTTGTTAAATTTTGGTTTAACTATGAGTGTTTTCCCCTTCTTTTTTAAATGTAATAATGTTTAATATGCAAAAAATTTCTTGAACTTGAGTTTCATAAAAAAAAAACTGAGCTTGCTATCATTTGGAAGCAGCAATGATGCCGATATGTTTCCTGGCTTGAGTGGTGCAGCTTCTATCACTGTATGATTTGATTCAGCAAGGTGTATGGAATGTCATCTTGAAATCATACAACTATGGATCATAATGGGCCGGGCTGGGCCTCCGCTAAAAGAACGGTGCTCGAAGGTTGAGTCATTTTGATGGGGTATGCTCCAGATTTTTAACTGGTATGATCAAATTTTGTTGTAGCAGAAGGTGAAATAGTTTTTGTGAAACCCTAGAGAGTTTCTGTAGTCTGGTGAGAATTGTATTGTTTGTTTACATACTGATGCATAGCTGCAGCTGTCACAGCTTTTAAACAAACTGGTCAATTGCATAGTTTATTATGGAATCAGCATTATATCATTCAAATCATTTTGTACCCATTTATCCACGTTCCAATGATTGTGAATAATTCTCTCTCTCGACTGTTGTGCTCCATAGTTGAGTTCCTTTGTACCTTTCAAGATTCCACACGGGGACCTTTTATATATAATTTAAATGAGCAGCCATGTTCTCCTTTTGATCACTTGCAAATCCATTGTTAATATGTAGGATCCATTTATAGATCAAGAATCTTAAGGTTCACTTAATGATTTTAAACTCAAATGTTTACTGGATTAAGATTCAAGTTTAGAATTATTCAAATTCAATATTCTTTTTAAATATGATAGTTTTCAGCAAGATTCAAACAAGTATTTCTTTGCTCTTTGCTCAAGTTTCTATTTTTCATTCATTAGAAATATTGATATATTTAACATATCCAAATAACCTTACTTCAATTATGTTTAGAAAGGGGGAAAAAAAATAATTTAGGTTGAACCAAGTGAACTAACAAAACTATATTAGCTATTTATGGCGTTATCAGATTTGTGTCATCGATCCTTATCCAAATTTATCAAGAAATCAAATATAATTCTAGATTTCACATCCAACCCTATAACTATAATTAGTTAGACGTGACTTTGTTCCCTTTGCTTTTTCTTAGTGTTCTCACCGTTCTATTTTGTTATACTGTTTAAAAACCGATAATATTTGAACCCAAAGAAAATAGAGTAAACAAACTTCAAATCACGTGATTTTTTATATGCATACATATTATAACATGAATATAATAATGTGCGGTCGGATTGAGGAAAAAAATTCGGAATGTTGGAGTTTTAAGGCGTCTCTTAGATTACAATCTAAGGAGACCTACTAGGAA